>RWGZ01001072.1:3290-333409 GCA_009725065.1 Utricularia reniformis
TATATAAATTGCATATGTACCCGGAAATCGTGTTCTTCATTGGATTAAACGTCGATGTGTAGATCAAAACATCGGCATTTGCTTTCTCAACAGCCTCCTCCTCACTTAGACCAACTACAGAGAGTGGTGGTATGCTGCCAAGTAGCATA
The DNA here is from genome assembly GCA_009725065.1 of Utricularia reniformis. NCBI lineage: Eukaryota > Viridiplantae > Streptophyta > Magnoliopsida > Lamiales > Lentibulariaceae > Utricularia > Utricularia reniformis. The sequence goes on from RWGZ01001072.1 coordinate 3,440, forward strand.
TATATCGTGTTTAAACGAAGACGCTCAAATAAATGGAACAAAGAAACTATGATCGCTATAAAGCATCCATATGACATGAAACTTGTAATACCAGAACACTGCACAAGGAATATGGTTATAGTCAGGTGCACTGGGTTGTCCTCCAAAGACAGTTTTCTGCAAATGAGAAATCAGAACCAAAAAATATGTTAAATTGAGAAAGAAAATGAACTACTCAGAATCCATAGAAAAAAATGGAGAAATGTACATACAGCAAACATAGATCCTTCTAATAAGGCAACCGGAGTAAGATTCATTCTATTTGTAACATCGCCAATGGCCCATATACTAGGTATGTTGGTCCTAGAGTATGGATCGACCTGTAGGCGGGAGTAAAAATATTACACCCTTAATAAGGAAGCGTGCAAAGTAAAAACGGACAAGTGGGAATTCCACGTAAAAAAATGACCTTCACAGCCCCTGTCCTTTCGTCAAGCTCAACACCGATGGCTTCAAGGTTTAACCTTCTAGAGTTAGGGATCCTGCCTGCAATACGTGGTGAAAATCAGATAAAAGAAATTTTACATATCATTCCTTGCCAATACATAATCAAAATCAGTAAACTTCCACACTACATGAAGCAGTAGCTAACAAAAAATTAAGATGTTCTAGAGAAACAAATCATGACAAATTTGATTGGATGGTAGAAAATAGATTAAAGGAAAAGCCTACAACTGGAAACATGATAAAAACCTGGTAAAATTACCAGTGGCAAAGAGTACAACATCCGCTAAAATTTCTTCACCATGGTCCGTAGTGGATTTTATACCATCTACTGTCTTAACTAGCTGCATAAAAAGTCATGTGTTCATAAATTGTGGTTTCCTAAGGCATATTAACTGAGCGAATAAAAGGATTTTGAAGCTTTAGATATATTTTTACAGGGTTCATGGATCAACACCCTTAAGGAAACACAGGACGATAAGTACCTCAGTCAAGTTTGTCCTGGGATGTAGATTGATACCTCTTCCTTCCAGATTTCTTGCAACCGCAGCACGCATTTCATCATCAAAGCCTCTATTGAAATGATCCCATGTAAGATAAATGGGTGAAATATTTAAAAATAGGCTGGAAAAACAGTATATATTTCTGTGACCTTAAAGGAAGTTCTTTTCTGAAGCAAAGGTCGACAGTTGAGCCCATCCCACGCCATATAGAAGCAAACTCAACAGCGATGTACCTGGAACAAAGCTGTAAAGGATAAGAGAGAAAAGCAAGCAAAAAAATTAGAAGCGTGCATCATCAGTATTTACCCTCCACCAAGTATAACAACTCGCTTGGGTAGTTCCTCCAAGCTTAAGGCCTCATCAGATGTGATGGCTAATTCCTTAAAAGGAAATAATAAATATGGATGAAATTGACTTGTCAACAGGTAATGAAGTAACAAAAATAAACACAAGAAAAAACTGCAATTAAATTGGCCAAAAAATGATAGTGCAATTTACAAACCTGTCCAGGAATACTTGGACGCTGAGCTCGACTTCCAGTTGCAATCAAAATGTGTTTTGCTGTGTAGCTAATCTTTGTCCCATCCAACTGGACTACCTCAACTTCATGCGGACCAACAATTTTCCCCTCTCCTTCATATAGCTTAACTCCTGCATTTGCAAGAAGACGCTTGTAGATTCCATTTAATCGAACAATTTCTTCAGTCTGTGTAATTGAAGAAAAATACTAAATATAAGCAGGTTTTCATCACTAGCATAATCAAAAAAGTAGTCCCGTGCAACCTGTGAACGAATATCAGAATAGAGAAATGATTAATATTGAGAATATAAGCACTTTCCAAACCTTCTTCTGCAAAAGTTTCTTCCAGTTGAAATTAAGCTTCTCATTAAGCTCCCACCCATAGTTCCTAGCATCCTGAAAACAGAGCATATGTGATCACTTATAAAGCAGTTAAATAGCAACGAGTTTATCTATCATCTACTTGTATCATGAACTGATAAAGATACCACTAGTTCAGGGCCATAAGAAGCACCATAGACCAAAATCTTTTTAGGAACACAACCACGGATGACACAGCTGCATTACCGCATATAATTGCAAGTTTTAAAAAGGCAAAAACAATATGCAAAGACTAAAAAACGTAACATAATCAATATGGAGCATAGAAAATTTGTAGAGCACACTTACGTTCCACCAACTCCTCCAACAACCTCAGAGCTGATAGGGTGAAACGGAAGCTCACAGATACCAACCTGAAGGGACAAGTTCAGTAAAATCAATTTTTTTCTTTCTATTTCTACATTTAGCAGTATCTCTAGTGTTATGGATTGTCTACTATAACTCTAAAAGACACGCACGTAATGATCTCATGTACAGCCATGAATACATCACATAGCAAATCAACAAAGCCCATTAATCCAAATGACAGAAAGCTCAAGCCTCAACAATAAGAAGGGGAAAAAAGGACCACAAAAATATATCACTACTCGCGGTGTAAGAAATCGCACCTTAGCACCATTCTGCGCTGAAAATCGTGAGGCCCGAACTCCACCGCTTCCAGCTCCAATAACGAACAAATCAAAATCGTATTGTAACTCGGTTTCAGTACTATCGTTGCTAATCTCTCCATCAATAAGCATCTTCCTAGCCATTATTACAACACTCCGAGATGAATACTAATCAAATAAAACTTCCTTACAAAAACCTAGAATCAAGATCACGAAGCTTTGTCGGTGAATCCTCTATATTTATAACACAAAATGCACGCTACTTACCAATTGAATTCTAACTTGTCGCAATTTCCNTATATAGTGGAAACCCCGTAAAATGGGGTGAAAACCACTCGACCAAGAGCCGATTATGCTCTTGGTCTGCTCACTAATGAAAATAAGAGAAGTTTATACAAAGCAGACTAATGAAAATGACTAAGTATAGAAAGCAGTAAGAATCTGGGCATAGTAACAGCATGTTCTTTTGCATCCAAAGGGTCCTGTCTTTTCCTTCGTCTTGCCCTGTATTTATAGAGTTGCCGACGAGTGTAATCCACGTCCTGTAACCGCCTCTGACAAGTTTGTTAGAGGTTGTTATCGCAGGATGTAAAACGAGGCTGGGACCGATGCGTGGTCTGCGTGATCGGGCCCGAAGCATGATAAACGTGACAGGGCCCGAAGCGTGGAACGCGTGAGCCTGTAACCGTTTTGTAACCGTTCGGACCGAACCACGGAGCCAGCTGGCAGATAACGCTCATTTTTACCAAGGTTATCTTCGGTCCTCCGTGTTGAACATCGGACCACTCTTCCTAAAGGTGTAGTTGGGCTGTGAGAGTTTGTTTTGTTTAGTTAAATCGGCCCAACTGTTATCGGGCCTCACCCATCACAGGGTACCCGGTCCTAGAGTTCTCATCACAAATATTAAATATTATAATCTTATTTTGACGTTAAAAATACCATATACTTACGAATTGATATTGAAGTGATTATAGAGTATTGCATATTTGATACTTTTTAAAATAGTGTACATATTATGTACACATCTTGAAAATTATAAAAAAACAGTATAAATAGTTTTTACAATTATTCATATTTATCTATAATCTTTGAAAAATTATAAATAAATTTTATAATTACATATTAACCCTAGAAGATCCCAAACTTTTTAGATTCAATTCTAAGTTACTTTTGTATTTTAAATGCATTTATAATTTATTTAATCATTGAACATTTATAAAATGCAATAGCTATAATTCAAAATATTGAAATTTTCGAAAATAACAAATAAATTATCAAAATAGTTCACATAAAAATGTAAGTATAATCACAACAATTCACTTGATGGTAATTTTTAAATAATTTGGAAATTTAGGATGATAAATACACTAATTTTAAATTTCTCCTTTTAAAACATTTTTNGTTGAGATGACCGTGATTTTATGATCGAGATTTAGAAAACTGTTTGCAAAAACTACGATGATCTTATTGTGATTATAACAAAATGTCGATTTTAACCTTTATTTAATATATTTGTTATATATAACTATAACTCGAATAAATATTAAAACATTCATTATATATACAATAAACTAATATTAATATCTAATTTTTAATAACTTATTTTACAATGATATACCGAAATATATATTATGATTTTACTAAAATAATTTATAAATATATATTGATTTCAATCAAAATATATTACAAATTTTACCAATTATGAGATGCGGTAATGTCCCCGACGAGAACATCAACTTTACGAATGTTTCACAAATTCTCTAATTTCAACAAAAAAACTAAAAAACGCAGATCCACATCAACTTAGAAAATTGCGTAATATTTGTAAAATGATAATAAAATTGGTTAGAGTTTGATTTTAAAGGAATTAACAAAATTTTGAAGGGTAAGTTTGAAATTTACCAAACCACAGTGGGTTGGTCATACGTATTTAGATATGGTCATATGACCACCAAAAATCCCGGTACGGTCACCGTAATTACCTAAATCGTTTTGTTGTTGAAAATAAAATTACGCTGCGATCACCTTACCGCAGTAGCCACCGTAAAAGCAAACAACCCCAATATTTAATACCCCCAAAATTGTATGATTTGATAATTAATTACAGAAGTTTTTTTATTTTTGTAAATTTAATAATAAATGTTTATAAGGTAAACTAATTCTCAAATTTTGTTTTTTTGTCAAAATTAGTTCTCATACTTTTTAAATTTTGATAAATATAATTCTAAAAGTTTAATATGTATCGCAAAATTGATTTTCAACTTTTGGGCACTAATTTTACTTCATGGGGACATATTTCTCAAATTGTGAAACATTACTGACCGTTTTAGTTAAAATATTCAAACAATTTGGACTATACATACCAAATTAAAGGAGAAAATGGCGACTTGGATCCCCAAAGTTTGGATAATTTGGCAATTTTAGTCCCCAAAGTTTCGAGTGGCAAAAAGAGCCCCCAAAGTTTTGATGATTTGACAATTTTGGTCCCCAAAGTTGCGTATTTTCGCAAAATACGTCCCCAAAGTTTGCGAATTTTGGCAAAACCGGCCCCCAAATTAATTTTCGTCCAGGGACCTAATTTGCTACAAATTACAACTTTGGGGACCAATTATGTCATACGCATATAACTTTGGGGACTGGTTTTGCCAAAATTCGCAAACTTTGGGGACCGGTTTTGCGTACATGAAACTTTGGGGGCTGGTTTTGCCAAAATTAGAAAATTTGGAGACCAAAATTGTCAAAAATTTCAAACTTTAGGGACCAAAACTGCCTTCCACCCAAATTAAAGTTTATGAACCACATTATAAAAATCACAAAACTTTGGGAATTAAATACGTTATTTTTTCATTTATAAATGTCTTACAAACTCTACTTATCAAATTTGTTGAAATCAAATATCCTACAAAACCTCAATTTCTCAAAATAAACAATTTTTCAAATAAATGATTTATCTTGTATTATACAATTTAGACTATTATCTATTGTCAAAAAATTCATTTATCATTTTAAAAACTATACTTTATGACACATTATTTTTTAGGAAAAAATATATTATATGATTATTTAAACAAAACAAAAATTGAACATGACAATTAACAGCACTAAATTTCGGTTAAATTTGGGGTCACGCACATTTCATTTCATCATCATTTTCCTTTTCCCATTTCAAATCATAAATGCCGTGCAACCAATTATAAAATTTCGGGCGGAAGGCAGTTTTGGTTCTCAAAGTTTGAAATTTTTGGTAATTTTGGTCCACAAACTTTCCAATTTTGGCAAAATCAACCCCCAAAGTTTCATGTATGCAAAACCGGTGCCCAAAGTTTGCGAATTTTGGCAAAACCATCCCCCAAAGTTATGTGCGTATGGCATAATTGGTCCCCAAAGTTGTAATTTGTAGCAAATTAGGTCCCTGGACTAAAATTAATTTGGGGGCCGGTTTTGCCAAAATTCGCAAATTTTGGGGACGTATTTTGCGAAAATACGCAACTTTGGGGACCAAAATTGCCAAATTATCCAAATTTCGGGGACCCAACTCGCCATTTTTTCTAAAATTTCATTAAAAAACAAAGAAAAGTATACTTAAAATCTCAATTAATTTAAAATTAAATATTATTCAGAAATTGTTTATTATTTAAATATTAACCACGTTTACTAAATATTACTATCACAAATCGCTGTCATTTAAATCACATTACAATTGAATCTCAAATCTTTTAATTTGTGATATGTTACACTAATAAATAAAATCGAAAACAACTCTTTTTACGACGTACATAAAAACGTTAAAGAAAAAAGTATAATGAGAAGAATACTTATCAACATCGAAAAAAACGTTAATTATGGCGATAAGATTGATAATATACGTCAATCGTTCTGTAAAATATTTAATTTATAAAATGTTAATTTTGTGAACAATACTTTATTATTCATGTTTTAAAATTTTTTTAATTAAATCATATTTTTGTAATATTAATCATTTTTAAATGTTTCATCATTAATTTTTAAATAGTATAATCTATAAAAAACAAACATCTCATAACTTTTGTATAGTGATATAGAACTAATAAAACTTTATTTTTTAAAAATTAATTTAATTTTCTTTATAATTTACACTTACTTCTAATAATTGTAAATCCTTATTATTATTTAAATATATATAATGATATATTGATGGCTCACATAAATTACAATTATAATTTTACTAAATATTTTTATAAATTCACCCATAAAAGATTACAATTTCACCATACCGAGCCCTCCAAAAGAAGCTACATGCCCCGCAATCCTCAATGACACGTTTGGAAAACAAATGTTAGTACAATTATAATTTGTAAAATAATTAATTGTATGAGTATCATTATTATTATTTATATATATAACGATTTAATGATATTTTACATAAATTATAATTATACCATAATTTTATTAAATATTGATATAATTTACCATTATATCATATATATTTGACAAGACCTTACAAGATTTTACTTTTTTAATACCTCAGTTTATGTATACTAATTAGGGCTGTTATTCGATCCGAACGAACAGAACGCGATGTGTTCATATTTTTATTCGAATGTGTTCATGTTCGTTCATATTTTAATCGAACGTGAAAATATGTTAGAATATTGTTCAAATTATTAAGTGAATGTTCATGTTCGTTCAAATAGCTTGTTCGTACGATTTGTTCGAACATGTTTGTACTATTTGTGCAAAATTCATCTAAATGGTTCTTTATATTCTAACTCATCCTCATTTTCTATAGAAATTGATTCATCATAAAAAACAATAATTTCATCCAAAAGGTTCACTGACGGTGATAAAACATTCTTCTTGTTCAATATTTTACCTTTTAAGAGTTTTGTAGAATATCAAATGTCATCTCTTTTCAGTCTTTTGAATCTAATGAAGAGTTGAGAAGTGATTTACAGCCGTCGTTAGAGTCAAGGAATGAAAATTATGGTTTTGTAAAATTTTTTAAACTTAAATATTATAATAATATATTATAATAAAAATTAATTTAAATAATATATTTGTTTACGAACGTTCACATTTGTTTCACGAAAATGTTCATCTTCGTTCAAATTATAAACGAACAAAAAATAATGTTCGAATAATGTTCATATTTTTATTTGAACGAACGAACACAATCACATACAAGTTGAACACATATTGTTCACGAGCTGTTCTGATGGTCTAAAAGCCATAATCCTAATCCCCCATCTACCTATAAGGATGAAATAAAAAAGTAGATAGCAAATTGAAATTAAAAATTGACGCACGTTAAGTTTGCGTGCCACGTACCGGGTCCCTGCGCCTTGTATTCTACTTACAAAGTTGGTTGTACTTAATCATCATTTGTATACAGTTGGGCACGTGACTTCAGCTACCAATCGCCGATCACAACTCCCACTTCCCCACGTATAAAACAACCATTCACTACCCATCTTCTCCTTAGAAACCACCTCCTCATTCAGCCGTGCCGGAACCGGGAAATTAGAAAACATGGTAACTGTAGAGGAAGTTCGCCGTGCTCAGAGAGCTGAAGGGCCAGCTACTATTCTTGCTATTGGTACTGCAACACCGCCAAACTGCGTTGATCAGAGTGCTTATCCTGATTACTATTTCAGGATCACGAACAGTGAGCATATGGCTGAGCTTAAAGAGAAGTTTAAGCGCATGTGTAAGTTTGGTTTTACATGCATGAAATGGGAATTGTTTGTTTTTTAAGGGTGTAACGTGTAATGAAGATTCTAGGGTGTTTTCTTACTGTTCTGGGACGTGGCTTGATTCTTCTGTGATTTATGCAGGTGATAAGTCGATGATTAAGAAGAGGTATATGTATCTGACGGAGGAGATTTTGAAGGAAAATCCGAGTATCTGTGCGTATATGGCACCGTCGCTTGATGTTCGTCAAGATATGCTGGTTGTGGAGGTGCCGAAGTTGGGGAAGGAGGCGGCGCAAAAGGCGATCAAGGAATGGGGACAGCCTAAATCTAAGATCACTCACTTGATTTTCTGTACTACTTCTGGTGTTGATATGCCTGGATGTGATTACCAGCTTACTAAGTTGCTGGGTCTCCGATCTTCCGTCCGCCGCGTCATGTTGTACCAGCAAGGTTGCTTCGCCGGAGGTACGGTTCTCCGTGTGGCTAAAGATCTGGCGGAGAATAACCGTGGTGCGAGAGTTCTGATTGTTTGCTCTGAGATTACTGCATGTACTTTCCGTGGTCCTAGTGAAACTCATCTCGATAGCTTAGTGGGGCAGTCGCTGTTTGGCGACGGAGCTGCGGCGGTCATCGTCGGCGCTGATCCCATCGTCGGAATTGAACGTCCTTTGTATGAGATGGTTTCCGCGGCACAAACTCTGATACCAGACAGCCATGGAGCAATCGACGGTCACCTCCGTGAAGTGGGACTTACTTTTCATCTTCTTAAAGACGTTCCCGGGCTTGTAGCGAAGAATATTGAACATAGCTTGAAGGAAGCATTTGACCCACTGGGAATTTCCGATTGGAATTCAATTTTCTGGATAGCTCATCCCGGTGGACCGGCGATTCTTGATCAGGTAGAAGCGAAGCTTTCTCTGAAGGCGGAGAAATTACAGGCAACGAGAAATATATTAAGGGATTACGGGAATATGTCGAGCGCCTGCGTTCTTTTTATCCTTGACGAAATGAGGAAAGCTTCAGCTAAAGATGGTGCGGGTACTACCGGAGAAGGACTTGAATGGGGCGTACTTTTTGGATTCGGGCCGGGTATGACGGTGGAGACGGTGGTTCTGCACAGCGTTCCGATCAACTGAAGGATTGGAGAGGCAGCGTGTGTTGTCGCTTGTTGGAATATGTTTTAATTTATTGTACTATTGTTGTGTGTGGGCCCAGGAATGTGAAATAATTAAATTCCAGGGAAATTGGCCAAATGATTCTGTGCAAAGAATGAGTGACTTTTGTCTTGTTTAACTTATCAAAACTGTGGTGTTGTATGATGTGATATCATCATAGTGAAATTTTAAATATGTTTGTTAAAATTGTGATATTATGATCGTGATTTATGTAAAAATACTAATATACACTTATATATAAATAATAATAAATATAATAATATTATAATTATTAAAATTAAGGGTAAATTTGTGTTTTCCAAAATCACGATAAGGTCACATCTCGTTTTAACAGCTGTGGTGCAATCGTGATTTTTTAACGATTATCACATCATAATTAAGCTTATGTTTTGCGTACTATACAAAAATCACGATCGTATCGCACCTCACCTCACTTTTCATTGGAGTTCCAAACAAACCCAATATGTTGGCAAAATAATCTACTTCTAGGAAGCATTTGGCTAATTCACCCCCATTATAAATTTTTAATTGAAGATATCAATTTCATTAATTATAATATTAAAAATTATAAACAATTATTATTTAAGAGTAATTGATTACGGGCATGACAGGGGCGCTGTTGGATTGAATAAATCAATCCCATAATTTATTATATATAAAATGTCACTTAAATTAAAAATTTAATTAATATAACATGACATATTTTAAATTACTAATATAGCAAGTGATTTGATAAGTACAATTTTTATTAATTGTACTTATATGTTCACAATTTTTTTTAATTTTCATTAATATTTGTTTTCTTTAAATATATATATAACGGATAGGATCAACTAAATTTCTTTTACCAAAGCCCATTTCAAATTGTATTTATTTTAATTAAAATTATGTTTAAAATTTAATCTTATTATTATTTTAAAAAATTAAATTCGTGTATTCATTTTTCTTTTAAATGAATGAACCTCGTACAATCATTAGAAAATGAATTCATATTTATTTTTGTTAAAATATTTTAAATTCTTTTCTATAACTAATAATATCATAAATAAAAATATATAAGATCAAATCTCATTAATTTTTTTCAAGATAATACAAATGAATTCCATTTTTTACAATTTTTCCCTAGTGTCTTTTTCGATTAAATTATAAAATAATCTCATTTTTTTAAAAAAATGATTTACATTGAACAACCCCATATTTAATTTAATTACTTCTATTGTTTTTTTAAATGAGGTCGATCTCTATCTGTCTAGAAACCGACCTCGAAAAAATTGCTTTTCGTTTTTTTATCTCATACCATATTTTATTAACATAGTAACTGTCCTATATAAAAAAATGTCAATTACTCTTATTTGAATAAACTTTTTAAAATTTATTGTTATTTTTAATTTGTCCGATTTCTAAAATGAGAAAATTGCGTCTTTGGTCCTCGTAATTTGATTATTTTGGCAAATTTAATCCTCCAAGTTTATTTTGACATTTTCAGTCCTTGAATTTTGGATATTTGGCAAAATCGGTTCTCATATTTTAGAACATTTGGCAAAATCGATCCTCAAATTTCATATTTAATTCTCCAAATGAAATCGAACAAAACCGGTCCTTGTAGTTTGATCGTAGTGTCAAAATTAGTATCTGTTTTATATAAAAATGAAAAATGAAAAATTGCAAACTTTGAGGTCCAAATATAACATATATATAAAACTTGGAAGACCTAATTTGATAAATGTGGCAAACTAGGAGAACTAATTTTACCATAAATAAAGTTAATGGACTTAATCTGCCACAATTATCAAAATAAGAGGATCAAAATTGCTAAAATAGGAAACTACGAGTACCAAATTTGCACGTATGGAAGTCTATATTACCCCTTTCTAGAGGTGCCACTTTAAAATTTTACCCTATATTTCCTCTCGATTTTCTTCAAGCAAAATAGGAGATATATGGAAGTCTTACTTTTGTAATAACAATAATAATAAATAAATTTATAATAATAATAACAAAATCAATAACCTTTTAAATATAATAAATATATACATATTATATAATAATCCTTAAAAGGTTTATATATTTTGGATTCAATGAAATAAACATCAATTCATTGAGTATATTGTTTTTTGGACTATTTTGAATCAAAACTCTAAGGAATAAGATTACTCCGAATATTAGTGAAGCATATAATTTCTATGAACCTATAAACTTTGTTATATGATACTACTCACCAGGCACATCTACATTCTCATATTTCGTAAATTTTTGAATTTTTTAAAAAACTAGTATCATAATTAGTAAATTCTGTCAAAATTAATTTCCAAAATTTAAGACCAATTTTGTCACATAGAAGACGAAATTTGTCAAATTTGGAAATTTTGTGAACTATTTTTACCTAAACATTCAAAATATGAATACTATAGATGCTAAATTCAAGTTTGATAATCAAATATTACGAAATCATACAATTTAATGGACCAAATATTTTATTTTTTCAATAAAACAAAAGAGTAATTAGAAATCATAATTATTTTTGTGTAAATTTGAAAAATATAATTATTTTTTCAATATAATGCATTAATATTTATTTGTAAAAGAATTTAATACAACTAAAATTTATATTTAATGAGATTATTGTAAAATAATCTAATAACAAATGAGTGATGTTTTTGTTTGCCACTTGCGAGTAGCCCTCATATTTTAAATAGTATAAATGTGTATTTTCAAAGTTTGTAAATTACATACAAAACTCATGAATTTGATATAATATGTGTTGTCGACTGTCTAGCATTTTAAAGTTGTTAACACCATGGCCAAGAATTGTGTGGTTTACCATTGAAGTTACAAAATCGATTATATTTTATTATAACACACGTTAATATTTAAAATACATATATACATTGACCAATTAACCTTAAAAATATAATAACTATGTCTTCTAATTATGAAAAATATAATAACTATGTATAAATTTAAAAATCACTCAAACAAAAAAAAAGTCGAAAATTCACTAATATTTAAACGGTTTTTAAAACATCGGTAACTTTTCATACAATTTACAAACTTTTTTATATTATTTTTATACAATTTTAAATATTTGGGCAACTTAATTTTTTCAATAAACTATAATATATTAACTTTTCTGTAATATATATTGTGAACATTACAATTTATTATTCAAATAAATATTTAATATTGATATATATATATCCGAAGAGTGGGCGATTTTAAAATATATGAAAGCATTTAAAATTCATTTAATAGATTTTTTCCATGTTTATAATATTATAATTATGCATTATTTGGGACCCCAAAATACAGTTGTGTTATAGTATGAGGGTTAATGATCAAAGGAAAAAATCTACAGTATCACATGTGTCAGATAATAATCAATTTAAAAAAATATTAAAAATTTTTATATTTAAATTTTAATACTGTCAGAAAAAGTTTTAAGTAAATAACACTGATGTGATATTTTTTATATTAATTAATTAAAATATTTATAATAATTAATCTTAGATGTATTATTATAAATGTATAGTATATAATACATTTTATTTAATGCAAATGACATTCAAATGGTTGATCTAAATTAACTTGCTTGATTTCATTTTTTATATATATTTAATAGAATGTGCTAACGTAAATTAATTNAGGTTTATATATTTTGGATTCAATGAAATAAACATCAATTCATTGAGTATATTGTTTTTTGGACTATTTTGAATCAAAACTCTAAGGAATAAGATTACTCCGAATATTAGTGAAGCATATAATTTCTATGAACCTATAAACTTTGTTATATGATACTACTCACCAGGCACATCTACATTCTCATATTTCGTAAATTTTTGAATTTTTTAAAAAACTAGTATCATAATTAGTAAATTCTGTCAAAATTAATTTCCAAAATTTAAGACCAATTTTGTCACATAGAAGACGAAATTTGTCAAATTTGGAAATTTTGTGAACTATTTTTACCTAAACATTCAAAATATGAATACTATAGATGCTAAATTCAAGTTTGATAATCAAATATTACGAAATCATACAATTTAATGGACCAAATATTTTATTTTTTCAATAAAACAAAAGAGTAATTAGAAATCATAATTATTTTTGTGTAAATTTGAAAAATATAATTATTTTTTCAATATAATGCATTAATATTTATTTGTAAAAGAATTTAATACAACTAAAATTTATATTTAATGAGATTATTGTAAAATAATCTAATAACAAATGAGTGATGTTTTTGTTTGCCACTTGCGAGTAGCCCTCATATTTTAAATAGTATAAATGTGTATTTTCAAAGTTTGTAAATTACATACAAAACTCATGAATTTGATATAATATGTGTTGTCGACTGTCTAGCATTTTAAAGTTGTTAACACCATGGCCAAGAATTGTGTGGTTTACCATTGAAGTTACAAAATCGATTATATTTTATTATAACACACGTTAATATTTAAAATACATATATACATTGACCAATTAACCTTAAAAATATAATAACTATGTCTTCTAATTATGAAAAATATAATAACTATGTATAAATTTAAAAATCACTCAAACAAAAAAAAAGTCGAAAATTCACTAATATTTAAACGGTTTTTAAAACATCGGTAACTTTTCATACAATTTACAAACTTTTTTATATTATTTTTATACAATTTTAAATATTTGGGCAACTTAATTTTTTCAATAAACTATAATATATTAACTTTTCTGTAATATATATTGTGAACATTACAATTTATTATTCAAATAAATATTTAATATTGATATATATATATCCGAAGAGTGGGCGATTTTAAAATATATGAAAGCATTTAAAATTCATTTAATAGATTTTTTCCATGTTTATAATATTATAATTATGCATTATTTGGGACCCCAAAATACAGTTGTGTTATAGTATGAGGGTTAATGATCAAAGGAAAAAATCTACAGTATCACATGTGTCAGATAATAATCAATTTAAAAAAATATTAAAAATTTTTATATTTAAATTTTAATACTGTCAGAAAAAGTTTTAAGTAAATAACACTGATGTGATATTTTTTATATTAATTAATTAAAATATTTATAATAATTAATCTTAGATGTATTATTATAAATGTATAGTATATAATACATTTTATTTAATGCAAATGACATTCAAATGGTTGATCTAAATTAACTTGCTTGATTTCATTTTTTATATATATTTAATAGAATGTGCTAACGTAAATTAATTGAAATGATGAATGTTTTACTAAAATAGCATAATTTGTAGCATCTAACAACCAATAATTACATCAGTAAAATTCTATTTATATATTTTTTTATAAAAAATAAAATTAAATATTAAATAAATTCAACATATATAAATAAAAATCTAATAGTATTATTATCTCAAATATTAAGATAAAGTTTTATTTTTGTTATATTTAATGTCTATCCTTACATAATTAAATAATTCAACTAGTTGACTCGGAGAAAATATTAAATGATATGTGATGAGATCTTCGGATCCCGGTACCCCGAACTAGGTTAGGTCCAAGTCTTGTTAGGCCGGTCCAAGTAATAGAAGCTGAACTTAGAGGCCCCAGATCCAACTTCTAATAAACGTGCGGCCCGACGAAGATAGACGGACCCGAAAGCATGTCAAAAGCCTGTTGTTGTGGTTGCTTTTTAGAGGTACCAACAGTCACCGGATTCTGAAAATCGGTTTTGTTATTGCTGCTTAAAATCGGCAATAACAAAATTTAGACCGCCTTTTACGGATAGGGGTCGAACGAAAAAGTAATACGAAAGCAAGAAGTAAAAAGACACGATTTTTGTAGGTGGAAAACCTTTCTGTAAAAGAAAGGATAAAAAACCACCTCAGCCGTAGCCTTTGAATCCACTATAAATGTCAAATTCATAGATTTACAATAGGAGAACATGAGGTAGAAAACCAAAGAAAAAAGATCGTGTTTTGATGGCCGTAGTCGTAGGTTTCCCGGGCGAAAAAGAAAAGAATAACGGTCTCCTTCTTAGGTCAAGAATTCAAGTTCTCCTTCTTAACACTTTAATCATGTTTATATAGGTGATTTGTCCAGCCCAATTATAACTCACTAGGCCCACCAATAATGGAGTCCAATAAATAATGACCAATTAATCTTTAAATTAGGCACAATGGTTCAATAAATAAGTTACCCGATCCAAATAACACGATAAGCTATAAACAATGTCAATCATCAAAATACCTCGATATGCTTTATTTCTCGACTATATAGATATATATATGTGTTATCGAATAATAAATATCTCAGTGTGATATAAGGTTTTATTTGTTGTTTGTGGAGACAACTTGAAATAAGAAAATGGAAAGAACGCAGGCGATTTTAGCGTGGAAAAACTCCTTAAGAAAGGGGGAAAAAACCACGTTGCCGAGAGGAGAACCTCCACGGCAAATTCATTAATAAATCAATGAAATATACAAAGGGAATAAGAGCAGCGGAAATGAAATTACAGCGATTAGGGTTCTTCGAAATTAGCCTCCTTTTTTATCTTATCTTTTATCTATGCATTTATAGAGGGAGAAACACATGTGGCCCACGTCATGAAACCACATCTGACAATGTTTTTCTCCATGCTGTAAAGTGTGGCTGAGCCTGAAGCATGGAATGCATACTGATGGGTCTACATGCAGCCTGTCAGTGCCTTTGTAGTCTGTTGGGACCTACGCAGTCTGTCGGGACCGATCGGTCAGCTTGGCCCTAAGCAAACTGCCGGGACCGATCGGTCTGCTTGATCCTAAGCAGTCTGCCGGACCGATCGGTCTGCTGACCCTAAGCGAACTGCCGGGACCAATCGATCTGCTTGGCCCTAAGCAGTCTGCCGGACTGATCGGTCTGTTGGCCCTAAGCAAACTGTCGGGACCGATCGGTGTGCTGCCTCTAAGCAAACTACTGGGACTGATTGGTATGTTGGCCCAAAAATGTTTGTCGGGACCGATCACCCTATGCTGTTTGCCTGGGCCGATCGCCCTAAGCTGTTTTCCGGGACCGATCGATTTGTTTGATAATTTCAGCTGTCGAATTTTCGATTGGGCCTGACCACCTTCATTCTTGCTTAGGACTCCTCGTTGGTACCGGATTTAATGGTTCTCAATAAGAGCATATCCTTGATACCCGGTTTAAAAGTTGTCAACACCTGTGCTTAGCGATCGGGGACCGAAAGCTAGAATTGTGCATGGTTCCCCTCATCGGGACTGATCGGTTCATATCATGCAGACTGCGCTTCGGGCCATCCACATTTCTCAACATGTTACAACAACCTCTGACAACCCTTTCAGATGAGTACTGACATAACTATACGAACTTTCTTCCGCTCGGGAGACAATCAGTTAGCGGCGCCGAAAGGTCTGATGTCGCGCAGCCAAATAGGATCACGCATGGCAGCGTTCCCACCCGACATAGGCTGACCTAGCCGCATGAGACAAGCACAAAACGACACCCTCGTGTTGACACAACTAGGGAGACATATAAAAGGAACACTTTAGAAATGGAAAAAGAGGATTCCCCTCTCAGCTCTGGCTGTGTCTTCTTGAGCGTTTCCTTTCTATCTTAATTAATCATCTCATACTTGTAATGAACGGTTTGATTAGTGAATCGACTAAAGACATTTATGGCTCTTAGTCAAGTGGTTTTTTCTCTTTTTTTCTAGTGGTTTTCCACTCTAAATTTACCGTGTTCCTTTCCTTTTTATTCACAATCGTTTCCCCTCACATTAAACAAATTAAAATCAAGTTCGTCTTGCAACGAACCGGACGACTGTTGATACCCCGGTTTTCACACCACAACAATATGTTTAGAATTTTTTAAAAAATTTAGTAAAGTAATTTAATTTTATCATATTTGATATATAATAATTGAATTTATTATTGTATTAAAAAATACCAATATACATATGTTATTGTAATATCTAATTAAATATTTTAAAAAACATGTCAAATCACTGATAGTTTGTTAAACAATATTTTTACAATAACAAAGTATTAATTTACTAATATTCAATGTCTTTTTTAATTGGTTGATGGAATGACATTGTCTCTCCCTTAAAAAAACTCTAATGATCAAGATCAACGGGTCCCTAGAGTCCATGGGGGTTTAATCATCGGTCCATTATTAATTGCGTTACAATTGTTTTTGAATGTTTATTTTTAAAACACCTGAAACATCACGTGACCCAGAGTGCTGTGGGACCAACAATCATTTTACCCATGTAAGATTACTAGTTCGTGCTCAGGCCTTTTGTTACGGGTCAGCATGGATCGGCCCAATCTGTCAGCTGGATCCATAAGAAATGAGTATATATTGGGCTGCAATACGGGTGAGTTGGTGGATTTCAATAAAGCTCTTATTTATTTTTATTTTAATAATTACTAGTAATTATAATTGAAAGTTTTTTCAAAACTCTATTGATTGATTACACCGCCGAAGCACACGCCAAGAAGAAATTATTAAGTGTGGAGATTGGTATTGTTATCGATCGGTCACATTTGGATGATAATCGGTAATGTGATCGATCATGACACTCATGGAAGATGAGATGATCGGTATTGGTACCGATTGGTTGATGACCGAAGTATGCAATACCGAATGTGACAAATGGACCGAAACATGTGATCCAAAAATATTAGATGAAGACAATCAGTCGAGAACCGAATTGATATGGTGGGGCTCACTGGTATAAAATATCGATAGTTATGGAATGAGATATTGAATGAAACAAAATCATATCAAATCAGTATATATGGACGCATATATATGATTTGATCATGGATAATCATATCTGAAGATATAATTAAATATTATGAATATTTGTTAGTTACCTTAATTATTTCAACCACCTCATCTATATAAAGAGGTCTTAATTATTACTTTTAGAAAAACAACATAAGAGAAATCCTGGGTGAGGAGGTGGTGGTGAACAGATTTTGTGAGGAGCAGCGGTGGTACAGATTCTCATATGGAAGTAGTATATTTATAGACACTCTACGAAGGATTAACGTGTGAAGTCAGATTGCGTATGTTTTACCTGTGAAATCTGGCAGATTGCATGTTCTCTGTTAGAAATCACATGTACAAGGTGAGAATTCTGATTTCACAAGTTCTACATTCGAAGTAACGTAGAAAATCATTTCAATGTCAAAAATGGGGTAGACCTCGGCATTACCCGATAAACAAGTGGTATCAAGATAGACAATCATATGAGTAACCAAATGGAACGAGATAGATAATATAAATAGGACAAATAAATAAAATAGTTATCCTATTTAAAATGGTTAGCGAATTTTCAAACCACTACTCATTCATCATCCGTTTAATTATTCAAAATCATTTAAACGAAAACAATTATGATTTATTCTATTTAGACCCCATAGTTTAGACAATCACCAATTTGTATTTATGGGCCGAAGCGAAAAACCTAGTCCAAGATCAGTACAACTGGACAGTCACAATAATACCTGATTCTTTCGGATAGATCCAATGGTCAAGATCATCGCGTCGGATTAAAGCTACACGGGTCGGATGTGAATTCGAGTAATAGCAACGCTACCGTGTTAGGGTATATAAATTGCAGCTTAACCTTCGTATCTCCAATAGACTGACTTCCTGGAATTCGAGCGGCCAATCGATCAATGGTGATCCTTGCTCCTGTGTTCTTCTTACACTCAATCGATCTTTCTGATTTTAATTTTTTTTTCGCTTTCAGGCGTTGCCTAATCAACAAACGGTGGACTATCCAAGCTTCAAGCTTGTAATTGTTGGCGATGGAGGCACAGGTGCTTTCATTTGTTTCTTTTTTTGTGTTAGAATCTCAAATTGAAGCTACTCCGCTGTTGTTGTTTTCTTGTTAAAATTACCACGGCGATTCTGAGAGATTTGGATCTGTTGATTCATGTTAACAGGAAAAACCACTTTTGTGAAAAGGCATCTCACTGGTGAATTTGAGAAGAAATATGAACGTAAGATTGAGTGTTTAAATTTGAATCCCATTATTGGTATTATTTCTCAAATTCTCCTTAATTTTGCTGCTTTTGTATACAGCTACAATTGGTGTAGAAGTTCATCCATTGGATTTCTTCACAAACTGTGGAAAAATTCGATTTTATTGCTGGGACACTGCTGGTCAAGAGAAATTTGGTGGCCTCAGAGATGGATATTAGTAAGTAATTGCTATTCGCATAGTCGAAAAATCTAACTTTAATGTTAACATGTTCATGATTTAAATGTTCCAGCATCCATGGACAATGTGCAATTATAATGTTTGATGTCACTGCTCGATTAACTTACAAGAACGTCCCAACATGGCACCGAGATCTCTGCAGGTAGTTTCGTAGATCGAATTCCGTGTGAATGTCTTCCATAACTGAGTACTTTTTTGTAGGGTTTGTGAGAATATTCCTATAGTGCTTTGTGGGAACAAAGTTGATGTGAAGAACAGGCAAGTGAAGGCCAAACAAGTCACCTTTCATAGGAAAAAGAATCTTCAGTACTATGAAATATCTGCGAAAAGCAATTATAACTTCGAAAAGCCTTTCCTTTACCTTACCAGGAAGCTGGCTGGGTATGTTTCAAGATTTGTGTCTCTCCATGCTTCGCATTTTCATTGTTTTTGAACTGTTTACAGTGATCCTAACCTGCATTTCGTTGAGTCCCCGGCTCTCGCTCCTCCTGAAGTCCATATTGATTTAGACGCACAGCGACAGTAAGATCGTATAATTAGCCTTATAGACTTGATAATTTGCAGCTGATATGTAAATATTTTATCCAGGCATGAAGCAGAGCTTGCTGCTGCTGCAAGCCAGCCACTTCCTGATGATGACGATGATACTTTCGAGTAGATGTCGTGCCCAGTTTTCTCTTAAAACCGAGTTTCGTTATTGAATCGGAAAGCTCCCTTGAAGCTTGTGTTTATGATGGTGGATCAGTAGTAGCTTGTGTTTGGATCTATTAAATCTTTGAGATTTCGATCAATATGTTTCCTATGTGATTTGCAGTCTTCTGCAATTGAATCCTTTATTTTCTGTAGAAATGAAACCATAAACATCAAGAATTCAAATTTGACAACATAACAATGTTATGCGCAAACCTTTATACCGAAAATTCATCCCAAAGGCAGTAGCGAATCTTCAGTTGCAGATACATGAAAAGGAATCTGTACAAAGTTCTGGAAAAAAGGAGAATGAAGGTAATGAAAGTAGGCCAAATTGTTGTAGCAGCAAATAATCATGTGCCTGTAACGATGCATATTGTAAACAAGAAAGCACTAAAGATCAATGACAATGCGATTTTTAAGGAATGCAATGAACACTAGTACACAAAATTAAAATCTACATACAACCTTTTCTTGAAGGAATTGGCTTTCATTAATGAACAAAAGTTTCAATACATGTTTCTCAGTTGTCAAGGGGTCAACTGTTGGCACAAAAGAACACAGCAGGTAGGTACAATTGATATATTCATCTTCCAGAAAAAAAAATTAAAACAAGAGAGAACACAGCATGCTTTATACTAACCAAAACTAGGATTTTTATTCGAAATGAGGTGCTTCAGCTCTTTCAAATGTTCATCATTTGAAATATGAAGCATCATTCGAAGATCGGTAATTAGTCTTTCTTGTTCCCAAGTTAAAGGACCAGAAACATATAAAGCCTCTAGAGTTCTGCGATAAGCATGCAGCTCTAACCAATGTATACTCACCACCAACTCTTCGTTTGGAGGCAAAGAATCTTCACTCTCAGATTCTGAACCACAACGTGACTCTGCATCACTACAAGTGGCATCGGCATCGACGTCTCTGCATATTGCAGTAATGGGGCACTTGTAGCAGCAGGTCATGCCCTGGCTATTAACGCTACAGCTACCAACTGAACAAGTATCATTGTCATCAGTGCATAACTCAAAGCTTCTGACACCAGAGTAGCGAATATGATTATCATGTTTTCCCTTCTCCAGTTGATTATATCTATTACTAGATATAATGTTAATCGAATCAGCATTTACCTTTATGGGCTTTGGGGTAGCCGCTACTTTCTGCTTCAAGCCTTGTTTCTGAATAATTCTTAATTTTCTTACGTGTCGAGAATCAAGATCCACAGCGGATGGATCAAAGGAGGACATCCTTTTTCGGGATCTTTGAGATATATCAGTAGGGGTAGCATAACCCTTAGTGGCTAGATTTTTAGTTTTTGAATTCACTGGTTGCTGGAAGTTTATCTCTTGATGGTGATTTGAGTAGGGCGACTTGGTTGCTGTCAAATAACTAGCTGCTCGAAAATTCTGCAAAGCACAAATTGGACATTAGTGACAGAGAATTCAAGAGTAATGGTCCTGCAAATAAAATGATAGCGATAGTAGAAAACGTACCTTACCCATTAGAATCCATCTTCCATCATTCCAGGTTCTTCGTGTCCGGATATTTGATATGTCAACAATTAATTGGAGTGAGGATCCAATCAACCTTACTAAGTATCTGTAATGCAACGAGGCAAACTGGTTATACGCCTTGATCCTTTCACTATCTCGTTGACCACTAATAATATTCAAAATAGCAGCAACCTTCCAGGAACATTCATGAAAAACCTCAACAACATCTCCAACATCTATAATCCCCACTCTTGGCACAGTAGGAGGCTGTGGTCTAACAGATTGCTTCGAAACGTGCTCTATAACTTCGTCAGTGGTTCTACCATCATAGAACTCATACTTTACAGTGTACGCATGAATAGAAGAAGACAGTATCTCAGCAGAATGCCACGAAACTGGTGCTTCCTGATCGTTCATAACCTCCACTTTGTCCCCTTTCTTGAATCTCATCATCGGCAATCCACTCGGAGCAGTGCACAATTCTGAAACAATATGAAAGCGAAGTTCAAAGCCAATAATCAGCCAGTTGACATACACAACATCGAGATCAGATGCGAACACATACATATGACATGGTATAATTTAGACAGAAAAACACAAAAGAGGCTCATGAAAAACCAAATGCATCTGAAAGAACATAATCAGAAGAAAGATGCAATGAAACTGCACATAACTCTCTCCATAAAATCCGAGCAAAATCTTATTTATCTAAAAAATAAAATGGATCAAAATCTAGACATATACGACGCAATCCTCAAGTTTTAAACATGAAATTCTCGATCAAAGTAGGTTTTAATTATAGAGACATGAAGACGAAAGCAGCAGAGGAAACTGACCTCTTTCTCCGAAATCAGAAGAAAAAACAGAATAACAGCAGCTCCAATTAGGTGTCTTCAATCTCTGCGGTTAATCGGAAAACAAAATCAGATTCGCCCTTTAACAGATTAGGGCTTGTTCGTTCTCGTTGGAGAAAACGAGAGTTGTATGGACGGATCTAGTCTACGTTTGAATGATTTTGAAACGTAGGGGGTCAAAACTATAATAGTGTTTAATTATTTGAAGTTGAAAGAAGATTTAGGATTATAAATATATTATTATTAACACACAATTTGGAAAATGATACCATATATTTAGGAATGGTTTGAGTTGAACCATAACTCATCTCCAATATATTATAATTAATTTACGAATAATAATAATACATAAAGTTATACATTTGTTTTTTTACATTTAACACTATAACATATAGTTTTCCGTTAAAGCATGATTAAACTTCAAAGTTAATAAAATACGCAAATAAGATCATATAATTTTAAAAATTATACAAACTTGATATTTGTTGTTCAAGAATTGTGCATAACAATATAAAATAATAATAGTATCATTAGAGTGTCAATGATAAATGATATTAATAATTTGAGATGTGTTACATTCATTTAATTTGAATTGAATGTCTATATATACATATTTTTGCTAAAATAGTATATCATATTTGCAATTTCGTAAATTATAGTGAATGTCTTTTATACAAGTAGGTTAGATGAATGTAGACAAACATCACCCTTTTAGAGAAAATTACAATAATGCCCCGATATTTAAAATAATATAAAGAAAATGTATTCTAAGTTTATAAATTACATATTTATAAAAACGTTTCAAAGTTTTGACAATTTATATAATATTTTTAAAATTTTTAAAGTTTGAAAACATGATTATTATATATTTTTAAATTTAAAATAATTTTAAAATATTAACGAGTATTGAAGTTAAGTAGAAATAGTTTTGAAACTTGTCAACACATAATTCTTAAACATTAAGAACATGATATTTATAACTTTTTGAGAATCAATGATACAAATTATATCACTTTCAAGGGTTTTGGATCAAAATTACAAATTTTGTGATTATCACTCATAAACACGGCTCATTTATTTTATTGTAATTTGATGGGCCAAAAAGCAGTTTTATCAAATTTGTGGGATAAAAACAGGAAAATTTGAAGTCCTTGATTTGTTTAAATGTATACGAAGTAGGGGCATTTGTATCTTTTCACGCTCATTGGTCCATCTAAAAGGAATTTCAGAAAAGTTAAGGGACTTAAAAGCTAATTCTCTCTTCTTCCTTTTTCTGGTACCAAGTCCTACTTCGTCTGCATCCAAGAAAAGAGTAGCGCCGACTCTTGTTCTTCACCAGAAAGGAGTCAAGTAAAGCTGTTGTTTTTGCTGGGAATCTTTGAATTATCTGCCATCTTGTCTTAGAAAGCCAAAAAATCATGCACTTTATTTACTAAATGTAAGTGTTCGTGTGTTCTGTTCATGATTTTGTGGATGCTGTAATTGTTTCTCCTTTCATGAAGCTTTTAAATTTCTATGTTTCCCACACTTTCGCGCTTTCCAGATATCTGGTACTTATTCACTAATTTGCTTTCATTTAAAAGAAGCATCTTGAAATTGGTCTTTTGTTTTTCAGTGTGCTGGATCAGAGGCTGAAGAGGTGGGAAAAGGACATTGAGGGTGCATAATCAAGATTTGTATTCTCTTTTACTGGAATACGGCATGTCTCAGACCAACTGGGAAGCTGATAAAATGTAACCTTTATTTATTTTTTTATATTCGTTTCCAGTTCTGTATGCAATCGCAGGAGCCCTATTATGTTGTCTCTTGGGTGGGTACTTCTTGAAAATTGCTTATTAGTTGTAATTTCTTTAGTTGCTGTCATTTGACATAAATTGTGAATATGGAGATGCTGCAGGTATATGATAAATTTTAGGGATACATACATAGTTTCTTATTGGGTATTATGAAGTAAAAATCTCCTGATCTGTCTGTTTCTCTTGATTTTGTTATTGTTGTTTTTCATTTCTTATTTAAATGTATTCTGCAAGAATTCATTTATTACTGCATGATTTTAGGTTGGATGTTTATATTCATGACTATCTTGTTAAGAGAGATTTGAAGGCCTCAGCTCAAGCTTTCTTTTCTGAGGCTAAAGTATCGTCTGACCCCGTTGGTAAGCGTACAAAAATAAGAAGCTTGCAAGAATGTTAATGTTAGATCTGAGTTATCCTTTTTGTACATTTTCAGCTATTGATGCTCCTGGTGGTTTCCTCTTCGAATGGTGGTCAGTGTTTTGGGATATATTTATTGCCAGAACCAATGTGAAACACTCAGATGTTGCTGCATCTTATATAGAGGTTGGTCGATAATGTGAAAACTTTATTGGCATATTGTATGTTCCATGAAGAGGTTTTTGAATAGTAGGGGTGATTAGATTTAGTCAAATTGACTTAACATACCTGGAGAATATACAGACGCAGATTACGAAGGCAAGAGAGCAGCAGCAACAGCAACAGCAACTGTCCCAACAACCACAGAACCCCCAGCAACAAAGGCAGATACAGCAGCATTTGTTGCAGAGGCAGGCTCTGCAGCAGCAACAGCAACAGCAACAGCAACAGCAACAACATCAACAACAACAGTTGCAGCAGCATCAGCAGCAGAGGGAGAGTGGCCACCTCTTAAATGGTGCAGCCAATGGAACTGCTGGAAATGGTCCTCTTATTAGACAGAATTCGGGTAGTGCAAATTCTTTAACAAACGAAATGTATGAGAAGAAGTTAAAACTTCCCGTTCAAGGGGATTCTTTGGATGATGCAGCTCTAAAGGTATGCATTACGTGTAAGAGCCTTGCCAAAACATCTATCTTCTGTGACTTATCGTATATCATTTATTTTATGCAGAAATTTACTGATAATGTCGGCCAGATTTTGGATACCAGTCAAGCTTCAATCTTGAAAGCAGGTGCAACGGTTGGTCAACCATCTGGGTAAAAATACCTTCTCAACGCATACTTATGTGTGCTTATTAATTCTGCTCCAGTTGCTAAGTCTTTCAGTGATATAAGTTGCCTGTGTGGCACTGTGTATCTGCTTGCTTTTGGAACTGGGACTTGAAAAAATGATGCGTATTGTAAATCTAAATTCTTCATTCTTTACTTCGGCAGTATTCACCTAGTGTCTTCTTGTTAGCAACATTTAGTTCTCTGACTAATGCATCTTCTGATAACACTTCACAATTCCAGGCAGATGCTGCATGGTGCCTCTGGTGGGATATCTCACCAAATCCAAACTAAGAACCAGCAATTTCAAGGACTTGTCAGTATTTTTTTATTCTGAGATAATATTGCATCTTTTGAATAGTTATTTAATGTCATTTACATGTTAATTACCAGGATATCAAACCTGAAATTAATCCTATTATGAGTATCAAGCCTCAAATGAATCCTATTATGAGCCCCAGGGCTGCTGCCCCTGAAGGATCAATGATTGGACTCCCTGGTTCGAATCTTGCTGTTATGTTGTAATCTAATAATCTTACATTGCACACGTGCGAAAACATGTTGTAGCTCTGTTTGTTTACAGTCCATTATTTCTATATCTGTTGTAGTTAAACCTTTAATTGTTGAAGCAGGTTCGAATCAAGGTGGAAATAATTTGACCTTGAAAGGCTGGCCACTAACGGTGAGTTTTTTATCGTATTTTCTACATGCTCTTTCATGAAAGAACACTTAAATATTTTCAGCTGAACTTTCTCATCAACTCTTCTTTCTTTCTACACATTTTGAACTTAAACTTTTTAGGGAATCGATCAATTCCGCTCCAGCCTTATCCAGCAATCCAAGCCATTTATGCAGAGTCCTCAGCCATTTCATCAATTACAGATGCTAACACCTCAACAGCAACAGCAACTTTTACTCGCTCAACAGAGTTCAAACTCTCTTTCTGCCAATGATATAGAGAGCCAAAGGCTAAGAATGCTTCTCAGCAGTCGTGGTTTGCCAATGGGCAGAGATGGCATGTCTAATACTGTTGGTGATGTGGTTCCCAACATGGGATCACCGTCACAAGGTGTTTGCAATGTGCCTCGTCCAGATTCTGAAATGTTAATGAAGGTGCATTTGATTTTGTAATTAAAATCACATCTGTTCATTGCTTCATGAAATTTATGATTTTTATTTTTGTGTAGCTAAAAATAGCACAATTTCAGCAACAGCAGCAGATGCAACATGTCAATAATCAATCACAGCAGCAGTTACTTTCTATTCAGCAACCACAGGTTTCAAATCAAAATCGACAGCAGGATAAAACTATAGCTGCTGGAAGTGCTGGTGATGGTAGCTTGCCAAATTCATTTCGTGGGAATGATCAGGTACTTTTATCATATACTGTAGATTCCATTCTCAATGGTTTATTTGTGTATCAAAGGTGAACCGTGGTGAACTGGTTATGTTCTCTTTCGCACATTTAAGGCTTCAAAGAACCAGACTACCAGGAAAAGAAAACAGCCTGTTTCATCTTCCGCCCAAGCCAATAGTTCGGGAACTGCAAATACATCTGGCCGATCTCCAAGTTCTGCTCCCTCGACCCCTTCGACCCATACCCCGGGAGATGTCATGTCACTGGCTTCCTTACCACATACTGCCTGTTCTTCAAAGCCAATGATGATGTTTGCACCTGAGAATGCTGGGACCATGGCATCATCCACTAATCAAATGGTAATATATGCCTTCTTTTTTTTCCATTTACACCAGGTTATGCTTTTAAACATACATGTCTTTATGGGTATGCCAATTTTTGGACAGTGGAGTGAGAAAGATATCGTGCAAGCTGGTATGGAACGTTTTGTGGACGACATTGATGACAATGTAGAGTCTTTTTTGTCTCAGGATGATACCGATCCTCAAGATGCATCCAGACGATCCATGGATGCTGGCAAAGGCAAACATAAACTATATTTTTCAGTTTTTTGCAGCCTTATGATATGCCTTAAACTCTTATAGCATGATATGATTTTTAGCTGATGCTGTTCAGGTATTACCTTTGCTGAAGTCAGTTCGGTTCGTGCCAGTCCAAGTAAAGTCGCCTGTTGTCACTTCTCATCAGATGGGAAGCTTCTTGCTAGTGGTGGCCATGACAAGAAGGTCGCTCTTGTTTCGTATCTTTGCTAAATGTGATAGTTCGTAGCATGCATATCATATAGGATCATCATCTTCCAATTATGCAGGCTGTTTTATGGTACACTGATGGTTTGAAGGCAAAAACTACGCTTGAGGAGCATGGGTCATACATCACAGATGTTCGTTTTAGTCCTAGTATGGCCCGTCTTGCCACATCATCATTCGACAAAACTGTCAAAGTTTGGGATCCAGAAAATGTTAGTTTTCTCTTGCGTTTTGTTCTCGTATTTCCATCCTTTACTAAACCAACACATTTTTCACAGCCTGGTTATTCCCTCCGTTCGTTTTTCGGGCACAACGGTGGCATTATGTCACTAGACTTCCATCCCGACAAAGAAGATCTCATATGTTCATGCGACGCAGATGGAGAGATACGATATTGGAGCATCACCGATGGCCTGGCCGGAGTTTTCAAGGGTGGTTCTTCTCAAGTCCGATTCCAGCCTCGTCACGGAAGATACTTAGCTGCAGCAAGCGAAAACACCGTCTCCATATTCGACGCAGAGACACGAGCCTGTCTCCATTCTTTAAAGGTTCACTACTTGCTAATCACATTCTATAACATAAAATATAGCAAGTTTCACTTAAAATATGTGTTCTTTCATCAGAGCAATGGAAAGCCGTTTCGTTCGATATCTTGGGACCAATCCGGTGATCTCTTAGCATCTCTAAGCGAGGACTCGATCAAAGTATGGACATTGAGATCAGGGAACGGAGTTTGTCTTCATGAGCTTAGCTGCAGCAATGGCAACAAGTTCCATTCATGCGTTTTTCATCCTACTTATTCTCCAGTTCTTGTAATTGGATGTTATCAGGCAAGACAAGGCATATATATCTCTTTGTTTCTTCTACAGACGTTTGATTTCCTTTTTCTGAATTCACAGTCGCTGGAGCTATGGAATATGAACGAAAATGCAACAATGACGCTACTGGCGCACGATGGGCTAATCGCGTCGCTTGCTGCTTCGACTGCTACGGGGCTGGTTGCGTCTGCTGGTCATGACAAAATAGTTAAGCTATGGAAATGAATGGTACCAGATTTATGCAAATCTTGTGTATATTATCACTATTTTTATGTGAATTTGGATCGAAACTAGTTGCCATTATGACTTTGCGAACAACTAGTACTAAAATTACCAGAAACCACCAGAAATCCTTTTAGGTAAATTGTGTAATTTTTACTAGAAAATGGTGCGTTTGGTCCTTAAATTTTATATGATTTATAATTTTTAATTAGTTTTTATATTTTTATAGTTTTGATAATAATAATNGATCAAAATTACAAATTTTGTGATTATCACTCATAAACACGGCTCATTTATTTTATTGTAATTTGATGGGCCAAAAAGCAGTTTTATCAAATTTGAGGGATAAAAACAGGAAAATTTGAAGTCCTTGATTTGTTTAAATGTATACGAAGTAGGGGCATTTGTATCTTTTCACGCTCATTGGTCCATCTAAATGGAATTTCAGAAAAGTTAAGGGGCTTAAAAGCTAATTCTCTCTACTTCCTTTTTCTGGTACCGAGTCCTACTTCGTCTGCATCCAAGAAAAGAGTAGCGCCGACTCTTGTTCTTCACCAGAAAGGAGTCAAGTAAAGCTGTTGTTTTTGCTGGGAATCTTTGAATCATCTGCCATCTTGTCTTAGAAAGCCAAAAAATCATGCACTTTATTTACTAAATGTAAGTGTTCGTGTGTTCTGTTCATGATTTTGTGGATGCTGTAATTGTTTCTCCTTTCATGAAGCTTTTAAATTTCTATGTTTTCCACGCTTTCGCGCTTTCCAGATATCTGGTACTTATTCACTAATTTGCTTTCATTTAAAAGAAGCATCTTGAAATTGGTCTTTTGTTTTTCAGTGTGCTGGATCAGAGGCTGAAGAGGTGGGAAAAGGACATTGAGGGTGCATAATCAAGATTTGTATTCTCTTTTACTGGAATACGGCATGTCTCAGACCAACTGGGAAGCTGATAAAATGTAACCTTTATTTATTTTTTTATATTCGATTCCAGTTCTGTATGCAATCGCAGGAGCCCTATTATGTTGTCTCTTGGGTGGGTACTTCTTGAAAATTGCTTATTAGTTGTAATTTCTTTAGTTGCTGTCATTTGACATAAATTGTGAATATGGAGATGCTGCAGGTATATGATAAATTTTAGGGATACATACATAGTTTCTTATTGGGTATTATGAAGTAAAAATCTCCTG
The DNA here is from genome assembly GCA_009725065.1 of Utricularia reniformis. Taxonomy (NCBI): domain Eukaryota; kingdom Viridiplantae; phylum Streptophyta; class Magnoliopsida; order Lamiales; family Lentibulariaceae; genus Utricularia; species Utricularia reniformis. Next base: position 33,397 of record RWGZ01001072.1, read on the forward strand.
ATCTGTCTGTTTCTCTTGATTTTGTTATTGTTGTTTTTCATTTCTTATTTAAATGTATTCTGCAAGAATTCATTTATTACTGCATGATTTTAGGTTGGATGTTTATATTCATGACTATCTTGTTAAGAGAGATTTGAAGGCCTCAGCTCAAGCTTTCTTTTCTGAGGCTAAAGTATCGTCTGACCCCGTTGGTAAGCGTACAAAAATAAGAAGCTTGCAAGAATGTTAATGTTAGATCTGAGTTATCCTTTTTGTACATTTTCAGCTATTGATGCTCCTGGTGGTTTCCTCTTCGAATGGTGGTCAGTGTTTTGGGATATATTTATTGCCAGAACCAATGTGAAACACTCAGATGTTGCTGCATCTTATATAGAGGTTGGTCGATAATGTGAAAACTTTATTGGCATATTGTATGTTCCATGAAGAGGTTTTTGAATAGTAGGGGTGATTAGATTTAGTCGAATTGACTTAACATACCTGGAGAATATACAGACGCAGATTACGAAGGCAAGAGAGCAGCAGCAACAACAACAGCAACTGTCCCAACAACCACAGAACCCGCAGCAACAAAGGCAGATACAGCAGCATTTGTTGCAGAGGCAGGCTCTGCAACAGCAACAGCAACAGCAACAGCAACAGCAACAACATCAACAACAACAGTTGCAGCAGCATCAGCAGCAGAGGGAGAGTGGCCACCTCTTAAATGGTGCAGCCAATGGAACTGCTGGAAATGGTCCTCTTATTAGACAGAATTCGGGTAGTGCAAATTCTTTAACAAACGAAATGTATGAGAAGAAGTTAAAACTTCCCGTTCAAGGGGATTCTTTGGATGATGCAGCTCTAAAGGTATGCATTACGTGTAAGAGCCTTGCCAAAACATCTATCTTCTGTGACTTATCGTATATCATTTATTTTATGCAGAAATTTACTGATAATGTCGGCCAGATTTTGGACACCAGTCAAGCTTCAATCTTGAAAGCAGCTGCAACGGTTGGTCAACCATCTGGGTAAAAATACCTTCTCAACGCATACTTATGTGTGCTTATTAATTCTGCTCCAGTTGCTAAGTCTTTCAGTGATATAAGTTGCCTGTGTGGCACTGTGTATCTGCTTGCTTTTGGAACTGGGACTTGAAAAAATGATGCGTATTGTAAATCTAAATTCTTCATTCTTTACTTCGGCAGTATTCACCTAGTGTCTTCTTGTTAGCAACATTTAGTTCTCTGACTAATGCATCTTCTGATAACACTTCACAATTCCAGGCAGATGCTGCATGGTGCCTCTGGTGGGATATCTCACCAAATCCAAACTAAGAACCAGCAATTTCAAGGACTTGTCAGTATTTTTTTATTCTGAGATAATATTGCATCTTTTGAATAGTTATTTAATGTCATTTACATGTTAATTACCAGGATATCAAACCTGAAATTAATCCTATTATGAGTATCAAGCCTCAAATGAATCCTATTATGAGCCCCAGGGCTGCTGCCCCTGAAGGATCAATGATTGGACTCCCTGGTTCGAATCTTGCTGTTATGTTGTAATCTAATAATCTTACATTGCACACGTGCGAAAACATGTTGTAGCTCTGTTTGTTTACAGTCCAGTATTTCTATATCTGTTGTAGTTAAACCTTTAATTGTTGAAGCAGGTTCGAATCAAGGTGGAAATAATTTGACCTTGAAAGGCTGGCCACTAACGGTGAGTTTTTTATCGTATTTTCTACATGCTCTTTCATGAAAGAACACTTAAATATTTTCAGCTGAACTTTCTCATCAACTCTTCTTTCTTTCTACACATTTTGAACTTAAACTTTTTAGGGAATCGATCAATTCCGCTCCAGCCTTATCCAGCAGTCCAAGCCATTTATGCAGAGTCCTCAGCCATTTCATCAATTACAGATGCTAACACCTCAACAGCAACAGCAACTTTTACTCGCTCAACAGAGTTCAAACTCTCTTTCTGCCAATGATATAGAGAGCCAAAGGCTAAGAATGCTTCTCAGCAGTCGTGGTTTGCCAATGGGCAGAGATGGCATGTCTAATACTGTTGGTGATGTGGTTCCCAACATGGGATCACCGTCACAAGGTGTTTGCAATGTGCCTCGTCCAGATTCTGAAATGTTAATGAAGGTGCATTTGGTTTTGTAATTAAAATCACATCTGTTCATTGCTTCATGAAATTGATGATTTTTATTTTTGTGTAGCTAAAAATAGCACAATTTCAGCAACAGCAGCAGATGCAACATGTCAATAATCAATCACAGCAGCAGTTACTTTCTATTCAGCAACCACAGGTTTCAAATCAAAATCGACAGCAGGATAAAACTATAGCTGCTGGAAGTGCTGGTGATGGTAGCTTGCCAAATTCATTTCGTGGGAATGATCAGGTACTTTTATCATCTACTGTAGATTCCATTCTCAATGGTTTATTTGTGTATCAAAGGTGAACCGTGGTGAACTGGTTATGTTCTCTTTCGCACATTTAAGGCTTCAAAGAACCAGACTACCAGGAAAAGAAAACAGCCTGTTTCATCTTCCGCCCAAGCCAATAGTTCGGGAACTGCAAATACATCTGGCCGATCTCCAAGTTCTGCTCCCTCGACCCCTTCGACCCATACCCCGGGAGATGTCATGTCACTGGCTTCCTTACCACATACTGCCTGTTCTTCAAAGCCAATGATGATGTTTGCACCTGAGAATGCTGGGACCATGGCATCATCCACTAATCAAATGGTAATATATGCCTTCTTTTTTTTCCATTTACACCAGGTTATGCTTTTAAACATACATGTCTTTATGGGTATGCCAATTTTTGGACAGTGGAGTGAGAAAGATATCGTGCAAGCTGGTATGGAACGTTTTGTGGACGACATTGATGACAATGTAGAGTCTTTTTTGTCTCAGGATGATACCGATCCTCAAGATGCATCCAGACGCTCCATGGATGCTGGCAAAGGCAAACATAAACTATATTTTTCAGTTTTTTGCAGCCTTATGATATGCCTTAAACTCTTATAGCATGATATGATTTTTAGCTGATGCTGTTCAGGTATTACCTTTGCTGAAGTCAGTTCGGTTCGTGCCAGTCCAAGTAAAGTCGCCTGTTGTCACTTCTCATCAGATGGGAAGCTTCTTGCTAGTGGTGGCCATGACAAGAAGGTCGCTTTTGTTTCGTATCTTTGCTAAATGTGATAGTTCGTAGCATGCATATCATATAGGATCATCATCTTCCAATTATGCAGGCTGTTTTATGGTACACTGATGGTTTGAAGGCAAAAACTACGCTTGAGGAGCATGGGTCATACATCACAGATGTTCGTTTTAGTCCTAGTATGGCCCGTCTTGCCACATCATCATTCGACAAAACTGTCAAAGTTTGGGATCCAGAAAATGTTAGTTTTCTCTTGCGTTTTGTTCTCGTATTTCCATCCTTTACTAAACCAACACATTTTTCACAGCCTGGTTATTCCCTCCGTTCGTTTTTCGGGCACAACGGTGGCATTATGTCACTAGACTTCCATCCCGACAAAGAAGATCTCATATGTTCATGCGACGCAGATGGAGAGATACGATATTGGAGCATCACCGATGGCCTGGCCGGAGTTTTCAAGGGTGGTTCTTCTCAAGTCCGATTCCAGCCTCGTCACGGAAGATACTTAGCTGCAGCAAGCGAAAACACCGTCTCCATATTCGACGCAGAGACACGAGCCTGTCTCCATTCTTTAAAGGTTCACTACTTGCTAATCACATTCTATAACATAAAATATAGCAAGTTTCACTTAAAATATGTGTTCTTTCATCAGAGCAATGGAAAGCCGTTTCGTTCGATATCTTGGGACCAATCCGGTGATCTCTTAGCATCTCTAAGCGAGGACTCGATCAAAGTATGGACATTGAGATCAGGGAACGGAGTTTGTCTTCATGAGCTTAGCTGCAGCAATGGCAACAAGTTCCATTCATGCGTTTTTCATCCTACTTATTCTCCAGTTCTTGTAATTGGATGTTATCAGGCAAGACAAGGCATATATATATCTCTTTGTTTCTTCTACAGACGTTTGATTTCCTTTTTCTGAATTCACAGTCGCTGGAGCTATGGAATATGAACGAAAATGCAACAATGACGCTACTGGCGCACGATGGGCTAATCGCGTCGCTTGCTGCTTCGACTGCTACGGGGTTGGTTGCGTCTGCTGGTCATGACAAAATAGTTAAGCTATGGAAATGAATGGTACCAGATTTATGCAAATCTTGTGTATATTATCACTATTTTTATGTGAATTTGGATCGAAACTAGTTGCCATTATGACTTTGCGAACAACTAGGACTAAGAAACCACCAGAAATCCTTTTACGTAAGTTGTGTAATTTTTACGAGAAAATAGTGTGTTTGGTTCCCAAATTTTATATGACTTATAAATTTTAATTAGTCTTTATATTTTTATAGTTTTGATAATAATAATCTACAAAATTTGGTATATCTTATATTAAAATTAGTTCCTAAAATTTGAGGATATATTTCGTCACAAATATTGAGATTAGATTTACTAAAATTTATGAATTATAAAGATTAATTTTACAAAAAAATAAAGTTTGAAGATTAATTTTACCCTTAACAAATTTTCCAAACTAAATTTAGCAAAATTTAAAAATATTAGACATAAAATTTACCAAATAATATAAATTTGGGACATTAGTGTCTAAGGTCTTCTTCCCGTAATTATTGATTTTTTAAAAAAGTTAATATTATAATTTATAATAGAGTATGTAGAGGAGGTATTGGGCTTATTTGCTTCTCTAATTTGGGTTGCTACTCAGAACCCATTTACCGGTCCAATTTATTTCTTAATTTTCCTGCTCTTTTCTATATATATAGTAATACACCCAGTATTTCCGTTATTTGTCATTTCGAACTCGAAGTCCATCAACGGTCCTTTTTTCTCTGGTTTTCTACTTTCTTTTTCTTTTCAATTTCTTCTGCATTGTTAGCTTTGTTTTGAATCTATAATGCTTTCGATTCAGCTGTTGTTTAGAGCATCAAGTTTTGGTAGCAGGGATCGGGATACGTCAGGTACATTCGGAGTCCTTTCTTTATCTCTGGTTTTATTTTCTTTCCGATTTCTTCCTTTTTCTTGTGCGATTCTTTGATATTCATGTTATCGTTGTTTTGAATCTATATTTCTTTCGATTCAGCCGTTGTTTAGAGCGTAAAGTTTTGGTATGCAGGGATTGGGATACGTCAGGTACGTTTCTTTTTCTATGTTTTCTTTTCTTCTCGATTTCTTATGTTTCTTGTGCGATTCTTTGATATTCACTTTTTTAATATATTACTTGTATTTCAGCCTTTTTTTAGAGCATAAAGTTGGTACGCAGGGATTAGTATACGTCAGGTACTCTCTGAATACTTTCTTTTTCTTTGGTTATCTTTTCTTTTCGATTTCTTCTATTTTTGTGGGATTTTTTTATATTCATTTTATTTTTTCTTTGAATCTATATTGTTTGTGTCTCAGCCGTTGTTAGAGCGTAAAGTTTTGGTACGCATGGATCCAGATACGTAATCCAAAGCGTAACTGTCGTTCATCTCTAAGTACCTTCGAGGATACTGCTCAATTTTCATCTAGTCATCAATACCCAGCACTGTGCTGGTCCAGAAAAAGGTATGACATCATGTATCCTTTTATTTATTTTATTATGTTATTACATTAATTATTCACTAAATTATAACAACAGTGAATCACTCTCGTGATCCTTCATCCGCATCTGCAAGGCATCCATCATTTACTCTAATAAGTTATCAGATTATTTATTCATTGTTATAGTAGCATATCACTCTTGTGATCCTTCATATTCATCTTCATGCCCGTGACATTCTTTCATCATTCATTTACAACTTATTTATTCATTATTATACTATAGCAGTTGCTTGTGGTACTTCATCTTCATCTTCAAGTTATCTATTTATTATGTATTGTCTATTTATTCATAAAGTTATAGCCGTGGCTTGCCATCATTCCCTTCACTTTCACTGCTATAGCACCCATCATCTCTGGTTGATCATCTTAAGTTATAACCTATTTATTTATTTACTTTATTAAGTTAGGTTAATTAGTCACTAAGTTATATTAGTGGATCACTATCGTGGTCCTTCACCTTAATCTGCAAAACATATCTATCTTTAGTGTTTATTTATTAAGTTAGAACCTATTTATTTACTTATGAAGTTATTAGATTGTTTTGTCATTAAGATATCATCATATATGGTTTATCATTATTAGGTTATCTATTTATTATGTATAGTTTATTTATTCATAAAGTTATAGCCGTGGCTTGCCATCATTCTCTTCACTTTCAGTGCTATAGCATTCATCATCTATGGTTGATCATCTTAAGTTAAAACCTATTTATTTAGTTACTTTATAAAGTTAGGTTAATTAGTCACTAAGTTATGTTAGTGGATCACTATCGTGATCCTTCACCTTAATCTGCAAAACATATCTATCTTTAGTGTTTATTTACTCTATTGAGCTATTTTAGTTCATTAAGTTAAGAGTATATCACTCTTGTGAACCTCCATCTTCAAAAGTAGGGCATCCATTATCTATTACCATTACCTTATAATAAATTTATTCAGTATGTTATAGCAGTGGTTTGTGATCTTTCATCTTCAAGGCTATGGAATCCAATATTCATTTTCTATCATCATTAACTTATAACATATTTATTTTAGTATTGGATTATTTATGCTTTATGTGATAGCAGTGGCTTGTGATTCCTTATTTTTATTCTAAATGTCATGGCATCTATCATCACTAATCATTAACTTATAACATATTTATTTATACTTTTTTGCATTAAGTTAGAACAATAGCTTGTGATCCTTCCTCATCTTCAAGGCTATGACATTTATTTTCTATCATTATTACCATATGCCTTATTTTTAAGTATGTTATTAGATTTCTATATCTTTATTCTGCTATAGTAGTGGCTTGTGATCCCTCATCTTCATTTTCAAGGCAATGCATCCCTCATTTGTCATTAACTTATAACTTATTTAATTTATTAAGTTATTATATTATATTCATAAATTTATAGTGGTGGCTTGTGGTTCTTTGTTTTTATGTTCAATGTTATGGCATCTATCATCTATTATCTATCATCTGTCATCATTAATTTATACCTTATCTATTTAACTTTATTGAGTTATTCATAAATTTGTAGCACTAGCTTGTGATGCATCATCTTCATTTTCAAGGTTTTATTTATTACATTATTAATCCTTTGTTATATTATTAGTTTGTGATCCTTCTTATGCCTCATATTCATCTTCAATACATCCATCGTGGTTTACCACTTATCATTAACTTATAAGTTATTTATTTTATGTAGTTATTAAATTATAGCAGTGGCGTGTGATCGTTCATCTTCAGGCTATACCCTCCATGACGTATGTATTGGGTTATAGGGAAGATTTATTCACCAAGCGTCACTATACCTCGTTCTTTTTCTTTTCCATGGTTAAACAAATGGTTTCTATATTCATTTGTCTATTTATGATGGTACAAAGTTTTTAACTCCGCCTGTGCAAAGTCTGTGATCACTTAACACAGCCAGTCCCAAGCCTGGTGAAGGAGGAGGGGAGACATGATTTTATTATACATGGGTTTAATTTATTGTCTTAGAATTGTTCCATTCCTTTCTCCGGTCTGTGTTATTCATTGACTGTGTTTTTGCTGCTGTTTGCAGTAATGTCAATTTGTATGGCTAATATTCTTTGAGAATTTGAGTGCAAGCTGAGATGATTATAATGCTTGGTCTTGATGTTCCTAATCATACATTATTAGCCTTTCTTCTATTACTTACTTGCACACTCTCTGAATTGTGGAGAATGTCATCTGCATCAATAGTTCGATTTTATTTTCAGGACTCGACCTCAGGGTTGTTGTGTTTGGAGGAATGGCAGTGGTCGAGTTTTCTAATATTTTAGAGGTATCTTAATTGGGATATGAAGCGCATGATTTTCTCATTAAAAACAGATGAGGATTTACATTCCAACTAGACTGAATAAAAATTGTGAAGCTCATTTTCCAGGGACGAAGTTGGTGGCATATGCCCAAGCATTGTTATTCACAGGGTCAGCGAGATGATCTGCCAGATTCTCCAATGGACCTTTTCCTGTAACAATGGCTTGTACAAAGAAGCCAAACATGGAAAACATTGCAAGTCTTCCATTCTTGAGCTCCTTCACCTTCAGTTCAGAAAATGCCTCTGGATCATCAGCCAATCCCAACGGATCAAAGCTCCCACCTGGATAAATCGGATCGACAACCTCACCAAGTGGTCCACCAGCAACACGGTACCCCTCCACAGCACCCATTAGAATAACTTGTGTAGCCCAGATAGCCAGGATACTCTGTGCATGAACCAAGCTTGGGTTACCCAAGTAATCAAGTCCACCCTCACTGAAAATCTGTGAGCCAGCCTTGAACCAGACAGCCTCACCGAACTTAACCCCATTCCTTGCTAATAGCTCAGGGAAGACACATCCTAGAGCACCAAGCATAGCCCATCTAGAGTGGATCACCTCCAACTCACGGTTCTTTGCAAATGTTTCAGGGTCAGCAGATAGTCCAGCAGTGTCCCAGCCGTAATCACCAGGGAACTCACCAGTTAAGTAACTCGGTGACTCACCGGAGAATGGTCCCAAGTACTTAACACGGTCTGGACCGTACCATGGACTGCCTGAAGAAGCAGATTTAGGCTTGGTAGCAGTCTTCCTCATTGAAATCCTTCCTTTCCCATTGATCTCTGGGGTTGAAGGGGATTGCTTCACCACCTGGCCGGCGAAGGACGGAGAAGAAAGAGCCATTGTTGCTGCTGCCGCCATTGGAGAAGAAGTCTGAACTCTAAAAGAGAAGATAAGACTGGAGCTGGTGTTTTAGTGAATGAAGCAACAAGGTATTTATACAAAACTCTCTTATCTTCAGAATATCAGTATCCCAATTGTGATTGGTTGCCAGCATCACAACCATGCCCATTGAAATCAATAAATCACCCCTTGAAAATCTTCCATTATTTTTTTCTTTCATAATGAATTAAAGCAGTGGACACCAATTTTCTTATTCTTGTGGTACTGGACAGTATAGGGTGGATGAATCGTGAAGGCTGAAATTAGTTTAATATAAATTTGTTCTTACATGAATTGTGAAGGCTGGACAGTAGCCTAGCGAAATGTCAGCCGTTAGATTAATCTCAATGTGTTCTTGATTTTTTTTGGTCAAACTTGTGAAGACATTTTTAATGTACCAGCACCATTTTGTACGAATTGGATCCATATATATATATAATATTCATCTCTCACTTCTATGTTATTATTCATCATGGATTAAATTAATCATTAATGATTATTACATACTCCTCATTACTATATTTTTTCTGAGAAACTTCTTAGTGGTCATCTACCGTACCTCAACTTTATGTTGAATACGATTAACTCTTCCGTTTCACTATGATGCTTATCATTTTATCAGAAAAAATATTTCGTACAAATGATAGCGAATCGTTATACTTAACTTCTAATCGTTCTTCATCTATATTTCAAAGTGAATATATTTAACTTTTTATTTCCACCTGAATGATTGTCTTTTGCTAGGAAAAATATATAGTACAAATGATGGTTGAATTATTCATGTAATACAAAGATTTGTCTAAGGTACCTAGAGAAATCTTAGATATATTCCCACCCCAAATAAGAGGTACTCATCTATTAATGCGTGAAGAAGCATTCAATTCAGGGTTTGAAACTTACGAAAATGAAAACTTTGTTATGAATATAGCTATTTAGAGTATATATGTGTGTTGTACATATCCATAACTCAAAGGCCCTCTTCCTCGACCATCTTCTCGTCGCTCTTCAGCGTGCCATAAGCAGCGCTGGAGACAAAAAAGTAGACAGTATTAGCTGCACTCAAACCCGCAAGAACCAAGTAATAATAATCATAATGTCCCTTATTAATATCACTTGAAATCCAGCTCTCTTTCCCTCCTTCTTTCGTCACTTTATCAATAGTATTCATTATAAAGCTTGCTGCTAAGCTTCCTAAAGCCGATCCAATCCCCATCAAACTCGAACCGAAGCTTAACATACTCTGTGGGAACTCGGAGAAGTAGAACTCAATCTGACCAATCGCATTAGCTGCCTCGGCAAATCCCGTCAAGCAATACTGCGGAATAAGCCATAACGCTGACATATGAATCATTTCATGTTCATTCGCAAGATATCTTCGTATAGTCTCGACAATAGAGGAGACGATCATTGTCAAGAATGACAGAAATATCCCTGTTCCCATTCGAGTTTTCGAACTTATACGAACTTGTGATCCTTTGAGTTTTGAAGCTAAATAGAGAAAGAGTCGATCATAAGCTATGATCCAAAATACTGCAGCTATTATTAGAAATGTGCTGAAGGATGCAGCGGGTATTGAAATGCTTGAAGTTATTTGTCTGTTCATGAAAGTGGCTTGAACCAAAGGGAATGTACTTTGGCTTTGATCTATCGACATGATCATACCGGTTGACCATATCGGGATTATTCGAATCAAGGCCTTCAGTTCTTCAACTTCATCTACCGTGCACAGGCTCCATGGATCTTTGGCTTTTCCATCTATGGTTAAGTCATTGAGGTCTTTGATGATGCAGCCCTTATTCAGAAACCTAAACACATCAGCCATTAGAACAATTTATGGTTCATAGTTTAGAGTTTTTTTCGAGAAAAAGGTGTTTCTGTCACGGAAAGTTTCACGATTTTGTCAAATAACATTAATTTGACATCTGTAGTACGGGTAATTTGATCATTTTGTTGAAATTATAGAGTCTGACCGAAATTACGACAAGGGAAGCATGAACAAACGGGATTAAGGGAAGGAAGCCACACATTTAAAAGACGTGCTCAATCCTTTTAAATGTTGTGTTTAGTTCTCAAAATTTTGTGATTTTGACAAACTTTGTCTCATACTTTAATTTGACATATATAGTCTCCATATTTTGATCGTTTTGGTAAAAACGATCTCCAAAGGTTTTCCAAAATTGGCGATTCGATCCACAAAAAGCTTGGAGAACTAATTTTGTTAACACATTAAAGTTTGGAGACTAGTTTTACTAAAATTTCAAAGTATGAGACCGGATTTGACTTCAAAAAGCTTTGAGGACTATATTTGACGAAATTTAGCAAATCATACAAACTATGAGACCTTAAATATCATATGCCTTTTTTATGTTTAGAAATGAAAGGAAAAGAAAATACATACATAAGCCTTGTACTCGGGGTCGCTATCTCCTTGCAATGGAAAATATAACTCGTACCGTCTGATAAATTAAGATGACGATTTCGATACGAAGCTACAACGGCTTGAGCTAAGCCAATCAGCAAGCTGGATTTGCTCTGCAACTTAACATAAAACGATGAAGCAATAAAGAAGCAAATTGCACTAAAGAGCATAAGAAGAGAAGATAGAGCAAATCCCATTCCCCATCCAAACTTATCTTGAATATAGACAATGCAAACTAAAGATATAAGTGCAGATAATGTGATAGCTGCATAATACAATGCAAAATACTTCTGTTTCACTCCCGGCCTCGTCTCTAATTCACCCTTCTTCTGTAGTTGATCAGCTCCAAAGGCTAGGAAACATGACTTTGTAGCACCGGATCCAATCGAAATCAGCCCGAATGATGAGAAGAGATAAGCAAATTGCCATATTGTGGCACTATTGCAAATCCTGTTTGATTCATCGCATGGATACGGTCTCGCTTCAGTGATTATGGCAGATAGCCATAGAAGAACCATGCCCTTAAATAAAACAAAGATCACAAGAGAAAGAACATAAGAACGGTGATTTACGAGCTGTGTAAAGAGCATGCTCTCAAAGTTACGAAATTGCAAATATGCTACAATATTTGTAGCCCTTCAACTTCAATTAAATGCATTTAGGACATTTTAAGTTACCAATATCGTTTAACATTGATCCTCTACGACACTGTTAATATTTTATATTCTTGTGCATAATTCTTGAACTTCAATGGTCATTTTGTACAATTTTTCAAACCATAAGGGTCTTATTTGTGTACTTTGAGGGTCAATCATACTAACTTACTTGAAAACCGTGTGATACAGTGTCAGAGGTAAAAAACAAACGATATTGATAACTTAAGGTGTTATTCTCATAATTTCGTAAATTGGGTAGGGGACATGACATTTACACATCTCGTAAGTTGAAGGATCACTTACCAATATCGAAGGAAGAAATCCAAATCCTATTGTATAGAATCTGCCCAACAAAGAATCTGCAAGCAGAGCGCCAAGAAGAGGCATCATACTTGTGAGTGATGACCATATAAATATAACATTTGAAGCATTCTTCATTTCCATGTGATATTCATTCATCAAATACAGAGAAATATTTGCCATCAGCCCAACTGTAGCCATATTTTCAAATGCCATGCTAACTGTTCATAATCACAACAAATAACCAAACATTTCATTCAGTAATCAAATTGAAAAAGATAACGCAGCCGCAATAACAGAGATTTATCAGCACAATGATCAATTACATTTAACTGAAAACAGTAAAAAGTAGAGAGTGTAAGAATAATTACCGATGATGAAGAGTAAAACCTTGAAACCACCTTTGTCTGAATAATCCTCCAATAGAGGAACTTCCAACGTTTCCCGGGAACTGCTCATCGTGAGTTTGAACTTCCAGTGAGAAATCCAGAGAACAAAAACTCAAAAGCAGCGTTTTTTTGAGAAAATAGCAACTGCCGACATGCTATCAACTGGTTTTTTATCTCTAATCCGAGATTATAGTTACAGGTATCTTCGAGAGTAAGATATCGATCCATTAATGGTGTGTGGGAATTGGGAACTGGGAAGGAGGAAAAAACCAAATTGTCTATCCTCCCCTGGATTGAATTCGGATCGTAATTTAATAATTTGTTTGACTCAAAAGATTTTATAGATATTGACGTCTTTGATTGTACTGCATCAAAATCTACAAAACACGCACAAAAACATACGAAAAAATTCACAAACACAAATAAAACACGCGCACAAAAAACGAAAGAACACACAAACCACACAGACAATAATTTTGTGTGATTTTATATTCAATCAAAACATGATTTTCTCGGCGTACGGATATAGACTGTGTGTCGGCCCGGTCCCAACAGGAGATATAGACTGTCGGCGTACGGATATAGACAAATCTGTCGGGATTTCCAGCGACGCCGAACGGCGTAAAGGTGGAATATTAATTATATTTTGGGCTCAATATCTCGGCCCATATTTTTGTGGGCCTGTGTGCGCTTTGGGAGGCCTATATCATATATGGGCCGCATGGTACGAGCCCAAATTGAGGCATCGGTGGTGAGAGCATGGTCCAATAAGGATGAATTTTATTGGTGTATGGGCAGGTTTTAGGTCCAGTGAATAATGGGCTTCAAATAACTTATTTTTAAATATTATATTCTATTGAATTTATCTCACATACTAATAATAAAATTAATTAAGTTTATAAAGATTGACTTCTTTTACTGTGTGATTATACCACTAGGTGTGTGTTGTGAATTGTGATCTCATTAAAAACACATTCTATTTATAGAAGAGATAATTTATTTACATTTGGTAAAAAACAATGAGCTGAGAGGTGAAAAAGACTGATCCAGGTGAGGCCTACTCTACTACTAGTACTAAACCAAAAATACGAGTTAGGGACCAAAGAAATGAAACTTTTTGTTTAGGGAGGGGGGACCAGATTAGCAGGACTCGGGGGGCCCGGTTATGCCTCATTGTGGACCAAATCATGTGACAATACCAAAGATAAAGTACCACTTCAGTTCCGGGGATACACAATTGGTTTAGTTGCTTTAGGTAACAAGTGCATTCAATATGTTACACACATTATAAAATGTAAAATCATAATATATGATTAACATATGTTTAGAGTGTGTTCTCGACAAATTATATAATATAAAATCATAAATTCATTATTAAAATATATAATTAGAATTTATTGAATATATGTAATATTCTATATAAATATATATTGAATTATAAATCTAAATGTATTCTGAATAAATAGAGTGCAAATTAAATTACAATGTAACACGATATTTATGTATATGAATGGTAAACATGACACAATAATTATATATAAAAATAAAAGAAAAACTATAATATTTTTTATAAAAAAAACTAATATAACAAAAAAAAAATTTGACAGCAATATTATTGAAATAAGAAAATAATAAGTGAAATATAAACTCTAAACTAGAAAATAAAATTAATATATGAAATACAATGAAAATTTAATTTGTAAAATATATATATTTACAAATTTGAGTATATAATGCATTTCATAATAAAGTCTAAATTATAATTGAAAAATCAAATATATTATGAATAACAGTGTATAATAAAATTTTAAATGAATACTGTTATATCATTCTAAAATGCATAATTTGTTTCCATTAGAACACAACCTAAATCATATTGCGTACTTAGGCCATCTTCTACATACGTTTTGAAAATTAGAATACAGATTGAGAATGTGTTTTCAGAATTTAATTATAAATCAAGAACGCATTGAGTGTTCTGTATAAAATTGGATTTATCCAAATTAAACTCATCATCGTTAGTATCTACATGACGAAAGAAATTATGTATGATTATATTTGCATGTTAAAGATACATGAGAATTGACAACTTACAAAAATATCGAACGACGTTGTAACTATCAGATTGTTGAAGAAAGAAAATATGATTTTTTAGAGAATATATTTATAATTTAAATAACGAGGATGCATTCTAATTTCCAAATCCAACCTCCTATCACATTCTGTATTCAAATAACAATTTGAAAATACATTATGATTATAATCAGAATGTAAATGTTGTAGTGTTATGTAAAAAATTCAATAATTCATTTTAACATCAAAATGCATTTTGAGAATGAATACGGAACATAACCTTAATATCATGTACCATTCTAACATAATTTTTAAAAGATTAAATTGCACTCAAGTCACTCGAGTCTATCTTACCATAAGTGACTGCAGATTATACCAAACTAACCCAGAGGCTATAACAAAACATGAAACATTGAGTTTGTACTCATAATGAAACTCACTTCCATGTGTTAAACACTAATGATGCATTTTTAGTTTAGATGAGAATGGGTCTACTGCATGCAAATATTGACATAAATTGCACGCGGCATTAAAGAAATACACACGGGAGCAATGGGGTACATTACAATAAAGATTTAAATAATTCAGCAGCAGTATTCACGAGCACAAGGCCATGCAATTACTGTGTATAGTTGGAAACATTTAAAGGTTACCACTTCTAGATAAGAAAGATGGCCAAAATCAGAAAAAAATAATAAAGTTGTAAATAAATTATGAATGTGCATGTAACCCAATTAAAAGACTAATTTAAATCAATTATTTATGAAACAACACATTTCTATTTCAACGAGTGTGAGCATGAGTCAACAAATAAATAACAAGAAATGTAATTTAAAGTATGAATTATTTTGCATATAAGACAAGAAGGGAAGAATCAAAGCGAGCATGTCTTACAATTACAAAAGGGTAACACGAATGAGCCGGTGAAAAAGCAGAGATTTCATGAGTGAATGATAATAACATAAAGTCATCAGCAAGTAATATTTTTAATCAGACTGAGACACCCAAAGAAAGCCTCACCTACCAATATACATTTGCATTGCACGATGATCAAGAAGCGATGTCATTGAAGTACTCATGTTCCAGTGCTTTTCTGGCTGTAACTCTTTTGCTAGGATCTAAATGTAGCATTTTCTGTAAGAAAATTGATCATTAAGTCATGTTCAAATTATGTAAGTAAAAGGGACTTACGCCAAGGAGGTCTAAGCCTGCTGCATCAAGATTTGGAACGAGGGTAGCCAAGTTCTGAACACCAAGATGAATTGATTATTAGTAAATAACAAACTTATTCGTATAATGAAATCGGAGTAGATATCATCACCACGGGTGGCCATTTAGGAAAAGATGATTTGAAGTCTGGTAGAGAGGTCACTCCAGGCCATATATCTTCATTTGGGGTGCCTACAACTCTTCATTTGGAAAATACAGATAGGTAAAAGTGTTAACTGCAAGGAAAATTAGGAACTTGAACTAAGAAAATGTGGAGTCACCTAAAAATTTTGAAGAGTTCATCTATCTCAGAGTCACCGGGAAATAACGGTCGACGTGTTACCATTTCAGCAAATATACAACCAACTGACCACACATCTACGGGAGTAGAATAGTGGCGTGATCCAAGTAGAATTTCTGGAGCCCTGTACCATAGAGTCACAACCTGCATTATCTCAAAAGAAGTTCAAATTTTATGCAATTTAGACAATTGTCTGTGAACAAGAAAAAATTCTAAAACTTGCCTCATGAGTGAATGTCTTGACAGGAATGCCAAACGCTCTTGCCAGACCAAAGTCTGCCAGCTTTAATGAATTTGTTTGCCGATCTATAAGCAAGTTTTGGGGCTTCAGATCTCGATGGAGGACTCGGTGAGAATGGCAGTAAGCGATACCACGAAGAATTTGATGGAGAAACATCTGCATTGGAGAAAATTGGATTAATGAAAAGAGTACATTAAAGCTTAGGAAATTGGCTTAATCCTATCTATGGCATCGTAGAACCAGACCCGAATATGAATCATGATATGCCAAAGAGAGTGTACCTACTTTAACCAGACGAGGATCCTGCGAAAATTCTGGACAAGTGTCCATGTGTTTTTTCAAATCCAAATCCAGATACTCGAATATCAGATACAATCGCTTCTCACTATGAACCACATCATGCAACCTGAGAGCAAGAAATACCATTAATGTGTAGAATTTTGACATTATTTTTGCAGACTTGGTGCAATGTAAACATAGTTGACAATGTGGTTTCCTACACCGAACTAGCTTGCCATCTAAGATTTTAAAACACATATTTCAGTGTAATTTCTCATATATACCTCACAATATTTACATGCTGCATCTCTTTCAATAGAGAAATCTCTCTTATAGCAGTGCTTGGCACTCCCTCATCCTCTTGCTCTAGGCGTATCTTCTTTAGAGCAATAGTTTCATTAGTTACACGATCACGAGCCTTGTAAACTACTCCATATGTTCCTTCACCAATCTTCTCAACCTTTTCATACTGCATACAGGAACAGAGAATAATTCAGAAACAATAAAAAATTACAAAGGCAATCAACATATGACAGCATTACCTGATCCATCAGCTGAAGTCACAGATCAGCAATCTATTATAATAACAAAAAAATTGTTAGATAATCCACAGGTGATATTGCATATAAACATCAACAAGAATAGTAAAGAAAATTCCAAAATGGAGTATTATCAGAAAAAAACACCGGATCTAGATCCAAGTACCAATCCAGCAGTTTCCAGTCGAGATAATAAGGCAAATACACTAATCGGATACCATAAGTTAAGATTGAAGGCGCAATGTAGTAAAAACAGTAATCATTCGGAGACACCAATTTTCTTCAAAGATCAAGAAAAACAACCAAGTTTCTCCATCATCAAACACAAAAAATATAAAAAAGCAAAACCACGTCAATCACGCTGCATCTCAAACTTCACTCCATCCAAACAGAGACTGCATCCACCATTCCTCCAGTTAAAACATCAGAAATCCAAAAAAAGTAAGAAACGATCAGCATCGAGCAAAACCATCGGAAAAAAGCATCTCAAAATCAAGTTCGGCAACGAAGGAAAACACAGTGTTCTAGTAGAGCAGTGATTACAGAAGGAAAAACACATTACGATAGAGAATCAAGAGAGCTAACCGGAGATAGATGAAAATGTGGGGAGTATGAGAGACAGAGAGCCAAAAAAGAAGGAGTGGGCTGTGCTTTTCCCTGCAAACTGATCGGTGAGCTTTTTCATATAGGGTTGCTTTCTCTACTCCATTTTCAGTTTCACTTTAATTTAATTAAAATAAATTAAAAATCGTTGATTGGTTGGGTCATTTGACCAAGATACTAGTCAAGTCATTTTCTCTTTTCCTTCCATTTATGTATAGCCTTCTTTAACCAAATTAATCAATAAAAGATTATGTATTTTAATAATGAATAATGTTTCTAACTAACCAAATTTTAAAATAATATTAATATTATGCTCTTACAATTTTTTATAAATTGCATGCAAACACTCGAATTTGATATAATATGTACAATTAATCCTAAAGTTTTAAATACTATACTCATTAATATTTACATTTGAACTTAAGGTAAGTCTCGTATAAACTTTTAAAAATATAATTTAATAAGTGTGAGGGTAGGGGTGAGCAAAAACTTTAGAATACCGAATACCATACCGAAATTTTGTTATTTAAGTTTTTTGTATTTAATATTTGATATTCGGTATTCGGTTTGGTATTTATTTTTATAAAATTATGAAATTTGGGTTGGTATTCGGTAAAAAGAATACAAATTCGGTATATATCGAATTTCCAAATTAGTTTATATAATATTTATATATTTTGAAATTTTTAATTGATTCATGAGTCTTTCAATTATTGATATCGAGTTTTGATATATTGACCTATTGAGATATCATTGGTATGAGTTTTCTCATAAAGTTCTTGATTATTATAGAAGTTTTTTGAGTTTGAAAAAAAATTTGATGCATTTATATGTACTAAAGATTGATTTCGTATACTACATTCTTATGATATTATGAATATCAATACGAGCAATATAAATATGAAAATGTTAATTTAGATTTCATACGAATAAACTATTAATTTATCATGTATTTTAAAATAATTCTTTTTATAGTTGATTTCAAAACTTTCATAACATTCTACACATATATTGGAGTATAAACTTGAAGAATTAAATATTGTTCTATTATATAGATACAACAATGTGATCAATAGCTCAATCATTGTCTTTTTAAGATATTTTTATATGTATTTGATTTAAGACATGAGATATTCATGATTATTTTTAAGTTGTTTTAATTTCGGTATTTTGGTACCAATAATGAAATACCGAAATTATTTATGTATTTCAGTTCGGTACAAAAAGAATATTGGATTGGAATCGATATTCGATTTTGTTGATAATTTGATATTCGGCATTTCAATATTTTGTTTGGTTTGGTATTTGGTATTGAATGTTCACCCATATGTGAAGGTCATCGGAAAAAAATTTCCAATGTTCGAGTACTTCGTACATAGTTTTAAAATTTTTGGAGAATTATATTTACTCTATTTCAAACATCGGGAGTTATCGTTGTGATTTTCTTATTTTCATGTTACTATTTTTTTATTTGTTAAAAAATTTAGTTGTTAAAAAATGTTACAAGGAATATTCTAAGCTTTATTTATTTTTTTATATTTCTAAGCTTTATATCATACTAGACAATTGAAAGCCTAAAAAGTATACAAAAAAATAGGGGTCCAATTGAACCTATTTTGCAGATATGCCTTTACCCACATTTTGCCAAAATACCCATCACAGGGTTCCTATGGTGCGAAATGAAGAACCCGAATTTGTAAAAATTTAATATATATACATATGATAAGAGTTTATATACAGTACTAGAATAATGAAATATTTAAAAATATAATTTAAGAGATTATGGGATCGCATAACTGAACAACTCATCTAAATATTTCATTATTTATATAAACTGTTAACTTATGTATAGATTAATTTTATGCAATATTAGTGAGTAACTTTATAAGGGTGTAGTGTAATTAATGAGGCCTAAGGTTTATTTCTTTGTGCAGTTTTCTAAAGAAGCCCAACAAGTTTGGGAGCTCTTGATCACGGATAAATCCAAGAATAAGCCCAATGAAGGTGACAACACGACATAAGCCTGAATTTTTACTAAATATCATATCTCAAATCTTAGAAAAAACTCTAGTGTTAAAGTGTATCATACTTAGAAATATACAAAATTCATTAAATATTATTCACATTATCAAAAGTAACACATAAAGAAACTGTTAAGTGTGGATATCGGTATTGGTATCGATCGGTCACACTTGGATGACGATCGGCAATGTGGTCGATCGGGGCATACACGGAAGATTGGATGTTCGATATTGGTACCGATTGGTCGAGGATCGAAGTACACAATATCGATGGTGACAAAGGGATCGAAGCAATCGGTAGAGAACCGAAGCATGTGATCCGAAGATATGAGATGGAGACAATTGGTCGAGGATTGAATTGAGATATGGTGGGACCACTCGTCTAAGATATCGGCAGTTATGGAAGGAGATATTAAAGGAAGCAATATCATATCAAATCAGTATATATGGACGCATATATATGATTTGATCATGAATAATCATATATGGAGATATAATCAAATATTATGAATATTTGATAGTTACCTTAATATCTCAACCACCTCATCTATATAAAGGGGTTTTAGGGCTCATTGCTATACACTTCAATACTCTTGTATTCCGAGTTTTTCCTCTTCATGTGTGTGTGTATTGTAATCTTATCAGGTGATAGTGAATTTCACCGTTTCCGTCAGTCACGTGGTTTTTTTCCTATTCCAGCTTTCCACGTTAAATCTCTTGTGTCGTTGTTTTTCTCTTTACTTTAATTCTCAAATTCTACTTAATCTATCGGAGTTATTCGCACATGTATTCAATCCCCAACAGAAACTTCGATAAAAAAATGCATAAATGACAAAATCGATCGATTTATATCTCAAATACTACCAAAAGTAAATACTAGATGATGGCTATGGGCTAGATCGACTTTTGGGCCGGCCAACCTATACATCAGATCAACTTATGGGCCAACCCATTGAAAATCAATCGAGTCATTTTTTGTTTAGCCAAATGTTGTTAGCTTTTTAACCCGTTGATGAATTAATTTTTTTTAAAGCAAACCGT
Organism: Utricularia reniformis; assembly: GCA_009725065.1. Classification (NCBI taxonomy): domain Eukaryota; kingdom Viridiplantae; phylum Streptophyta; class Magnoliopsida; order Lamiales; family Lentibulariaceae; genus Utricularia; species Utricularia reniformis. The sequence goes on from RWGZ01001072.1 coordinate 54,371, forward strand.
ACACGTTAATGAGTTTGACCAATAACTCGTCCACCTAGTAAAATAATTAGAAAATTAAGATGTTGATACTTAATATTTAAAATAGTTTATATATGATATCCATAGCATTAGAAATAAATTATTTAGCACATGAAGTTTTAAAATCGTTCAAAAACCTCAAGGAAAAGTTACCATTTTCATTCTTTTTGTGCTAATAGTTTTGATAATTTATATGTTATATTTTATTTTTTCAAAATTTTAAGACATAATCATTATATATTTAAAACATTAACGAACCTTATAGTCAAATATAAACAATTTGAGAACTTCGAATACTAACTACATAATTCATAAACTCTGAAGTCATGTGTACAACTTTAAAAAGTTTTGACACATTATATTACTTCATATTTTATATGCAATTTACAAATATTAGAAACAATATCTTTATACAATTTAATGTTATGGGTTATCGATTACGATGGCTCAAAAAACAATAAAATAAATAAGGAAGTCTACTAAAATACAATGTTTTAAATTTCCGGTATATCGAAAATTTCGAACTTATCGGATTCGGCCAATATTTTGGCAAAATACCGGTCGATACGAGTTTTTTAAGGTCGGGTCAGATTTTATATTAAAAAATGAATATTTTATAATGTTGTGGATATCATATATAAACTCACAATTTATTTTAATATTCATGTACGGATCTAATACATATCCAGTATACCGATCCAATGAGTTTATCCGGTATATCGTTCGGTACTGGTTTTTAAAACATTGCTAAAATAAGACCAATTTAACTTGAGAAATAAGGGCTACATTGACACATTTTATGTTGTCCGAATATAATTATGGTTTTATTTCATTACATTGTGAGTTTAAATAATAATTATGGGTAAAAACCAGAATAATTCTATTCAGCACTAAGGAAAATGTATTAATATTTGACACGTGAACAGTGTGTTTTGGCATCTGTCACTTCAAGTCAAATATTGGCCACTTATTCAACGGCTTATCTCTTTTTAGTCGTTCCACCAGCAGCCATCGATGACCGCACCACCATGCCTCTTTAATTTTATGGGCCATGGTTCTAGATGCCAACAAATTTATTATTTTAAATTGGATATTTATTTAAGTTTGGATTTATACATAAATAGGATTAATAATAATAAATAATTTTGTAAAAAAATCATTTATTTTTATATTATTATAGCTAAATGTATGATTAAAATTTTTAGGGTTTATTTTAAATCATACCAATGAAGACTTGATACTTGATAGATCCAAACCCGTATGAGTTTGGATCATAATGGGTCGATAGGAGCCGACCCATTATCCCTTCTCTTCTCGGCCACACATGTTTCCCCATCTGTAACCACTCGTTAAAAATGAGTTTTACGTGCGTTTTGTATATAAGTAAGCTGAATGAAACTTATAACCTGGGATTCTAGTATAAGCGCCGATCATCACCGCCGGCAGAAGGATGACACAACTACCCCTTCACTACAGTATTATTCTCTTCTTGCTTATACTCTCATCCATACCCTTTTTAGTAAATTCACTTTTCTCCTCGGCTGAAAGAGCTGCCTTGTTGAACCTAAAACGAGCATGGGGTGATCCAGAGGTGCTGGATTCATGGAATGCCTCGTCGTCACCCTGTAACTGGCCGGAGATTCAGTGTTCCGTAGACGGTGTTGTCACCGGAGTAAAACTAAGGAACTACAACATAACTGGACTGATTCCAGATTCCATTTCAAGCTTCAGAGATTTAACTCTTCTCGATCTCTCTTACAATTATTTCCAAGGAAGCTTTCCTGAAGCTATCTTGAACTGCTCAAAACTTCAATACTTGGATCTTTCACAGAATATATTCGTCGGTAATATTCCCTGGGGCGTCGATCGGCTGGTGTCACTTTATTATCTCAATTTCGCTAGCAATAATTTCAGCGGTGATATTCCGCCGACGATCGGGAATTTAACTCACCTGAGAAGCTTGTTTCTTCATATGAACCTGTTTGATGGAAGCTACCCAGTCGAGATTTCACACTTGGAAAATCTTGAGGAGCTTGGGATGGCGTACAATGGCTTTAAGCCAGCCGCAATACCACCGGAATTCGGCAATTTGAGAAAGTTAACCTACATTTGGATGACTAAAGCCAATGTGTTCGGTGAAATGCCTCAGAGTTTCAGGAATTTGTCTAACCTTGTACATCTTGATTTATCTTTGAACAATATGAGCGGGAATATTCCAAGCGGTCTCTTCTCCCTGAAGAATTTGAGTAAAGTTTATCTCTACAAGAATCAATTCTCCAGCTCAATACCTCAGCTGATTGAGTCATCTAAGTTGGTTGAAGTTGATCTTTCTATGAATAATCTGACAGGAGAAATCCCAGAAGATTTTGATAAGTTGCAGTACCTGGAAACTTTGAATTTGTACTCCAATAACCTTCATGGTGAAGTACCTCCAAGCATTGGCTCAATACCAAGCCTTAAGAACTTCCGAGTTTTTAAGAACAATTTGAGTGGATCTTTACCTCCTGAAATGGGCAGTCATTCGAAGCTAGAAGCTTTCGAAGTTTCCGACAATTATTTCTCTGGGAGCTTGCCTGCTGGTTTGTGTTCTGGGGGGAATTTGTTAGGTATAGTTGCTTTCAGCAACAATTTAACAGGCAGTATCCCAGGATCACTTGTAGAGTGCCGGAGTTTACATGTTTTGGAACTCTATGATAACAACTTATCAGGTGAAGTTCCATCAGAAATTTTTTCTTTGCCAAACTTATCATATGTGATGCTGAGTGATAACTCATTCTCCGGTCAGCTTCCACGGCAGCTCGCATCGAACTTGACCCGTTTAGAGATCAGTAACAACAAGTTAAACGGTGAAATCCCAGTGGAATGTTCTTCTTGGACAAGTTTAACTGTGTTTCTAGCAAGCAACAACATGTTATCAGGCTTGATCCCACAGGAGCTAACCAGTCTGAGTCATCTGACTTCGCTAAAACTTGATGGGAATTCACTTTCTGGTGGATTACCAGATCAGATCTTATCTTGGAAATCTCTCACAACATTAAATCTAGCTAGGAACGAACTATCTGGACCATTCCCATCATATTTCAGTTCGTTGCCAGACCTTCTTGACTTGGACTTGTCCGAGAATCATTTATCTGGTCCAATAACACCTCAATTAGGACAGTTAAAGCTTACTTGTCTGAACCTTTCGTCAAATGAACTCACAGGTAGAATCCCAGATGAGTTTGATAATATGGCGTACGAAAAGAGTTTCTTAAACAATGCTCATCTTTGTGCTGCAACCAATAATATCCCTGGGATTCCCATTTGCAACCAGGCAAAATCTACAGGGCCAAAGAAAGTGTTTTCTACAGTTTTTGCTATAGTTCTAGTTCTACTAGTGTTACTCATCCTTTCATGCATTCTGACAATCAAAAGTATAATCAGAAACTTGAGAAGAAAGAAGATCAATCGTGATCCAGCCAAATGGAAATTGACCTCTTTTCAGAGATTGGATTTCAATAATGTTAACATTCTTTCAAAATTGTCTGAAGCGAACATGATCGGCTGTGGTGGTTCTGGACAAGTGTACAAAATACAAGCTGATGATTTAGGACAGTATCTTGCCGTAAAGAAGATATGGAGCGATAAAAAGAAGGATCCTATACTTGAGAAAGAATTCCTTGCTGAAATCCAAATACTGGGATCACTTCGCCATTCTAATATAGTGAAGCTATTGTGCTGCGTTTCTAGCATAGACAGTAAGCTTCTTGTGTACGAGTATATGGAGAACCAGAGCCTTGACAAATGGTTACATGGGAAGAAGAGAAAAACAGCACCAAATACTATAAGTTCTGCTTCAGTCTTTATTTTTTTCTTGGACTGGCCGGTGAGGTTGAGAATTGCCATCGGAGCAGCACAAGGCTTGTGCTATATGCACCATGACTGCAGCTCTCCGATCATTCACCGTGACATAAAATCCAGTAACATATTGCTAGACTCTGATTTCAGTGCAAAAATAGCAGATTTTGGCCTGGCTAAGATTCTAGTTAAAAAAGGAGAAGATGATGCTCACTCTATGTCTGCTATTGCTGGCTCCTTTGGCTACATTGCTCCAGGTAATAAAAATTTGCTCCTGAATTTTCTAGCACATATGAAATGCCTCTTTACATGTATTATTGTCGCAGAGTACGCCTATTCGATGAAAGTGAACGAAAAAACTGATGTATACAGCTTCGGAGTTGTGCTTCTGGAACTAGTGACAGGAAAAGAAGCCAACTGTAATCACATAAGCTTAGTAGATTGGGCATGGAATCATTACATGCAAGAGAAGTCAATCAGTGAAGCATTAGATGGCGAGATTGAAGAGCCTCTTTACCTCGACGAGATGATAACCGTTTTCAAACTGGGGCTTATGTGCACAAGCACATCACCAACAAGCAGGCCATCGATGAAGGAGGTGGTGCATCTTCTTAAACAATGCAGTTCTAACAAAGAAACGGAGAATGTACGAAGAGAAAGCATCGTTGTTCCTCTCCTTCAAGGCGAAAAGAGCATCTCTGAGTTTTGATCTAACTCCATTAACATATGAATCAAACCGGGAACACCGTTTTCAGTCAAGAGGCCTAGATATGCTTTTACCATGTATGAACGCAGCTTTACTGCACCTGAATACCAAATTCTTCTATATCATCCAACGCAATGTGGTCATACAATAGGCTAAGAATTTGATGAATTCCTTCATTGTCATTAACAAGCAAGTCACCAGCAAGAAATTCTCGAAGCAGACCATTCATCTCAATCCAGCTACAACCCGGAGTTTTAGAGACACCCTTTTTTTTCATTAATACCCTCATTCTAGCACAATCTTCCCATCTCCTCACATTTGCATATATTTGAGATGAGATAATGTAATTTCCAGAATTTGAAGGCTCTATTTCCAAAAGAAGCTTACTTGCCTTTTCACCAATTTCAACATTTTTAAGCTTCTGGCAAGCACTCAGCAAAGATCCTAATAGAATTTCATCTGGCTTTTGAGGCATCCTTTGAATGAAGTCCCAAGCTTCATTCACCAAGCCAGCACGGGATAAAAGATCTACCATGCATGAATAATGTTCAACTTTTGGACTCAAGCCAAAGGATGAACTCATTTGATTGAAAAAAATACGACCTTTATCAACTAAACCACCATGAACACAAGCTGAAAGAACTCCGACGAATGTTATATCATCTGGGTATACATGCTTTTCCTCGTCTAACATGCGTTGAAACAAGGCCAATGCCGCTTCTGCACGCCCGTGAAAAGCATGTGCTGTGATCATTGTGTTCCAAGACACTTCATTCCTCTCAGGCATATGGTTAAAAACTCTAGATGCACATTCCAAACTCCCGCACTTGGAGTACATATCAACTAAGGCTGTAGCAACATAAATGTTATGCTGAATACCTCTTCTGGAAGCATATTCATCAACCCATTTTCCCATGTCTAGAGCACCTACAGAAGCACAGGCAGATAAAACTGCTATCAACGTAATTTCGTTAGGCTCTGGTCCATTTTTCATCATCGCATTAAACAGAACGATGGCTTCTTCTGACTGTCCGTTTTGTGCATATCTGTTTCGAGCAAAGTTTAAACATAACCACAAATGAACAAAAAATGTAGGGAAGGTGAAAGAAAACAACAAATGACTGACCCGGAAATCATCGAATTCCAAGAGACGACATCTTTCTTTCCCATTGAAGTGAAGATCCTCCTTGCTGATTTCAATTCTCCACATTTCCCGTACATATTAACTAAAGAAGAGCCAATGTAGGAATTCATTTCCAAAGCCATCTCCTTTACATGTTCCTCAATCTGCCTCCCCAGATTCAGGTCCCCCAAATCCCCACATGCAACAAGGACACTCACAAACGTCATTTCGTTAGGCTCGAATCCTTCCTCCTTCATTCTCCAATATAATGCCACCGCGTCTCCTGCAAACCCCAACCTTGAATACCCCGAGATTATTGAGTTCCATGAAACCACATCTCTCAGAGACATTTCATCAAACACATTTCTCGCAAACTCCATCTTCCCACATCGCGCATACATGGTGATCAACGAATGAGCCACATGGAAATCCATAAGCAGTCCCATTTTGATAGCATCGGAATGAACCACTCTCCCGAATCTCAATTCCGAAAGATTCCCACATGACATGAAAACAAATGGGAATGTGAAATTATCTGATTTTACATCAAGAGACTTCATCTTACCGAAAAATTCCAAAGCCAGATCAAACCTTTGCAAGCTAGTAGCGAAACCCCTTATCATTACGTTGAACGCATAGCTGTTCACTGGCACTCTCGTAAAGAAGCGAGACGAGTAGCCAAAATCCTTCACGTCAATGATCCTTGAAAGCAGGATATTCAAAATGAAGGGCGTTTGGATGGAGTTCACAAGCATCTGGGTATGGATTTGCTCCAATGATTTTGTTGATCTGCAATGCTTCAAGAGGAATGAAAGCTTCTCAACGAGGCTCTGCTGTTGCACAACTGAACTTGCGTCTTTCGTAATGAACTGCCGGAAGATCATCTGCTCCTCTCTTTGCCCCAGACGCCAAAGCAGATAAAAGATCCCTATCTGCTTCTATAAACTTCGAGATAAATAGAAACAGGATTGGCAAAATATGGTTGCTCTGCTCAAAATCACAGACAAGGCAGTTAATATGCATTAACGCACTTCAAATAAACATATGGGAACCCCAACAAAAGACATAGAGGCACAACACTGATAAAATAATTTCACCCAAGCAAAGAACCCGGTAATCTGAATGATAATTCAGACGCAAAAATCTGGTAGAGTGATATTTACGCAAGATAATTCTGCTCAAATACTGCACTTCAGTGTTCTAACCACGCCAAAAAAAGTGAAATGAAGAATTTGTTATGATGGACTAACCCTCTTTTCTCAGACAATATAAACAAGCTCAAACTTTTCTCTACGTAGAGGAAAGTTTGGACGCAATGTGCATAACATATACAGATCAAGAAGGAGGCTCCATATGCGACCCAATCTGTGCAAAATACTATTAATTAATTTCATCGTGAAATCCAAACTCAGGATATCGGCAAGGAACTTAAATGATGAAATTCAGTTTACAATTACAAGATTTTGAATCAGAATTAATGCGCACAAGCAAAGATTGAATGGTATATCACAGTTGCAATTTCATTGACCTGAAATTGCCAATCCGCGCAGAGAGACAGATCTGGAGAAATTTAAACAAATAGAAAGACCTTCGTAAAGAAAATGCACTTCCTGGAAGAGGAAAAAGAAAACCAAGACATTGACGCACTTCAATCATACAAACAATACAAAAGCCACTCAATCCAAAACCCTATATTCTGTAACCTGACGAGACTCTTGGCCGATCGTCATTCCCAAGAAACTCTCACACTCACACGCTGAAACTGAGAAAATTCAGAAGCCGACGCCTAGAGGTGAGGATTGTCCGATTTCTATTTGAAATAAGTAGGGGGAGCGCCTAGGGATATTATCGTCTTTTCAGGGGCTCTCGCCACCAACGGTCATATTTGAACCGAGTATCTGGTACCAATACGTCTTCTTTGCCCCGTAAATATAATATACTAGGCCCAAATAATAAAACACATACCGGGCCGTGGCCCAACATAAAGCAAAATTAATATTATTATTATGTGAAGAAACAAATTTGTTGTGGTATACTCTAATCAGAAAATTATATAAATAGCCCACAATTTATGAATTGTGTAAAGACTATACCCTCCAATTTATGAAATTACAGGAATAACCTCTCAAGTTATCAAAATCGTTTGTTTTTTACCCCTGATATTTAGCACATGATTTTCCGTTAAGTTTGCAAACATTTTTCGTTGGTAGTATTCGTTCTCAATGCTCACAAATTATGTAAATAAGTCTTTTATACGAAAAACTATACAAAATTGATACTTCAAGTTCAAGAAATGTGCATCCGGACATAAAACAATAACAATATCGTATATGGTCAATATTAATCGGTATTGTTTACTTGAGGTATCGTATATGCATTTAATTAAAGTTAGAGGGTCATATTTTTATTAACTTGAGGTGTAATATTTGTATATTTTTGTTAACTTGAGGTATCATATTTGCAATTTCGTAATTTGGAGAGCATGTCCTTTACACCACCCAAAAGTTGGAGGGTCACCGGCAAACGTCACCCAAACTCTAATTTGATTCTCATAATTTCATTATTTTGTTTATAATTTTTATGGTGTGATAATTTTGATTCCAAAGTATAAATATGAAAAAATCGATCCTTGTATTTTCTATATTTTGAAAAAATTAATTTAAAATTTTTAATTTGTATAACATATTTGATACACAATATTTTCAATTTTAGAAAATGATCACCTCGAAAAAAGTTAAATTCCGGAAATTGCTTTTACCACTTTATGGATATTATTGTCAAATTTTGTGAACTTAGAACACCAAAAGTTTGTTAAAATCTTAAAATTTGAATACTAAATATAATATTAGGAGATCAATTTTCGAAAGTTTGAGTACACAAATTATAACTAATTAAGAAAAGAAAGTTATTTAACACACAAAGTTAATTTGAATTGTTGAATATATCATTTTCTTTATTATTTTAATTTTTATTGAATTCAAAGCATATAAAGAATAATTTCAACTTACATTTAATTAGGGATGTTACACGATATAAATAGTTCATGAATAATATGTGTTTGACTCGTATATGATCGTGATCGTTCGTTCGAATAAAAATATGAATATTGTTCGAACATTATTTTTTGTTCGTTTATAATTTGAATGAAACGAACATTTTCGTGAACAAATATAAACGTTCGTGAACAAATATATTATTTAAATTAATTTTTATTATAATAAATTATAATTGTATTTAAGTTTAAAAACCATTACTAAACCCAAATTTCCACTCATTCACTACAACGATGACCGTGAATCATTTATCTATTTTTCATTGGATTTAAAAGACTCAAAAGAGAAATATTTGATATTCTACAAAACTTTCAAAATGTTAAATATGGAGCAAGACGAATATTATACAAGTTCTAATCCTACTTCATTTCAATATGATCATACTAACGTGTGACAACTTGTATCTCATATGATAACAATTTATTCGTGAAAATAATTGTTTGATTATTTCTTTCATATATTTATTTTTTTGAGATTTTATTGTTAAACAATAAAATTATATTTTTTTGGTGAATTTCGCACAAATAATACAAATATGTTCGAACAAATCGTGTGAACAATGTTCAAACAAGCTATTCGAACGAACATGAACACATTCGAATAAAAATATGAACGAACATGAACACAACGCGTTCGGTTCGTTCGAATCGAATAAGAGCCCTACATTTAATATTTATTATAAAATTAAATATTGGATTCGAATTCAACATTTAAAATCGACATATTTGTTTTTTAACACTAAATAATAAAATTACATTAAATTTGATCAAAATAAATTTTATTTTAATGTGGCTAAATTTAAAAGATGGGTGGGACCGGGTACAGCTCAATCTGGTGGGAACGGCATTATTGAATTCTTTTTCTTCTATTTGATTATGTAAGGTTTCAAGATTTTTCAATTTATCTCATTTAAATTATTATTAATATATAATTTCGCCTATCTATAGTGATATCTTTTTAAATTGTAATTTTCGGTATATCTCAATAATACATATCAATCCACAACGATAGTACCCATTTTAAAATATTTAATAATACGAACTTTAAATACTTGACCTGTATTATTTTCATATTAAATATGAAAATAATGTTAAATATGAATTTTTCCTATTAAATTAACTAAATATGAATTTTAGATAAATAATGTAAATTAAGAATTTAAAAAAAGAACTAAAAATGAAAATTATCCGAAAATATATAAAAGTGTATTAGAATAATGATTTGTTAATTATTTATTATTTAATTAATGATTGTCTGGATTAGTCTTCTGATAGTCTCTCTAACTCATTATTTTATAGAATGATTGGATTGACGTTTAGATTTTACTTTGGGTTGACCTCCGCAATCCACAGCCGTGGATCTTACGTCAAGACACAAATTTTGGCTTCGTTATCGTCATTCATCTGGTTTCTGTTCCAAGATGGTGAACGATGAATAATCTGAAATTCATTGTTTAGTTAACCGCAGACCCCTTGTTGCTTCTGCGTTTTTTTGCAGCGATGGATTCAACTTGGGATTCTCTGGTACTCGTCTATTCTGAATTCGACAAAGAATATTCATGTTTTTTGTGAAATTGATATGGGTTTCTTTATGGGCAACAGCGAAGCTCTAATTCCATGAAAATGGATGAGAAGCTCTGCGCTGCAATGCTTCCTATTATCCTCATATTCGATGCGCTTGTTCACGTCTTCACGCGTTGCTTCGAACGCCAAGAATCTAGAGGGCACCGCGAACCGAGATTTGGTTTCAGGGACCTCGTTCGTTTATCTGAAGAAACTGAATGTACAGTAAATCCTACCCGTTAATCTCCTCCTCCATTGTTATTCTTCTTCTCATATCCTTCATCCATTACAGTCACTATTAATGAATTGGAGGCGTTAAAGGATTTGTTTGGGAAGCTAAGCCGTTCAGTTATCGACGATGGGTTGATCCATAAGGTACTTATTTCTCCATCAATTCAATTTGAATCTCTATAGCTTCTTCACGAATTTGTTCTTGTATCCCAGGAAGAGCTTCGGCTGGCTTTATTCAAAACAACATTTGGGGAGAATCTTTTCTTAGATAGAGTACAATGCAACAGTACTTCTTATGATCATTAACTATGGCTTATTTGTGAACTTTGTATCATTTTGTTGCAGGTATTTGATCTTTTCGATCAAAAACGAACTGGGGTCATAGATTTTGAAGAATTTGTTCGTTCTCTCAATGTATTCCATCCTCTAACATCTCACGATGTAAAAATGGATTGTAAGACATAAGGGCTTTTAAAGTTTAAAGTTTAAAGTTTGTGCTTGCTCTTATTCCAACATATAGACTTCTTTTGCAGTTTCATTCAAACTATATGATTTAAGGCAAACAGGGTTTATCGAAAGAGAAGAGGCGAGTTGTTCTTCATCTTATGACAGCCGAATAAAACAAACTCGTGATAGTTTATTTCTTCTTCAGGTGAAGCAAATGGTAGCTGCGATTCTAATGGAATCGAATTTGGATCTATCAGATGAAATGCTTCAGCATATAACTGACAGGGCATGATCATCAATCGAATCGCAATGTTTTAGATTACGAACTTGTTTACATTTGATTAAAACTGTTGTCTCTTTGGCGCAGGCTTTTATGGAAGCAGATGCTGATGGTGATGGTAAAATTAACAAGAAGGATTGGAAGGATTTTGTTAGACTTCATCCCTCTCTCTTAGCTCACATGACTCTGCCTTCTTTAAGGTAAAAACCGACGTGAAAATATAAATCTTCTAGTTTATAAAGGAATTGATATTATAATAATCAGTTTGATCTAGCATTTTCAATGTGATTCACTTCTTTTATGGTTCATCGAATTATGAATTTCTACAAAAATGGCTAGCTAGACACTAGTTTTTTGCTTTGATTTTGTTTGTATGTGTTTAGGGATGTTACGGCTGCTTTTCCGAGCTTTATATTCAACACTGAGATCGAAGATACGGAGACGTGAAACCGATAAGTGAATGGAAAATGTATAGTTGTAACATTACTTCATTTGTATCTTATTCTTGGACATGAATGAAATAATTAGTTACATTACAATACTGATGAAGAATAAGAATACAGCAAGCTTAGAAGCTTTACAGGTCTCAAGCAGTGACTTCTGCGGCCTCGTCGGTCATCTGAGACGGTGAAAGGAGAGTACAAATGAGGTTCCGATCACCATATACATTGTCGACTCGTCCTGTCGAAGGCCAGAACTTTGCACCCTTTAGCCAAGTTGCAGGGTAAGCAGCGTATTCTCGTGAGTATGGCTTTTTCCAAATATCGGACATAAGCAACGAAGGAGGATGAGGGGCGCCCTGAGAAAGTTGCGGTAAGAAGCTAAACTCGTTGTTTTTCGATAGAGAATTGAAATGTACCTTGAGAACATTGTCATGTATGTCAGCATTTCCCTTTTCTATCTGTGCAATTTCTTCTCTTATGGCTAAGAGTGCATCACAGAATCTATCTAGCTCGGCCTGTGAGTTAAAAACAATCACGATTCATGGTTCGGAGAGTGTTTCTTATTGTGTTTTTTACCTTGCTTTCACTTTCGGTTGGTTCGATCATGAGTGTACCAGGTACAGGCCAAGACATGGTTGGTGCGTGGAATCCGTAGTCCATTAGACGCTTAGCAACATCCTCGGGTTCAATACCAGCAGTGTTCTGAGACAGAGACCAGAGCTCATTAAAGTTGCCAAATTTCAATGAGAAATTCACTTACTTTGAACCCTCGTAAATCTATAATGAACTCGTGAGCTACCGTTCCATTGACGCCCCGGAAAAGAACGGGGAAATGCTTCTGTTCATCAAATCAAACAAGATGAGTAACAGAAGCAGGAAAGCTTGAAAATGATGAAATAAAGACCTCTAAACGCTTAGCCATGTAATTTGCATTCAAAATAGCTATCTTTGATGCATCAGTTAATCCCACAGATCCCATCATTGCAATGTAAGTGTACGATATTGGTAAGATCAAAGCTGATCCCCAAGGAGCAGCTGAAATTGTTCCAAGTGAATGAGACTCTTCCGGTGCCGGTATTCCCCCAGTCGGCACCTTTTACACATAAGAACCAGAAGATCCATTAGTTTTACTTGTGAAGTATACTATTCAACAAAGTAATGTTCGAAATACGAATAGTTTACTTACGACGGGATGTGAGGGTAAAAAGGGAGCAAGGTGTTTCTTAACCCCAATAGGCCCCATACCAGGACCACCCCCACCATGAGGAATGCAGAATGTTTTATGGAGATTTAGATGACAAACATCGGCCCCGATAAAACCGGGGCTCGTTAAACCGACCTGATTCATCGAAAGATTGAATTTCATTATTATAACTAACAATGTCTCATAAGAATGTTACTGAACCTGAGCATTCATGTTAGCTCCATCCATGTAAACTTGTCCACCGTTATCGTGTATTATTTTGCAAATTTCGTCAATTCCTTCTTCGTAAACTCCATGAGTCGAAGGATACGTCACCTTTATATAAGAAATAAAGATCAGAAAACAGATGAATAAACAGACAAGAATTGTAATACCATAAGTGCAGATAATGTGTCCTTGTATTCTTCTGCGGCTTTCTTTAACTCGGAAATATTGATGTTTCCTTTAGAATCAGTCCCAACTGTGACAATTTTCATGCCACACATAGCTGCGCTAGCGGGATTTGTTCCATGTGCCGAGACGGGGATAATGCAAACATTACGGTGGCTATCTCCTCTTGCCTGTACATCAGAAACCGATTCTTTTCGAATTCCTTGTCATCGAAATATTTATAATGTTACGTTACCAAGTGATAAGCTCGAATAACCATAAGCCCAGCATACTCTCCAGCAGCACCAGCATTCGGCTGAAGAGAAAAGGAATCGAATCCTGTAATTGCACACAGAACTTCACCCAAGTTCTTGAACATTTCCTGTTTATCCAATGAGGTATCATCATCATCATCATGACTCTTTTATTAACTCTTTTATAAAGCTTCTGATACCTGGTAACCAGCTGCTTGTTCTACAGGTGCAAAAGGATGAATATCGGTAAAAGAAGGCCATGTAACGGGCATCATTTCCGTAGTTGCATTAAGTTTCATTGTGCATGATCCTAAGGGAATCATGCTGTGGCATAAAGAGAGATCCTTTGACTGAAGCTTATGAATGTACCTCAGAAGCTCATGCTCTGTATGGAACCTACAAAAATGCATCGTAAGTAACATGGGATCGTATTATTAGCTTCGTAAACCCGAAACCATACGAGTTGAATATTTGTTGAGTAAGATATGGAGTCTTTCTAACAAGTTGTGACGGGATCGAACTTTGAACCTCCGGAGCAAGCGATTCAGCACTGAATGATACCTAATAACATGTGCTTAGATAATAAATCAGTGGGATTCAAGCTTATACACTTACTGGCTTTCCCAATGCGAAGACTTCAAAGAGCTTGTTCACATCCTCAAGTGTGCTCGTTTCATCGAAAGAAGCCGTAATCTGGTGCAAAAAGATGTTACTTAAAGAATGAACAAGGAATTTAACGTAAAAATATTAAGAGTTGATTCACACATACGGTATTTTTATCGACAACGCGTAAATTGATATGTTTCTTATAGGCAGCATCAGCAATGGCATGTGCATCTCCGGTTTTGATTTTTACGGTATCGAAGAAAGGAAGTTCTTGGACTTCTACATTGTCGAGTTTCTTCAATCCGACGGCAAAAGTTTCAGCTAAACCATGAACCCTTTGTGCAATAGATTTAAGACCTTCTGGTCCATGATAAACAGCGTACATAGAAGCCATATTAGCAAGCAACGCCTGAATGTATTTTCAACTGCATTCAGAATCTAACTTTCATAATAGACATTTGTAGTAATGAAAAACTCACCTGAGCTGTGCAAATGTTGCTTGTTGCCTTATCACGACGAATATGCTGTTCTCTTGTTTGCATTGCCATACGAAGAGCAGGCTTTCCAGACGAATCAACACTTACACCGATGATCCTTCCGGGCATCATTCTCTTGTAGTCTTGAGATGTAGCTAAAAAAGCTGCATGAGGACCTCCGTACCCCATCGGAACACCGAATCGCTGAGCCGAACCAACTACAATATCAGCACCGAACTCACCCGGTGGCTTTAAAACAGTTAAAGCTAACAAATCAGAAGCCATGACAACTTTAACCCCATTAGCATGAGCATTTTCGACAAACTCCTTGTAATCTAATATCTCACCCTCTGTACCTGGATACTGAACAAGCACACCACAAACATCTCCGGACTTATAATCAATATCCTTAACATCCGAAACCGTAACCTTAAGATCAAATCCGTCAGCTCTAGTCACACAAACATCAATTGTCTGAGGATGACAGTTGCTGGCAATAACAAATGTCTTCTTTTTCCCTTTTTGAATATTATTACACATAGCCATAGCTTCTGCTGCAGCAGTTCCTTCATCGAGCAACGATGCGTTTGACATAGGCAAACCAGTGAGATCAGTGATCATTGTCTGATAATTTAACAAGGATTCAAGCCTCCCTTGTGAAATCTCAGCTTGATAAGGAGTGTACTGAGTGTACCAAGCAGGGTTTTCCATTATATTCCTTAAGATAACAGGAGGCACAAAGGTATTGTAATATCCCATTCCAATGAAAGACTTGAATACCTTGTTTTTTGATGCTAAATCCTGCATATGTGCAATCATTTGTGACTCCGTTAAGCCTTTATCAAATATGGGTAACTTCATATCGGGAATACGAATTGATATTGGCACAGTGGCATCAATGAGAGCATCAAGAGTCTCGAATCCGAGAAACTCTGCCATTTTAGATTGCTCTTGTGGCGTTGCTGAGTTATGGCGGCGGGGAAAAGTGTCACTGGGTTTCAGTGACTCGATTGAAATTGATCGAGAGCCCACAAACTGGGCTAAACTTCTAGATTTAAAACCACCACCACCTTGAACAACACTTGGAGATAATGATGACACAAACCTCGTCGATCTGTAAAATGGCTGCTGCTTCGATGCTGAAACCAACCGCCTAAGGATGGCTCGGTTGGCTAATTTTCTTGCACGCTCCATCGTTTTGGCTTGGGAAATGCAAATGAAGAGCAGCTTTCACTGAACAAGAGATTTTGAGTTTTCAATACAGCAGAGAAAATGGGTACTGTGGGGTTGGTGAGATCAAGCCGTCTTCACATAACACACTGAAAAATGAGAAATACAATTTTATGTGAGAATAACCATAACCATAACCATATCCGGATCCGGTGGTAGATGGTGACGGGAATTGGGTAACCATAAAAATTCAAACTTTATATGAAAAACATGGTAATATGAGAATGAATGGAAGGAAACGAAGAATGAAGGATAGAGATTCAATGAATCAAATTATTAAGGAAATAATAAGCCCATTTGGCTTGCTTGTCTTCTTCAAGATAAGTTTCCATGGCACAACCATAATGCGAAACCATATTCGCCCCTAAACTTCATTTTCTATTCCACGTCAGTTTTCTCACTGTACACATTATCATTCTTTAATTTTATAAATAACTTTCATCTCATCCATACAACTATGTCCGGACATTTATAATTTTTAAATTTATTTTTTTACACATCAAATAAATTAAAATCATAATATTATCGATAAAAATTATTATAAAAATATATTATAAATATTTCTATTTTACAATTATTTTAAAATTAATTTTAAAATTTTTTTAAAAAAATAAAACAGAGGAAAGAGAATGTCCTGCTCGAGACACTCTCTTTCCTCCCAACTTTTCAGACAGTCTAAGATAGACTCCAACTAGACGTCCAGTTAGATTGGGCGCTCAAGACTGGAAATGGCCTAAACTATATCATTAGTCTTCATATGCTACAAATAAATAAAAAAAATGCATCGCTCGAATCTCCATAGTTTAGTTTGTAAAATATGCAATAAAAGGAGAAAATGTCAATTTTATTCTCAAATTTTTCATAGTTTTTAGTAAGTTTGGTATGCATAATTTGCAATATCATATTTAGTTTGTAAAGTATAAGGTTTTGATCAATTTATATATACAATTTTACAATATTTTACAAATGATATACTCAAAATGACAAAATCGATAATGAAATTTGATTTATCTAATAATCTCAATTGCTCAATCAAAAACTTTAAGGATACATTAAGACATACATAATAAAATTTGAAAAATGATTTTATCAAAATTTACAAAGTATAAAATTAATTTTATCATTTTAGTATTTTGTATATCATAATTAACATAATTATTAAATTCATGAAACTAAGAATACCAAATTTGTATATAGTAGATACTAAAGTGTGATTTATGGGTATTCGACCTACGAAGCCCATTAGAATGAAAAGCCCAATACTTTGTCTTCGGCCCATTAAACTAGACAAATGATGGAAATTCTGAGCCCATTTTTTATAAATGCTAATGGAATTTCGTACCAGACTGGATTGATACAATCGATACGGGTGTTATACCAAATGATACATCGGTTGGAATTAAATTTTATTCTTTTAGAGGTCGGATCCGAAAATATCTGGAATTTGCCCTCAAACTCGGTACCAGACGGTATCGAAAAATACTTATATTTGATGGTATACCGACCGATATGAAAACATTGATCTAAACAAGTGTGTGAGACCCAAAACTCGATATATTTGAATTTGTTAAGCTTGAATCTTTAAAATTAAGTTTGATATAAGTTTATTATTTTAAATATGATATTTTTTAGATTGAGTTATGTATAGCTAATCACAAACTCAAGTAATCATAGAAAATTACACATTTTTTTTCTAAATCATTCATTATCTTATTCTTCTACTTTTTTTAGCCAAAAGTAATTATTTTTTGACATTACGATTCATCTAATATACGATAACGTAATCTTTTCAAGACTCGTTTAAGTAATATACCCGATGAAGACCCATGGAATCAAGTCTAGGTTGGGTTTGTATATTATGTATTTAGATATATAGAGTCATGGGTTCGTTCAAGGATTCATGCACATCTATGTTAAACGGACTCTTCTCCGGTGACACCGAATCCAAGTAGGATTTTTTTCGGATACCGACTCTCCTCAGACACTTGTTTGATACGAGTCCGTTTTTCATATTTAAATTTATTATTATTTATTTTAAAATAAGCCTAATTTAAATAAATTATTATTTATTTATATTAATATAATATCATTAATGATTAAAAAATTAGATGTATATCGATATTATTAAGATATAATATAGTTTATACCAACTATTTCAACATTTTACCAGTTGTAAACATTAATTATCATATATATTTGTGGTTATAATTTATTATATTGTATAATATAATTAGATAAATCATAATTTTATTTATTGTTAATTATAAATCATGTTAACCATATATATCTTTATAAATTTTAAATTTTAATTAAACAATAAATTATAATACTGATGAGAACTCCAGGACCAGTCACCCTGTAACGAATGACGCCCAATAACTGTTGGGCTGATCCAAATGATGAAAGCGAACTCATGCAGTCCATTTATACACTTAACGAAAAGCGGCCCGATGTTCCATGAGAGGACCGAAGATAACCTTGGCGAAATAAAGCGTCGTCTGGTAATTGGCTCCGTGGTTCAGTCCAAACGGTTACAAACCCGCGCCTTCCAAGCTTCGGGCCTTCACACGTTCACCACGCCTCGGGCCGTTCACGCAGACCACGCCTCGGTCCCAACCTCGTTTTACATCGCGCGACAACAATCTCTAACAAACTTGTCAGAGACGGTTACAGAGCGTGATTTACACACGCCACTATCTCTATAAGTACAGAGCGCGACGACGGAAATAACAGGACCTTTTGGACGTGTAAGAACGGACTGTTACCCTGCCGGAGTTCTTACTGCTTTTTTTTCATTGTCATTTTCATTAAGTCTCTGCTGTATTTTGTATGAATTGTTTGATTAGTGAACAGGCTAGGAGCGTAATTCGCTCTTAGTCAAGTGGTTTTCACCCCAATTCCTGGGGTTTCCACTATAAATCGTTGTGTCCCTTTTACTTGTTTCTAGCGTTAATCGTTTTCCCCATAAAAAACAAATCAAAACCGAGTTTGTTTGCTGACGAATCGGATGACTGTTGGTACCCCTAAAAAGGGACCATAACAAATATTAACGAGTCGGACTCTTTAACTAATCCGATTCATCGAATCCGAATCCCCGTGGCACTGTAGCGGTGTTCGTTTAACATAGATTCGCATTCATAAATACCAGGCTATAATTTGCTTTTTCTCTCATTAATTGTATCATATATCTAATATTTTTTTAAAAAAATGTATAATAATTTGAAGAATATTATATTATCTATATTCTCTTAATTTTATCTGAAAAACATGTGATATTTATAAGTTTTAATAAACAACCTACACAAAGGATGCAAACATGGAAAATATTTCATAAATATTGTTGTCATTAGACATTAATGAAATCATTATCTGTGTTGTGGAAAAATCAAAGGTTTAGATATGTGGACCCCTTAATTCTTATCATCCATTTTTGTTGCCACGTCCCATCAATCTTAACCCTAGAGTTTTGTTTAATCGAACGGTCAGCGGCCACCTTGGTTACCATAGGGTCACCACAGGGAATTCCGAGGTGAAAATTTCTGGAAGTACGAGACACGTGTCCTGATTCCACGTAATCGTAAAAACCCTCGAATAGAACTCAAGCGCCGCCCAATTGCAGTAAGCTTAGTGTAGCCCTCGTGCGCAGATACTTGTTAGCGCAACCAATTCCCGATGCTTACCTGGATTCTGTCTTTTCCGGCGTATAAATGGTCTGTATTTGGTTTAGATCATTGAATGGGGTTGGCTAATGATCAATCAGCTCAGTTTATCGCTGTTGAAATGTTGAATATTTGCCAACTTCCGCTCTTTGTATTTTTTGCGTGAACGCAGAGAATTGATCTTCGATGTGCGAATTTGTGCGCGTTGCATATGGCTACTCCTAGTTAGACTGTTTTTTTTCTCAAAAGTAGCACGACTGATGTCTTTTTAGGCGTAGACAAGTAAATTTTGAAGTGAAGATTGAGATTTAGGGATTTGACTGTTTTTCTCTAGTTCCAGGAGGTTGTTTCTTGACAGTGAAGAAGATGAATTTAAGCACAGCAGAGAATGATTCTTCATCTGAAATCCATATTCCTGCAGATATAGACTGGCAGATGCTCGATAAATCAAAGTTTTTTTTCCTTGGTGCAGCTTTGTTCTCTGGTGTTTCAGGTTTACTTTACCCAATTGTGGTAATGAAAACTCGTCAACAGGTAACTCTTAAAGATACTTCTTGTTTCAAAATGGTTAATTCCATACTTAAAAACGAAGGTTACAGAGGATTCTACCGTGGTTTTGGGATATCAATAATGGGAACTATTCCTGCTCGTGCACTTTACATGGGTGCTCTTGAAATTACAAAGAGTAATGTAGGTAATGTTGCTAGTAGCTATCTGGGATTACCTGAGGCTTCATCATCAGCAATTGCAAGTGCAGTTGCAGGGCTGAGTGCAGCGATCGCTGCTCAATTGGTATGGACTCCAATTGATGTAGTGAGCCAGAGATTAATGGTTCAGGGAGTAGAGTGTGAAGCTATATCTTGTTCGAGAAAGTACAGTGGAGGAATTGATGCATTTAAGAAAATTATACATTCTGATGGAGTAAAGGGATTGTATAGAGGATTTGGAATATCTATACTTACTTACGCACCTTCGAATGCTGTGTGGTGGGGTTCATATTCGATCGCTCATAGATCGATATGGAGTCAGTTGATTCCTAATGAGAGTGGTTACAATAATCATAATAGTAAGTTGTTGGTTGTTGTTCAGGCTTTGAGTGCATCAATGGCTAGTGGAGCATCTGCATTGATTACAATGCCATTAGATACAGTTAAAACAAGGTTGCAGGTGCTGGACGGAGAAGACAGTAAGCATGGAAGAAAACCAAATGTTTTACAAACAGTGAGAAACTTAGTTAAACAAGGTGGATTAGGTGCTTGTTATAGAGGTTTTGCACCAAGATGGGCTTCGATGTCGTTGTCTGCTACGACTATGATCACGACTTATGAGTTTCTTAAGAGGCTGTCTGCCAAGAACCAAGAGTCATTTGTGTTATGAGATCTGAAGTATTTGTTCCCAGTTTGTAATAACTAAGGTTTTTTACTTGGTTGGCAGGGTTGTAGATAAACATGTATAAAGATAGATGGTAAAGCAACTCAAAATCTGCATTCCTAACTCCATTCGAGAGAAGAATACTCAATTCGGGGATAAGTAAATGCATTAGGGATCACTCTAATGATCCACTCCCACTTACACGATAGTGTACACTAGTCCTAACGATTTTCATCTAATCTTCACGTTTTACTTTTTTCTTAGTTAAATACTTCCCGATTTTCATCTAATCCTGTATCTACTCCGCATGCTTAATTTTCCAGTTCTATTGGAATACCTTTCTTAGATAAATAGTTTCGTGCAATTGTGGATAATCCTTATACTTAACCTTTAATTGTTTCCCATATAGTCGATGTTGGGTTCACTTAAGATGTCTTGATAACCTCGAGGGATCTTCCATCCACCCCTTCTTATGGACTAGTATCCTCGTTGAAGTTTACCTCATACATCAATTATAATTCGGGTCATGCTCTAATACCAAGTGTTACGACATGTTCCCCACTTACACAATATTGTTCACTTTGGATTAGATTAACCTTAACGAGTCCCACTTAATTCTTAGTGACTTTACTTTTTCCATCTTAATTTTACTCGATGGTAAATATGCTTAACTTTTTTATTTTAGTGGCATACTTACCACTTTGTTAGAGAATATTTCTCTGTAATTGTGGACAAATCATCATACGAATGATCGTGCCCCATATAGTAGAGGATGGGTCATAAAGAATCACCCCATTAGATATCATTTTCTTGAAGACTCTTATGGCGTCTTCAAACTTATAAGCTTTGCAAAAACCCTCCACAACTGAAGGAGACAAATAACATAGTTTAGTAGAGTACCAAAATTTTGTTGGGAGAAGAAGGTAGGGTTGCTGCAACTTGCAAGATTTGGGTCCTCAGACTACTGTGTCTTACCTGTAAAAATTGCCCGGTTAGAATGAAAATAAACACGGTATTATCGAAACTTTCGCCAAATCTCAAACGCTGAATAAATTTTAGTGAATGCTCAATGGAAAACAATACAAATCTACAAAAAAACACAATGTGCTGATTCAGCATCACCTGCAAAGGGATAATATTTGTTGACAAAAGGCTTCTACAATCATCAAGTAGATGATGCTCTTGTGCACTCAAAACTGAGAGTTCACAAGCCAGTAAGCTCATCTGCTCCAACTGTAAAAATGTGGAACTCCTAAGAAGATATAGATCATAACACAATACAGCCAATAAATGGCATGACAAAAGTGCAAATGTGGCTGTAATAAGCTTGTTTAACTCTAAAGATAGTTTACCATCATCTGCGAAGAAGATATTGAATGTGAAATTTCTTGCATTACTTTGACAACTGATGAAAATGCTTCTTTCATCTCGGAAATATTAGCCTACGTAGACAGAAACATGTTCATTTAGTTAAGTAGCAGGCATTTTGCAATGCTGCACATTTTAAATGAATATAGGCAAAAGACCAACGTACTCTTGCACCACCCACAATAGGAACACATGTAGTATTAGCTTCCAATGCTTTTATGGCTTCATTTACAGCATTCCAGTGATTACCTTCAACCAAAGCCCAACTCTCTAAATGTGGTATCTGCGGTTCATTTAAAAAGTGTGTACTTTTCAGCAAAGAATACCATTAAAAGGGAGAAAACATCACCTGTTCCCTGATTATTGAAAACAGCCTAAGATTACGTTTCAGTAATAGCAGTTCTATACTCTTTGACTTGACTGAAAGCCGCAAGTTTGAGGAAACCGCACAAGCATCGAAGAAACTTCTCTGCAATGTGAAAAAAAAGTAGAAAATAACTCAGACATAAAAAACTTTCAACATTCTGGCTTTAAATGTCATAGTGCATTTTACATGGAATATGAAAGGCATAATGTAGCACAAGTAAACTACTGAAGCTAACATCAGAAAATTGGTAAGCAATTGAAGAACACACGTCAATTCAGATATATTCGTGTAAATTCTGAGCAAAGTCTGAAGTGCAACCATCATGATTTATATCAAAAAGGTTGCTACCAAGCTAATACCTGCGCTGTATGTTTCTGAACTACCAGGGCATTATCTAATAGTGCATTGGAAAATCTCCATTGCAGCAGCCTATTATATAGGATTCTCAAGTCATGGACATCAGCTACCTTAATTTCTCCCATCATTCCTCTCCTTGTATCAGCAGTAAAGCATGACATTAATGGAATGCTACAGATACTATTATCTGTGGTTAAATTTCCAGAGCCATTTCTAGCTATCAAAGGACTGGGTATACGCCTACACCGAGTACTATCAGATGAAGGGAATCCCTTGATTGGGGAAGCTTCTTTCACTGCACTTCGTAGAGGTGATATCCCCCTACCAAGGATGACTTCTCTAGGGGAAGGCACAGGATTTCCATATTGAAACTTCTTTGCAACTGTTGCTTTGGAAGAACCAAGTGATTTATTTGATGTGCTTCTAAACAGGGAAGAGCCTGAATTTTGATCCTTATCTAGTCTGTCATCTGCTCCCTGCAGTTGTATCTTCGCATCATCTTTACCGGTGCTTCCTCCTGAAGCCCTCTGAGATGTGACACTATGAGCATCAGAATCCAATATACCTACCCTAGGCCAAAGAACAGCCTGCTTCTCCAGGTGCTTAATTTTGATTCTATTATTTCTACACTCTGCTGACTTTCTTGCTTCCTTTAGTGCTAAGGCAGATTCATCCAGTTTCAGTGATCCGTAATCGACATTCTGGCTTAGAAAACTTGCATTCTCACCATGCGATCTTACTGGCCACGGATACTGATGGCACTCATCTCCTGAAATCGAATTCCTTCCGATTTTCTCCTTCCGATCTCTCTGTGGCGTGGCTCTTGCTTTCGCCTGTTTTCTTGAATCTTCAGGCCGATCTCTCTGTGGCGTGGCTCTTGCTGTCGCCTGTTTTCTTGAATCGTTAGGAGTCTCCAACGCCGCTGGAATCAATTTTCCTCTTCTCTCTGACCCCTGAAACGACAATGAAAGATTCCGTAACGATTTCACCAACAGTTTTTCAGCAGCAGGAGGCGTCACTGCCGCTGGTCGTCGTCTCTCAGCAGATGAACCCCGATGTTGATTTTTAGGGGTAGAAATTGAGCCTCTGGTTCCAAAAACAGGCGATTCAGAATTCTTATACGAAATCGATAATCCGGAGGATCCATAAGACGCCGTAGTATTACTTGACGATGAATACACCGAAGAGGTGGAGGAAGGACAAGATAGAGAGAGGTAACGGGAACTGACTTCACGCGCTTTTGGCCGTTGCATCGCCGAATTGTCGTTGTCGTAGGAGATCAGCGGCAACCTTTTCGCACTCCGCTGCTTCGGAGTAGCCGTAGTCGATGCGACGGCAGTTACGGTTTCATGGCGCTGGTTGAAGCACGTCAAATCCTTCATACCTTCACCGCCGCATCAATCCAACTGATCGAGAAGAGAAGGATTTGCAGAAGCCAGAAAGAGACAGAGAGCCTCTTGACCGTTGTGAAGCCTGAGGCACGGCCATTTATATGCATGCGCGACTGTGTAATTAACTTGCATATTAAATATTAATAATAATTTGATATTTTTGAATTATAAAAAATAGAATATATTGATAATTTTATATAGAAATATGATATTTATAATGAATTATATTATATATTTCACATGCACGTGGGATGTTGAAAGGGCCTGGGGACTCAAAATGCGAAAAGAGTGTGCATAAAGTTTGCAGTCGTGGATTGTACATCGTGCCGTAACTGTTGTACGCAGACACATTTTGAAAAGGAGGTAAAATGATTGACAGTTACAACTTGTAGCGACCAAAACTTCATTTCCCTATTAAATGGTTGAAATAAAATACTTTTGAATTTTGAACATGCTATAAATGAGTAATAACTAATAAATTATTCATTTTTATATTTTTTTTCTAATGAAAAAACTTTATTTAATTGAGTAATCAGAACTTGAATTCCGATAATTGTAAGATTAATAATAAAAAAATTACATAATTAATCTCCAACTTATGTAATTTTAATAATTACATTTAAAGTTATCAATATCGTTTATTTTTTATCATTGACATTCTAGCATCATGTTTTCCATTAAGTTGACAAATGTTTTTCCGTTAGCATGAGTAGTCATCAAAGTTTACAAAGTAAACCGATTTTAAACGATTTAACCGTGTTTTTTATGGGTCGGTCGATTCTTTGGTATTTTTATAATTTTGAATAACTTAACCAGATTAGTGGTCAGTTCTAGGTCGATCTAAAATGAATTCATGAGACGTGCAAGCACATTGAACATATTCACAAATCGTTCGAACGGTTCGCTTTTGAGGTTGATTTATTCAAAGAAAGTCAAAGTGAAGATATAATCATAAATTGCTTAGTTTTCAAACTCGAACCGAACACACTCAATTTAGAATAAGAACATCTAATCATCGATTATTTAGTTTAGGAACTCAAAACCGAACTTAATCCATTTAGAATCAAACTCGAACTTCAAAAAACAAGTAAAAAAAAGCATACAAACAAAACAAAGATAAGAAGCTTTAACCAATGAAACATACATCTTCTTTCTATCTTTAATCTACAACTCGAGTAATGAAGCAACAATCCTTTTACCAATCACATTTCTCTTTAACAAATCAATATTTTTCACGATCAACAAAATCAAAGCATTCCGCAATTCACCCTGATTCGAGAACATAAATAAACACGATAATGATCTAAAAGAACAGCAAAAGTTATAAAATCTATGAGTTGTGTAGTCTTACTAACCTTGGATACTGACAGTGCTGTCTGAATGACATAGTTTCCGAAACGATCGGTTAAAAGGAATGAGATATCGGGGATCATAATCAACTCGGTAATGATTTCTGCACAATGAATGCTTTCTGATTCTTTGAGTAACTTCTCAACTACATGACTTCCAAACTTGTTGCATGATAAGGAGTTGAAATGGCCTCTGAATTGAGTAATGAGTTCGGTTGTGACTTCCGGTATTTTCATCTCGATCAGTCGTTGTAATACATAGTTGCTGAAAAGCATTAAACCAAGAGTGAACCATGAGACTATGCATAAATAAGGAGAAAAGACGCATTCAATCCTCAAACTTTCATAGTTTTGACAAATTTGATCCTTATAATTTGTAATGGTATATTTATTCCGCAAACTTTATGATTTTGACAAATTTGGTCCACCAAGTTTGCCATATTTGACAAATCAGATCCCTAAAGTTGCAAAATGAATCCCCGAAATTTGATATTAGTCAACGATCCCAATTATGCTAAAACTTACAAAGTATGAGGATCGTTTTGCCATTTTGATACTTTGGGATCAAAGTTGCCAAAACTATGAAACTATGAAGACTAAATTTAGGTGCCACAGATAAATAAGTAAGTAATGAAGCATTCGGGAAGAGTCAATACCCATAAGGATCTTCAGCAAGGTGTAGTGCATTCGGAATTATCTCTCGGATAAGCATTTCTCTTGCTTTTCCCCTAGTGTTTTCCAGGCAGCATTGCATTAGACAGCAACCAGTTTGGCTAGTAGAAATTGCGAAGCAGTTGGCTGTTATCTTGTTGATGATATCCTAAAAATCAGACAAATTGGTGACATTGTGACAAAAGTACACATGACAAAATATTGTCTTTTCAAACATGATAATCAGATGCTGAAATAAAAAGAACTTTCACTACAACGCCAGATGACAAAAAGGCATGTTTTCTACCATATATTTATCCCATATAGCAGACGTTAACAAAATTCACATAATACTCCAGTCACAAGAGCCTAATAAGGAGAATAAGCGTGTGTGATCAAGCTTTTGTCTGCTATTACATCTAGAATTGCGAATTAGAAAGATTATCTTAGGTACTTTGGGTTGATTAAATCCATGAAGGCAAATAATTAAGAGATAAAACAATTTAACTGAGTGCAACAAGATTACAGCACACTTCTGCATTGTTCCTAATACATATACGCAGTTGCGGGATCAGAGCTTCGTCACCATAAAATAAATGAGAAAGATAATTGCCAGTTAAACACTTGTTTAATCCTATGCAGCATAAATTTAAACATCAAGAACACAAAACTAATGTCATAAGCATAAAAACTAGAAACTATTTCGCATTCTCATACCGTAAGATATTCCCGAGGAAGTTTTTTGAGACAATGCTGTATAATATGGTGTCCGTTAGTATTGTTGGCAAGGAAAGGAACATTCATATTCAAGGCAGAAGTGATTAAGGATAATTGAATAGGCGTAACTATCATCCCAAGTAGCCTCTGCAATGCTTTAGCCCTGTGTAAACAAATTACAAAATGAAAGTCATCATGAAGATATTGTTATCAACCAGTTACAATATAACTTCAAATTCAAAAGATGGCATTTTCTATACCCATATTCGTTAGCACAAATATCACCAAAACGAATCTTGTATTTAGTCAGTTCCAAGATGATATGAGTCCTCTGAATCTCATTGCATCTCCAGAAAAGCATAGGAACTGATAAGCTACCAAATTCATTTACCATTAGATCAGTCAAAGATCCAATTATCTCTTGCAGAAGCAAGTCAATTTCATCTGCAGTAACCCCGCTCTCTAATTCTAAACATAAAGCATCATACCCCTGTTGAGTTTTTGCTAATGGAACCAGTTTTCCTCTCATATTGTGAATAGTCAAATGGTTGTTCAATGGCTGGTTTCTGAATAAAAGATCCGTAGACAAGGACCCAATGGCCTGCAGGTCGGAGCATGATGCTAGGGAATGGATCCTGGGACTTATGGGCACTTGTTGCCTGCCATGCAAGAAAAAGCCTCCATTATCATATAAGTTAAGTCCAAAATTTCCTGGTCTCTCAAGGCAACCCATGCTCTGGGATTCTGCATTAAGATACGGCCATCTTCCCGAGGAACTCGCAATCCCAGGGTTATGGTAGGCCCCAGAGGAACCAAAAAGCCCACTAGAACCATTAATGCAGTTTTGTCGCTGGTCCCTAAACCCCCATGGCTGCTGATTTCCCCATAAAGTCTCAAAGCATAGGTTTGATTCCGTTGACTCATACGTGTCAAGTACCGTCAGTATAGAAGGAGTTGGTCCGACCGGTTGAGATTCGTCGGAGATCGACAATCCAGAGAAGGCCAGTTCAATATCCTCTTCACCGGAAGTTCGAAGGTTGTGGGACAAATGATCGAAGCTCCGTTGAATTTCTGAAAAAAGAACTGTTTGGAGCCTGCTACAGTAATTTCCAGGCGGCGGAGGATCGTTGTTTTCCGGCGTAATCCGCTCCATCGCGCCGTTACATATGGTAATGGTGAGAAGTCGGCTGACGAAGGGTTTTAACTTTTAAATGTTAATAGATTATTTACTAATTTTAGTAATTTATATTCAAATTTAAATAAAATTTATTTATATAATTCAATATCTCAATTTATTTAAGATTTTTTTAAAAAATCTATTATTATAGATGGCCAGAAATACTTAAATTACAATGAGTACGTTTGGAACAACATTTGATAAATTGTGGTGATGTAAAATGATTGTACTGTATTGTGAGGTGAATTAATCGTGATTTAAAAAAAATGTTTTTGAAACAGCGGTGAAATGATCGAATATCATAAGATGACTTTTTTACCCTTATTTCGAAAATAATTAAATAAGTTCCATTAGTTTGCATGCTATATTAGTATAATAATCATGATAATATTAATAAGTATATTTAAAATTCTTGATTTTGTAACATTATCCAAGTGGTTTAATTTATAGATTCAATAGTTATTTATTATAAAAAATTTAAATACTTAATTTAACATATCTCAGTTTAAAATGAGAACATGACGCATTCGATCTCTATACTTTTATAGTTTTTACAAATTTGATCTTCCAAATTTAATTTCCAGATATTTAGTTTACAAATTTAAGGTTTTGAAAATTTTGAACTTCCAAGTTTTCAATATTTGATAAATGAGATCATATAAAGTAAAACGATTCCTAAATTTGATTTTGGCTAAGCATCACAATTTTCAAAAATGAAAAGTTTATATATTAATTATAGGGTGATGTTTGCCCATGACCCCTCAACTTACGGATTGTGTAAATGGCATGTCCTCCAAATTACGAAATTGCAAATATGGTACATTTTTTGATAAAAAATATGCATTTATAGTCCTCCAACTTCAATTAAATGTAAATAAGACACCTTAAATTTCCAATACCGTTTATGTTTGACACTTTAATGAACTCGTAAATTTTTAATATTTCATTCACAATTGTCGAATATCAATGGTAATTTTTGTATTATTTTTCAAACGGGTCCTATTTGTGTATCAAGTTTTCAAACGGTTTTCAACTTACGGAAAACCGGATGCTAAATGTCAGGGGTAAAAAACAAACGGTATTGATAACTTTAGGTGTCATTCTTACAATTTCGTAAGTTGAAGGGCATGCCCTTTACACAACTCTTAAGTTGGAGGGGTTAATTATGCAATTTTCTCATTAATTACACTATCTATCTAAATTTTAGAGATTGAATGTGTCAAAATTCAAAAAGCATGGAAACTGATTTTGTTATATTGATAATTATCATAATTATAAAATTTTAAAAACAAAAATGATTAAAATTATGAAATTATAAAAAACAAATTTATATACAATCCATTTAAAGTATGAGTACATTAACGAATATGCGTTGGATGACCATAACCTAAAATAATAAATGGATTTGCATTGGGCCAAAATGGACCCATATAATAAATTGAAGTTTTAAAAATAAGTCAATATTTAATAAAAATAAGTTAAATGTCTTGATGAAAGAATTATTTTTAAAGAGCATCGACTTGGCGTGTCCCCTTCTTTATTGGAAACGCTTGGATTAGATCTATCGGAATCCCCAATTCGGTGCTTAGAAACCCTACTCCGCCATGGAAGA
Source organism: Utricularia reniformis (assembly GCA_009725065.1). Classification (NCBI taxonomy): domain Eukaryota; kingdom Viridiplantae; phylum Streptophyta; class Magnoliopsida; order Lamiales; family Lentibulariaceae; genus Utricularia; species Utricularia reniformis. Next base: position 84,229 of record RWGZ01001072.1, read on the forward strand.
AAACCAGGAGCAATCTGTGACAAAATCAGAATTATCCGCCGCCGCCTCAAAGTTATCCAACATTTCTTTCAGCATCTGGCCACCTAGCGAGAAGACGCGTACCGCAGTTAGAGATCGTCTTATCGAAACCATTTCCTCGCCATCGATGCTGTCGAAGAGATACGGCGAGATTCCGCATGATGAGGCTGTAGATATAGCTAAACGCATCGAGGAAGAAGCCTTTAATGCGATGGGTTCCGGTGAGTCTTCTATAGACGATGGGATCGAGATCTTGCAAATATATTCTAAGGAGATTAGTAAGAGAATGCTAGACACTGTGAAGTCTAGATCTGCTGCACCAACGGCGACGGCGTCAGATAACACTGAGATTCTTGCTTCAAAACTTTCAAACTCCATCGATTTGACCGCTGAAGAAGACACGGTGTCGTCTGCACCACCTCTAAGCGAGAAAACTGAATCCACAGCAGGTGATGACTGATATGTATAACAAATTTTCCATTCGATTCGCGGTGTCTCCTTTCGGTACGTACTCTGTTTTGCTGTTGTGTTTTTTTCTGCTTGTAAGACTCGGTTGGTTTTATATGAACGGCGTGGAATTCCAGTTCATTTATGGTTTGTTTTTTGTGTTATTGTGTTATGTTTGAGTATGTGAACTAGATATTGATGCTTAGGGTTTCCTTACAGAGGAGGAAAAATCAATGTCTATTCTGTCTTCTTTTCTTTCTTGGTACTCGGCTTTTGGTAATGAACAATTTGGCCTAGAATTGTGGCGTTAGTGATTGCTGTACGTGCGCTTCCCAGCACAACTGAAGATAAATTTCAAAGAAATAAGATTTTTGATGCATTGCTAAAGGGAAAAACAGAGTAAATGATTACCACTCCAGGGCGCATTTTCCTGAATGCTTGTGAAGATCCGAGCTGCAATACAATGAAACATTAAGTTTTAATTTGTTAAAGTTCAAAAAACAACAAGCAAATGCAAATTTAATTTGGTTCTGAAAATCATTTTATAATTGTGATTTGGACAAATTTGGTAAATTTGGACAATTATGATCCCAAAGTATTCAAGTCCCCATATTTTATAAGAGTGTAATTCATCTCCAAAATTTTCAAATTTTGGTATTTTAAATTCAAATTTTAATTGATTTTGCTACGTTCAAAATCTTATTTGTCAAATATTATAAATTTGAAGGATCAAATTTATAAAAAACAATATTATATTTATAAGGGTGTCATCGACTTGTTCAAATCTTTTAAATTTAGGTTTCATCAAACACATATCTAGTTGTTGTCGTTATAATTTATCAAGAAGTGTTTAGTATCATATATGCAATGGAAAGAAACTTACTCATGGAGGCTACAAGGTTGATGAACAATGTAGTGAAGCTAAGTTCCCCAGTACTTTTGTTCTGTTTCCATGGCATAAATCATTTCACTTGTCACCAAACAAAAATGGAGAAAAAAACTCACCTTGAAGTTTGCATATATTTGAGGAATCCTCGCCAAGAAAAATATGGCATGTTGACAAGCCTAAGAATAATATATTTACTCATCAAACTAATTCTCCAAATTTGTAATATTTGGCAAATCAAATCCTCAAAATAACAAAATCGATCTCAAAATTATATTTTGACCTAGGATCACAATTACCAAAATTCAAAACTTTGATGATCAATTATACAATACGGATTACATATTGAACCCGTCGAATCCCTCAACATGTAAAGATTGACCCATCGGGTTAGGAAACATTCTTCACCCGTCAACAAGTTAGAAATTCGGCCCAAATCGTCAACATATTGATATAATATAAATTATAAACTTAAAAAACATAAATTTTAATTCTAAAATAAAAATAATAATTTGATATATATCAATCCTTTTTTTACCACTAAGGATTGATATGTACGGGTTGACGAGTTGATTTTTACAATCCAATCTGTACACTTATTTTTCACGGGTCGACCCACGGGAATTACAATTATCACAATCATACAATTTTGTGACTAAAATTATCAAAACCATCAGTTATAAGTACCAAATTTACGTGTCGTCCTATTAAATTACCAGTGAACTCTAGTAACAGTTCAAAATCTGTTAAAAGCAATAAGTTTATATAATCATCACTCACATGTAAAGCTTCAAAGAGAAAAGGATCAACTTTGCCACCCATTAGAGTTGTTGCCAATACACAGTATCTGCATTTTCCATTCAGTAGTTATTGCAGTGTATTAACAAGATCATGTAAAAGGAAACATACATTAATGCCTTTATCCATGCTAAAGTTCCTAGAGACTGAGAGAAGTAATATATAATGGCTACAAGAAGTATGCCTGCAAATATAAATCAAAACCAAATCGGCCAATTAGTCGACAATCTCTTACGCTACAACGTAAGGTTTCGACTACTTCTTCGAGAGACAAATACCTTGTATCAAAAGGAATACAAGTTCTCCGTATGCTGAAAAGGGAATCCCTTTGTTTACACAATATGCTAAAGCTATGGTATAACCAATAACGTCAAGCTCAAATGCCATTACACTAAGACCTCTTACACTTCTAGCTTTCACAATTTTAAGTATCTGAAAAGTGCACAAAAACCAATCAATTTAATCCATTCCAAGCCTAGAGAAAACAAATATGCAGATGACAAGGAAGCAATCCAATTAAATTTAATCAATTTAATCCATTCCAATCAATTTAATCAATTTAATCAATTTAATCCATTCAAAGTAGCTGCAAATGACAAGGAAGCAATCCAATTGTATGCAGATTCACCTGAGGGAGCTTGACGGTAGTCGATGCAGCTACAATTAAGTAACCTAACATCTTTGATAACAAGGGAAGAACACAACTTGTTTCAGGGAATTCGTAGTTGCTGAGAGAATTCGATACACAGCTGAAATCCATCCCAGGAAGCCTCATCTCCACAACAAGCCCTGCGTTTGGAATCAGCTGAAATTTTCAAACTCCCAAGCTAACAAGCCAAGAGAGATTGAGCGGATGGGTGTAAACTGTAAAGCTTTATATTATTAAAAGAAATACCATATAACAACTACAAAACAAAAGTAGGCAAATAAAGGTAACAATATGCTTGTCTAAAATAAATGAAATGATGAACTAATATTAATATTTTACCCCTGTGGCGTTTGGTTCTAGTCAAGTAAACCTGAAGAATTCTTTTGCTGCTTCTGGGAAAATTAAGTCAGTGGTTTGAAGATCAGTATAAAGCTGAGTTTACCGCTAAACAATGAACTGATGAGAGTAAAATATTTATCAAAAAAATATATAGCCTTCCCTTACATTCACAATCCACGACAAACATAGAGAACTGTTACGCCAACCAGATACACTACAAAAGTAAGAACAAATGCAAAGTATCCAAATCTTGAATAGTGGTTCAATTACTTCAAACAAAATACAAAACAGTGATATTACTCACAAGGAACAGATAAAAAGTCGTCCTCCTTGTGCACTGGCGAATGAATGATGAAAACCAGGAAACAAGCAACGTGGGTTTCTGGCCCATTAAACCTGGTCCAGACAGCATGCATGTTTATTTTAAGGGCTGATCTCGGCCCACAATATTAAAAGAATAATCATAATAATAATATTAAGCCTTCAATCTTGTATACTTCACTATTTTAAAATTAAGACGTGGTGAGGTGAAATATCGTTATATATGATAATCGTGAATTTTTAAATATATTTAGTAAAATTATGGTATTATGATAATGATTTATGTAATAATATTAATATACTTTTATATATATAAAAAATAATTATAATTAATAGAAATAAATGTTAAATTAGTCTTTTCTAAAATCAAGATGATACACAACTAATTTTAATAGCTGTAATGATATTATGATTTTTTAACGATTATCACATCGCAATTACACTTATGTTTTGTGTATCATACAAAAATCACGATATTAATATCACACCTCACCGCACTACTGATTTGATTTGAGTTCCAAATAAACTCAATAATCGTTAAACAATTTCTTCCTAGGAGGTCCCTTATCCACAATAATAAAACCTTCAGGCTTCAGCCCATATTTTATTTTTCCACATTAATAAAAACAAAGCATATATACTCACTGTTTTCATACCGGTCCGAAATTACGTACCGATCTGGACCGGTATGAAAAATATACCATATGGTACCAAATTTTATTTTATTTTATTTTATATTTTAAAAAATAAATATTTAATTAGTTTTTTAGAATCAGACCCAAAAAAACCTAGAAATCGAACCTAATACTCGATACCGAACGGTACGAAAAAAAATACCGATATCGAGCGAAATTTGACATATCGGGTGAGATACCGTCGGGTATGAAAAGATTGTATATATTTAATGTGAATCTTGCTTTGGTACCTCACATTTTTGGCGCTGTTGTCTTTTGTTCTTCCACCTATTAAATAATAAAAAAACAACGTACAGAAAATGATGAAGGGGTCAAAACTACTAACAATATTGTACTGGTGTCGAGTTTACCATCTTGTACCGACATGTAAAATGTATGTAATGACTTACGCACCATAATTTCACTCTTGTATTTTATTCATTTCCCTCAACGACTTCATCCGTACAATTTAATTCTTCTTGTCTCATCCACTAACTTCCTTCTCCCTTTTTTATTTATATATACACACACAACCACATAACGACTACTCATCTTCTCCGATCATCTCCCCGGCCACCCAAGCTGCCGGAAAGTATATGGAGAAGGGATCATTCTTCTTCCCTATTTTTATTTGCCTCATCGCTCTATTTCGCTACATGATCTCATCACTCAATAAGAAGAGGCAACAGTGGAAAGCTAAAAAGCTTCCTCCAGGATCAATGGGGTGGCCTTACATAGGGGAAACTCTGCAGCTCTATTCTCTGCATCCTAATGCCTTTCTATCTACCCGACAACAGAGGTTTTCGTCGTCATCGTTTTTCAGTTCTTCAGTTCATAGTGAAGATAGATAGATAGACAGATAGCTAACTCATTTTGGTTTTGCAGGTACGGGGAGATCTTCAAGACTCACATATTAGGCTGCCCTTGTGTGATGCTGGCTAGCCCTGAAGCTGCTCGGTTTGTTCTCCTGACCAAGGATCATCTATTCAAGCCAACGTATCCTAAGAGTAAGGAGAATTTGATAGGGCCCTCAGCTCTGATCTTTCATCAGGGGCCGTACCATATGGGGCTGAGGAAGATTGTTCAGAGTCAGTTATCTCCACAAACTGTAAAACAGTTGGTTTCTGAGATCCAAGACCTGACAGTTTCTGCATTGAAATCTTGTTCTCATGGCATGGTGATCAACACTTATGCTGAAATGAAGAAGGTTTGTTAAGTTAAAAACGAAATATACTATTACTCTACCTGGTTCTCTTGTACAGTTGCTGATCTATTCTCTGGGGTTTTTAGCTCTCTTTCGAGGTTGGAATCCTGGCTGTTTTTGGGCATCTGGAGCCTTACTATAAGGAACAACTGAAGAAAAACTATGCAATTGTTGATGAAGGATACAATTCGTTTCCCACGAGTTTACCCGGCTCTAAATATCATAAGGCGATGAAGGTAATCAAGGAGGGGAAATTACCTGTGGAACAGAAATGTATCTGATGGCTTGTTTATGAATGTCACAGGCAAGGAAGAAAATAAGTGAAGTTTTCAGGGATATCATGAAGGAAAGGAAGGGAAAGAAGTTACCTGAGAATGATTTCTTGAGCTCCTTGCTGAATTTCAAGTTTGAAAATGGTGAAATTTTGAGTGAAGATCAGATAGCAGACAATGTGATTGGAGTACTTTTTGCAGCAAAGGATACTACAGCCAGTGCCATGACATGGCTGATCAAATATCTCCATGAAAATCCAAAAATTTTCCAAACTGTGAAGGTGAACAGTTTATAATTCAGAGTAGATAGAGTTCCCTTGGGACACTTTTCTTCAAAGTGCCAATGGATGAATTATTGGTGGTTGCAGGAGGAACACGATGCCATCTACCAGATGAATGGCAAGGGAAAGAGTCCTTTAACTTGGCATCAAACTAGAAATATGCAGTTCACTCAAAAGGTCATGATAAGCTGCATTGACATAGTGCATTCCAGCAGCTGTGCTTTCTAATAAATTCATCTAACAGAAAGAATGTCCATAAAATTTCAGGTGATTTTAGAAAGCTTGCGAACGGCAAGCATTCTGTCTTACACTTTCAGAGAAGCAGTGGAAGATGTAGAGTATGAAGGTTTAAATAATTCCAAATGCTCTTTTCCTCCCAAATAAATAAATCATCCTCTAAAAAAATGCATGTGACATCCATGGTAAAACTCCTTTGTTATAATCAACTTGCTGAAGGTGCCATTTGTTTATGGCACTAGGGTTTGTTATCCCCAAGGGATGGAAAGTCATGCCTTTGTTCAGGAGTATTCATCACAATGCAGAGTTCTTCCCTGAACCAGAAAAATTTGACCCATCGAGGTTCGAGGTAACAAGCTCCCACTATTTTTCCAAGCCATCTAATCCAAATACTTGAAAGTTCATCTCATTCAGGAACAAACTTAATGATGATTTGATTGCAGAGGACAGCAAAACCATACACATTTATGGCATTTGGGAGTGGAAAGCATGCTTGTCCAGGCAACGAGCTGGCCAAGCTTGAGCTACTCATTTTAATCCACCACCTTGTCACTAATTTCAGGTCATTTTCTTGTTTCACCCGAACTTTTTTACTGAATGACTAGATGTGAAAGAAGCACAATTGTGGCCACTAGCACATTTGATGCCACGACACAATCCCTAGGAAAATATCTGAGATAACAAGTGGTGATTGATTTTTCTCGATCTTTTGTTGATGATGATTGATAATTTTGTTGAAGGTACGAATTGATAGAACCCCACAAAGGGATTGAGTATGGTCCATTCCCAGTTCCTCAGCATGGTCTCCGTGCAAGATTTTGGAATCAAGAATGGACCCTGCAACCACAGGAAGCTCAGCATGTATAAACATGTGGGGCCAAAATTTATCTTTTCTTGTTTGTTTGATAGTTCTTGGGAGATAATGATGCTATTCTTATTCCTAGAGGATTCAATTTGGTTCTTACATTTTTTTCAAAAGGAAAAGGAGAATAATCTCGTTCACATCTCCAACATTTACAGCTTGCTAGAAGAGTCCTTAAGAAGATCCTAGTCATCATGAACAAAAAAACACAGCTTCTCGGCTGAGACTTGCCACTTGTCCAGCATACAATGATTCTAAGTCCATTTGAACACACCTTCTAATAAATAAATAATCATATAATAAATCAAACTAAAAGACTTTTTCCAGGAATCTAAAACTGGGAAAGGAGGTGAATGACTCATGAGGGACCTCATTGAAATATGGAGTTCTTGACTTATCATATCAGTTGTTGGGTTGAGAGGAAGGTGACATGTGTTCCATACTTAAAGGATGAGAGAATAAAGACACAAGGCCACCACTCAATTAGTTTTTTGAGAGGATATCAGAGAATCAAGTGTCCAATCTGTGAATGGTTGTCAACAAAGCAGGTCCTCTGAAACATGGCATAGATTCAGCTGAAGAGGACCATTTTGAAAATGATGGAAAGAATGTTCCAGTTTTCATCTCGTATCTTTTGCCAAAACATAAGTCTTACTATACATGTGGTCCTTGAACATTAATGCAGGATATTTTATTCGATGATCTGGCTAACCAGATATCACCTTCACACCACCAAAGTGACTTGACAACAAGAAAATGTACTAATAAATAATCCAAAAGATAAAACTATGTCTATATCACAATGCATACACCAATTCAGAAACGAAGCAATCTGACGGGGTTTATTCAAATCATTCATGCTCATGAATAACATATTTCAAAGCGAAACACACTCAATCAAAAGCAAATGTACCTCATAAATTCTGAATCAACCGAAGAAAGAGCAGAAGCGGTGGCTCCGATTTCTTGGACAAAAAAACAAATTGAGAACCAAGCGCCAAAATTAGGGCTTACTTGGGTTCAAATTAGGCCTCTGATGAAATGGATCCCAATTTGGGCCAGTTATATAGGCCGTAAAAGGCAGTAGTGCTATCAGAATATTGAGTGTAAACTGTAAACTGTAAACTGTAAAGTTTAAACCATTAATAGTATTAAAATTTCAATAATTTATTTTAATGACTCATATTCCTTTTTCTAATTATATTTAATGACAGCCATAAAAAGGGGAATAATATGATACAATACTCACGATTGAAATTAATTTACTTAATAATTCACCAAATATATCCTTATAAAAAATCAAATATTATCACTAAATATAAATAAAACAAGAAAATCTTAAACAAATACATAATTATATTTTATATTTACTCAACATATCACAAATCATTTAAATATTAAAAATAATTGACAGTATATGACTATAATTTTATTTATAAAAATAAAATATATTGATGCTTGATCATTTTTAATTAAATATAAACATAAATATAAATATCAACTTACAAAATAAATATTGAATTGACATAATTATAATTCAAATTATGGAGCTTTATATTTATTATATCTATTAAAAATTACAATAAATAAGTTACATATATTTGTAAAAATTATATAGATATTTTAATATTAACGGTTTTAAAACATTAAATACAAATTTAAAAGATTTAAATACAAATTCAATTATAACACCAAATCAAGGGATTTCAAAATTGCCATATAATTTATTTATAGAGCGTGCAGTCGTCTTCTTCACCTTCTTCCATCAGAAATATCCAGAGGAAAACCAGAACTCTAACTAACAATGACGACTATTCTTCAATGGTATATTTCTGTCATCTTTTTCACATTCTTCTATTCGAAAGCCCATTCTGTCATCTTGTTTCAGGTAGTTCTTCGCCTCCATTTATCCATTTTCGTTTCGATTTTGCTTCGTATCGTTGAATAATCTCTGGGTTTTGAAAGGGATTCAATTGGGAATCATGTAACCAGAAAGGAGGGTGGTACAATCTGCTTCTAAACGGTGTAACAGATATAGCAGCCGCCGGCGTTACCCACGTTTGGCTACCGCCGCCGTCTCACTCCGTCGGGCCCCAGGGTAAAGATTGAAATTTTCCAATTTAAAAACTTCAATTTTGACTTGTTTCTTTTGAATGTTAAGGTTATCTTCCTGGAAGACTGTACGATCTCGACGCATCCAAGTACGGCAATAGCGGAGAACTCAAGCAGCTGATCAACGCTTTTCACGACCATGGAATCAAGGCTGTTGCTGATATCGTGATCAACCACCGCACGGCGGAGAAAATGGATAGCAGAGGAATATACTGTATCTTCGAAGGCGGCACGGCCGATAACAAACTCGATTGGGGGCCACATTTTATATGCAAGGACGACGTGGAATACTCCGACGGAACTGGAAATCTTGATTCCGGCGATGGGTACCCACCGGCACCAGACATCGACCATCTGAATCCGACTGTTCAATCTGATTTATCAGATTGGCTCAACTGGCTGAAAACTGAAATCGGATTCGACGGCTGGAGATTCGATTTCGTCAGAGGATATGCTCCGAGTATCACAAAAATCTACATGCAGAACACTTCGCCGGATTTCGCCGTCGGCGAGTTATGGAATTCCATGGATTACGGCTCCGATGGAAAGCCTTCGTACAACCAAGACCGCCAAAGGAACGAACTTGCACAGTGGGCTATAAACGCTGGAGCAAATTCGTTCGATTTCACAAGTAAAGGAATTCTACAAGCAGCAGTACAAGGAGAGCTATGGCGATTAATAGACCCAACCGGAAACCCATCTGGTCTGATCGGAATTTCGCCGCAAAACGCCGTGACATTCATCGACAACCATGATACGGGTTCAACCCAGAATCTTTGGCCATTTCCATCGGATAAAGTTGGCATGGGTTACGCTTATATTCTCACGCATCCAGGAACTCCCACCATTTTCTACGATCACTTCTTCAACTGGGGACTGAAAGACGAAATCTCAAAGCTGATTGCTGTAAGAACGAAGAATGGGATCAACTCGACGAGCAAGGTGATAATTAGTGCTCACGATGCTGATCTCTATGTCGCTAAAATCGACGACAAAGTGATCATGAAACTCGGAACGAGAATGGATCTCGGTAACCTTATTCCGGCTAATTTTAAACTCGCCACCTCAGGGAATAACTACGCCGTCTGGGAGTTACAGGGATGAGACCTGTTAATCTGCAACACATATATAATATATTTCTTCTGTCTGTTATTGCATCTAGAGAAAAATAAGACCATTTCTTTCTCCTTATTTCTCTAACAAGTTTCTGAACAAAAATGAAAATTCCCAGCTCTGTATTCTTTCATCATCATCATCATCATCATCATCATCATCATTATCTTCGACATTACTGTGTACAGGTCTGAAATCTATGGGATCTAAACGATCGCCATTGCTGCTTAACATCATCTTCCTCCTTCTCTTCGCTTCCGCCTGTGGATTATACATATTCTCCGTCACTACAAAACAGCAAATAAGCAAATTCAATCCAATAAAGATCCAATTGAAACGAGCTTGCAGCAACACCACTCTGATCAGATCTCATTATCTTCATTTACCCAATCCTCACTCATTCAGCAGGTGTATTCAGATCATTACATGAACCTTCGTCGTAACTGAGTTTTCTTCATTTCGTTTACAGGGAGGAATGTACATGCAATCCCGTACACAATTTCGCCATTGTTTCAATGCAGAGATCAGGAAGCGGCTGGTTCGAAACTCTCCTCAATAGCCATATGAACGTAAGCTCAAATGGAGAAATTTTCGGATCCAAACAACGTAGAGAAAATGTAACTGCGCTTTATCATACACTGAACAAAGTTTATAATCTTGATTGGCTAAGCAGCGCTTCCAAGAACGAATGCTCAGCTGCTATTGGCTTCAAATGGATGATGAATCAAGTAAGTTTTTCCTTTCTTCCCCAAAACCTAAACCTAAATCGAAATTCAAATTCAAATTCAAATTCAAATTCTTCGTCTGTTTTTTTCTCACAAAGGGATTGATGGAATTTCATGAACAAATCACTGATTACTTCAATACAAAAGGATCGTCGATGATATTTCTCTTCCGCCGGAATCTTGTCCGAAGAATGGTTTCTCTTCTTGCAAATTCATACGATAAAGCGAATAAGCCCTTGAACGGAATACATAAATCCCATGTTCATTCTTCTCATGAAGCTCAAGTTCTTGCAGAATACAAGCCAACAATCAACGTGACGCAACTTGTAAAGGATTTGAGAGCAGCGTCAAGGAAGATGGAGAAGGCATTATACTGTTTCAAGACCACTCGTCACATAGTTATCTACTACGAAGATATCATCAAGAATCGAACAGTGAGTTCCAAATCATTACAATTTCTGTCTGAATCTGTACAGTAATCATTCATCTCGATGCAGAAACTTGTAGATGTTCAAGAGTTTTTGAATTTACCCGTCAAAAATCTGACAAGCCTCCAGGTTAAAATCCACGACGGCCCTCTTTCACAGCAGGTAGAGAACTGGAACGACGTCGTTGCAACTCTCCGGGGAACTCCATACGAGCAATTCATTCTAAAAGACACCTGAAATTCTCTTATTGTATACTGTCACCATTTTCTTGCACTGTAAGAACATTTCTATGCTTTTACTGTGTTCTTTCAATGACAAACTGATCAACGATTCTAACAGTATTAACTGGATCTTGTTGCGATAAAACCGCCCGCCATTTGCTCGGAAACTTCCTCCGGTGACTGAGGTTAGTCGGTATCTTCGATTCAGCTTCCCATTCCGGATCAAGTTTCCATTTTTTTGGCACCTAAAGCATCAACCACAGATAGTTAAAACACAGCAACATGAACATGTACAAAGATTGCTAATGTTTTCACCTTGTCAACTGCAAGAGTGTACACTTCGAGATCCCCTCTTCGATTTACATGGAATCGAGTAAATGCTTTGTAGTTAGCTATACGAAGAGACGAAAAAGCTTCATCGAAATGAATGTGAATCCAGTTGATGCAAATGTACAGATAGCTACCGAAGATCAACGAAACAACCGGAGTAGAAAATACCCAAAAATAAAGAAAAACAGATGCGTAGTAAACGAAGGAGAATCCTCGGGAGATCGAATCCATGCCGTTTTTACATATGTTAGTTCGAATCACAGCCATGGCCTATAAAATGGTCACAAGTTAGTTATCAATTATCCTCACAAGTTGCTTTATTTGTATGTTAAAATACCTCAGGAACATCGAATGTAGACATGAGATACTTGATACAAGCAGGGTATAAACCGAAAGTCCATTGCTCGATACGAGAACGTAGCCCCGTTGGATCAGGGAAATGCTCGATCTCAACAGATCGATACCATTCATAGAGTGTGTGGTATCCTGAAGTTGCTAACAATTTATGACTGATGCAAGTTGCAACTCCTAACTCAAGGAGGAGCATTAGGATCAAAGCAGCAGAAAGATGTGCAGAAACATGGAGAACTCCGATTATTAATCGTTTTTTTCGAGATACGTTTGGGGGAACGAAAACAACTGCGATAACTAACAATACGAGTGTGCCAGCTAAAGATATGTACGAGCTTCGGATCACGTATAAGAAAGAATCCCAAACTGTGCGGAAAAAGCTCTTTACGAAACCGGGAAACGAATCTTGAAGTAAAACATGATCTAGATTGCACTAGAACCAAAAGTGGAATGAATGAAAAAACTAACACAAGATAGACTGACTGGCTTTAGAGTATATTTACCTGTGGGAACATAGAAAAGGCCAAGGCGAAATAAATGATGCCTCCGATAAAGTCGAACTGCCAATTTTTCTTCCGAAACTTCAATATATTTGCCAAAGCAATCTGCATTAGAATCATCAAAGATCAATATGCAAAAAGGGGGTAAAACGAATAAGTTAAAGATCGTATACCCTGCTCGATTCTTGGAAAGACGGATAAGCAGCCTTGCATTCGTAAGACGTTCCATATACACAATTGAAACCTCTAAAAACATGAGTTGGATGCAAAAATGCACCACCACATCCATTGACAAGCAAATGCTGCACAAAAACAGGCTTCCCGGAAGGAACATATGAATGTCGCATATAATGATGCAAATCCCCGGCTAATCGAAGCTTACACCTCCCTCGTAAATGGTCACGAATTAGATACGAAAGGTTCTTTCCAGTCACATTTTTCCAGTACCAATCTAGAAGCCAGGCAGGCTCATGAGTCATGATTATCACGGAATCATATTGTCCGACCTGAAAACGAAAAATGAATGAATTCTGCACGATCTTAAATGATATGTTTAAAAGAAAACCTTATCCTTAATGAGTTCGGAAAAGAACTTAAACTGATAAACATCAAGATCACAGTGGAGGGCAAGGTCAAGGCCGAAGATCCACCATCCTTTTGGCAGCTGAAGAGCAAAATAGCTTCTCTTTTGGGGCATAAACCAACCACCAAGCCAGCTTTTGTGACAAACATATCGCATAAAAGTTTGAAGGCCATCAAACCAATCTGTATCGTAAATAAAGCACCATGCTTAAAATCAATAAATACGTATAGAAAGAAGGAATTACAAATTAAAAAATAACCATGATTTCCCGGTATTACAAAACACTGAGGCCCATCATACTGCTTGGTTGAATCTCCAGAGGGTAATTCTGGTTTGCTTACAGCAACATGCTCATCTTTATACCATATAGGAGGCTGAAGTGCATACTCAAATGGACGAAAAAACCGATTCTCATATGTAAATGCAGATGGATTTGGATACCTGAAATCAATGAGTAACACTGAATCTCTTGATTTTATCGATCAGGCAGAAGAAAAGATTAGCGAGCTTACGCAAGATCACCTCCAATGAGGAGGAGATTACCCCGAGGAAGTGAGATCAGTGAGTCGTTATTTTTAATACTGATAGATGGCTGAGCAAGAAGTCGTGCTACACTGTACGAAGAATTTCCACCATCGCCCGTATCAGCCATAAAGTCAAACCACAATTCATCGTGTTCAGAAAATTGTTCGTACAAAGGATCATCTTTCGTAGCACCATCTTCGACCCTGCTCATTGCAGCCTAAAGAAGGAAATAAACATATTGTAAGAAAAATTATTAATCGGAGAATCTAATGAGCATTTCCATGTGCGGCTACCTGCATCATACGCATGTCGAAGCGGCCAACAAACACGGTTACTGATACGAGCAGGTCAAAAGCAGTCTTGAATAAATCAGCAGAAGTCCTAAATGGATCACAAATAAAGAGAATGATATGAGGGAGTTCACAAGATGAACAAATTATCTCAGTGAGTTCACCTAAGAGAGAAAAATACCCAGAGTACCAAGGAACCATATCCAAAAAGTCAGGCTTCATTTGCTTTTTCTTTAGCCTCTCAAACTCTTTTTGTGACACAGGGTGAGTAAGAGCCCATCTGCAATTAAGCAAAGTTGACTTAGAAAATATGAAAAACTAAAGTTTGGAGGATAAATTCCACAGCTCTCACCCTGTTGATCTTTCAACGACATAATTGGCAATATATAAGCCAATAAAAGTGGCCCATAATGAATATATTGGTGAAATTTCAGCTGAGGATTCTGCACACATGCCACCAGGCTGAAAGAGCAGTGCAGCTATGTAAGTATAAAATAGTTCAGCTTTATAGTTTAAAAACTCGAGAAAAAAAATAGAAACTCACTTCACCATAAATGACCCATTTCGACAAAAACGGGTAGTCATTAGCTGAACCAACTGGGGCAAACCAAGATGAGCAAACTTGATCTTTAAACTCATTCATATGAAGGAATTTTGCAAGCCATGAATTTTTCTCTTCATTCGTAAAACCGCTAGAAACCTTTCTTTCCAATGTCTTTTCTTTAATGATCGAACGATTACCACAGTGGCTATAAAACACACAGCATGCTATACTTATAACCTACACAATAATTTGGCAGCAATAAGAATCAAGAACTTTAGATATAAATGAGGATGCATTTTTAGGACTTACAGCACAATTTTGAAGAACAGTCAAAATAGCAGGTCTCCTTCCAGCAACTCGAGCAACAAGGCCAACATACCAAAGGCCGATGAATACAACGTGAAAGACGAGAAGAAACAAAACTGAAGAAACGTATATTGATAAAAATAAAGACAAGTTCATCCTCAAATCAACTCCCATTGATTGAAAACTAGGAAGATGATATAAGGCAGCCACCAAAATCCAGGCAATATACCTGAAAATAGAAAGCTTTAAAGATTGAAAACCAGATTTCATGAATTTAAAGAAAATAATAGAACGAGAGATGGCGTACCAGCGGCTGAAGTTAGAATAGCTTGGTTTGAATGTTTTTCCAATAAAAGGAGAAGAAAAAAAGTAGAAGAATCCAAGTAGACAGGCATACATTGACCACCACTTAATATTGCTGTCTAATTTCTGAGTAAGACTATGCATGTTGCTTGATGAAATGAAAAATAGGCAAACTATCAACACAGCAATAATAGCATGCCGTGAATGCTGATGCGGATAGGGATATGTATGAGTGAAAATAGTTCGAACTGTCTCCTTTTTTAATGTATCAAGAAAGCCAACAGGCTGAATATCAGATCTCATGGCTCTATCGTGAAACTTTTTTGCAGATATCTTGATTCATAAATTTCAGAAACAATCTGTACTACAAAAAACAAATACAAACTCTCTGTATTTCAACTGATTAAACGAAGAAGCATTAGGGAGTGAAAAACCCAAGAATCCGTAAAGGCGCAGTTGGGTTCGCAACATTCAACTGATCAAAACAAACAAAAAATAAAAAACCCAGTTTCTTGATGAACAGCGTGAAAAGAGAGTCAAATCTTAGAGAAGTACTTAAAGAACAAAGAGCACTCCCGATACCTGAACGAAACAACTCTGAGACAAAAGGAAGAGAGAATGGATGGGAGGACAAGGAGAGCCGCGTACATAAAACCGCCTCAAGAAATGGAAGTTTAAAAGATATAAGGGTGAGTCAGCGCATTTCCAAGAATGTTTGCAGGAACCATTTTACCGTTCCATGGCATATTCCTTGGCTCCCACTTTCCATCCAACGGCTTTCCCCAACTTCAAATAATTAAATAAATTACAATTTGAAGTTGCGGCATTGTCTCCATCCTAACGTGATCGTGATGAACAAAGAAAAGAAGGGCGCGTGCAACAAGTCTCTGGATTTTCAAACTCCATTAATTTTTGGTGGGTTTGGTTTGATATCATAAAAAATGTCAAATCATGGAATAAAGTTTCTTTTGTTCTTCACCATCGATTCCTGAATTGCACGTGATCGCGTTTTGTTTCTGGGTTTCTCGAAAAAAGACATATTTATCAACTGGGGCCGCCGCAACTGAGCCGTTCCGCTCAGCCACGTAGCAGTTCTGTCAGGCCAACTGGTCCTCAGCAATTTCAGACTCGCTAATATAAAAATCCACTTTGGTCGCAGAGAAAGAGTTCAGTTCAATTTTGTGTTGAACAACAAAATAGCACAGGCCACCGTCGACGTCTACCCAGTGCATTTCCTTAAAGCCGTTTAGTCGGCGACCATCTTTAATGATATTGAATTCTTACATCTGCAGTGACAATAAAATAACAAGACAAAGATGTTATTTTTGTCTCCATCCACCATCTGCTACAATTACAGAGGGATATGAGTCAGACCCAGAAAAGCTAACCCCATATCACACATATGGCCATGGGTTTTCTTTATGTTTATCCCTGTTACAAAAATCCTAATTTTTCTCTGTATTTGGTTCAAGAGAAAAAAGCTTTCCCCTCTCGCGTTTTCCTGCTTAAACTCTGTTGCCTGTAAACATATGTTAGTTTTCATCTCCATTTGCGTCTAAATTCAGATAGATTTATTAAAGAAACAGAACATATCATGGTGAAAGAGTTAAACTCTAAGCTTAACAACAGCACGTAGAGGATGAAGTTTATGAGTAGTGAGCCCCAAAGTATCAATATTCCCTTCTTCTCCCTTCATCAGTCTCCATTCAAACTCCTGCACGAATCTCCCAATCGACGTACAAGAAATCAGCATCGCTTGCAATGCTCCTGCACAAACACGTTTCCCTGCTCCGAACACCATCGTTTTATGCAGCTCCATCATGTCTCCTTCTCCGGTGAGGAACCTCTCCGGCTTCCACTCTTCTGGATTATCCCACAACTTCTTATCCATGTTGCATCCGTATATATTTATCGCAATCTACAAAAAGACTGAAAATATCTCAATGTACACAAGGTTAAGGAAATAGGAGATGATTTGAGCAGTGACCTCAGTGCCTTGTTTTACAAAGAACCCGCCTAATTCTGTATCTTCGTGCACGTATCGAAGCGGGACTATCGGAACGGGACTGTGAAGCCTTAACGTCTCGTGAAAGACTGCAGCTAAGTATGGTATTTGGCAAAGCCTTTCCTCAGTGAGCTGGTTGGATCCGCAGACATTTTGAATCTCTATAAACAAATTGTTCTGCTTCAAAGAGATGACAAAAATTAGCAGGCTTCGATTACATTAAAAGCCGAATAATCACCTGAATCTGTGGATGCTTAGAAAGCTCATACATAGCCCATTCTGTAGTAACAAGAGTTGTATCCGAAGCTTCTATAATCGCTTCCCAAATAAGCATTATCAGTTGTTGTTCAGATAGAATTGTTTCAGATTCAGACACCAAATAGTCAAGATAACATTTCATTTCCTGTAATGAATTCAAAATTTTAAGTTAAGCAAATGCAAGAAGCTGATATTAAGTTCGAGCCGATACCAATACCTCACCGGAGGCGATCCGTTTCATTTGCCTTTCGATGAGAGCTTTCATGACTGCTCGCCGGTTACTGTACATATTCTGAATCTTTTCTTCGAACCCCTTGTTAGGAATCCAACTCAAGTATGGAAAGAAATCCCGCCAATCCACCTCGATTGCACCGTGCAAAGGATCAATAACTAATATCTTGAAGATCTCATCTCTTGAAAAACTCCTGTTAAGTTCCTCAACATATATATCATGTACATCTTCACCTATCGCCTACATGAATTGTTACAAAGAACGACATATAAACGCAAACGCAATGAAAACCGAAGCATTTGTACAAAAGTACCAACTTGTTTCATTGACAATCCAAAGAGTTGTGACTGAAAAATATCCCTGAAGTTAACAGTCTCTGTGTGCTGTTTTTGCATCTTTACATGAACAAGAAATTGGTCGCATATATTGTTTATCATTGCGTCACGATGAACACGGTTCCGTTTCTACAATCGCAATAGAAATAGCAATAAAAACAGCATGAATAGTGAATATAATCCATTACAAAACCAGATGAAGAAGCTAATTAATAATTATACCTGTGCATTTGATCCTAGAGTACTGTTGAGTAAATTTCTCTTCGCGGTCTTGTAAAATTCATTGTAATCACTCATAGCAACAATACTTTTATCAGCTGTGAGGATTCTTAAAGCATTTGAAAGCTTCCTTGTGGATATAGAAGAGTATTTTGAAACCATAGCCTGAATCAACAAATCTCAGAACGAAGACAAAAGAGAAATTAAGTGAAATGAAAAGACCTCCTTTGCTACTTCAGTATTGTTGAGTACAACCATTGTATTTGCACCAGTTTTTACAGAATAAATAGGACCATATGTTTGTGCCCATTTTGTGAATGTCTTGAAAGGCTTCTTCTCTCTTAGTTGCAGCAAATTTCCTATTACTGGTAAACCTGGTACCTCTGCATGATAACACAATTCTTAGAAGCAATTAAAGATGGTGGATAATTGATAAGAGGGAGGGATATTAACTAGGCGGCGGAAGCAACCCGGAGGAGTTCTTCTTGTGATAGTAGAAGAGAACCCAGATTATAAGCCCACCAAGAGAAACCGCCGGAGACCAGATTCCGGCAAAGGAGGGCGGAGGTTGGAGATTGAGAATGGAGGTCATGGCGTCGTTCTGGATATTTTGCAACTTTACTCTGTTAAGGGTTAAAAGGAGAAATGTTGGGAAATGGCGATGTGACACTACAACACTCTAAAAAGCAGGAAAGACTGTGACTCAATGGCGTTCTTTTGATTCTTTTGACACCTCCGGCAACCAAACGAAGCAAGAGCGGAGCGGGCAAATAGAGAGGTTCCCAAGATGTAGATGACGTTGCTTTTTTATTAACTGTAATCACCAGAAACGACAATCTTTGTGGAAGACAGCATCGTCATGACTCACTAGTCACTACCTATTTTTCAAATATTCACAACAATGTCGGGGGAAGTAGAATTTCTTTTAATTGAAAAATGCCATTTGGGAATTGGGTTGAGTTCCTAAGGTTATGCAAAAAAACCATTCTTTTTTGTTTCTTATTTTGGTTTCATCCACAATGAACACATAATGTTCAGATCAATTTCATATGGGAAATATATATATATATATAACGTATAAAGAAATGAGATTGTATTGTAAGGATTTAAATAAATCATTTATAATAATTCACGATAACTCTTATAAATCAATCTTCATTTTTGAGATCATTATTCATATTTCAATACACTTTTATGAATTTAATAAGTTGGATTTAATTATTCCTAAATTATCAACTAGTCAATTTCATTAAATTATTGTAAGGTCATTCAGAAATTTCTAGAATTTATTGAATGATGTGTATGTGTAGGAATATAATATATAGAACATTAGCGATGGACGTAAAAAACTTAAACAATAATTTAGAAGGGTAACAATACACTTTCTAAAGAACATCAGCTTTGAATATGAAGTGGGTTAAGAGTGGTTGTTTTGATAATATACCCAACGCAAAAGTGAGTATTTATCAAAATATTTATATGCAATACAAATTCATCTGTCAAAATACACTGTAGATGAATACTTTAACAAATACCCAGTTTTGCATTGAATATTTCATTAAAAAATATAGCGGAAGAATAATGGAGAAATCCTTCTTTGAAATTGTAGTAAAAACCAATGTTACCACGATACGTGACACGACACGATTTGCGATTCGTAGTGCGTAATTTTTTAGAGAATCCCGGAAGATTCGTTAAGGATTCGTTAATTTTATATTTATAATAATTATTTTAGTTATATAATTTATAATTTTTTATAAGTAAAAATAATCATAATTATTGATAAAATATATTTTAATTATTTTTAAATTATAAATATAAGATACAATAAATAATTTATCATCAAAATAAAAAACTAAAAATTGGTTAAAATTTAAAATTAATAAAATAATTAAAAATCGATAATAATTACATAATTTAGCAAATTTATGATATAATAATTTATATTTCTTATTTGTTTTTTGATTTTTGTCAATTTTATCTTCTAAAAAAATCCGTTCAAAAAAAAATATCCGATTCGAGAATTGGGAGAGAATCGTGAATTCGAGAGAATCTGATTCTTAAATTTTTGTAAAAATAAAGAATACTGATAACATTGCTAAAAACACAAAACAAAGCTCTCTGAAATTCGAGTAAAGGCGATCCTTTTCCAAGTATTTCGCGTATCTGGAGCTTCATTGTACTTGCGATTGTTCGTTCTTAAAGCCCCATTTAGGGTTTCCCCGATTAACGCGAAATACAAGTAGGGTTCTCACTGCGCGAATTTCGTTTTGTTTTGTGGGAAATTGAAACTAGAACAAGAAGTGAGGAGAGAAGGGAAGCTTGTATTTCATATCTTCAATGTCTGAAACTGAAGATAGAAAAGAATGAATGGGGGAATTAGGGTTGTTTACATGGAAGCCAATAGATCCTTCATCTCAGAGACGGCTGGAATGGTCTCAGCAGGATATACTTTAGCTACTAACTGAGAAAAGCTATCATATTTGTCAAGGAACTCCTTCTGCAACAAAATAACATCATCAAAACAAAGCAGAACAGAAGATGAAGACAAAGACAAAGAGACCTTGCACTTATCCCACAGTGAAGGCAATAGCTCCTCTGAAGTCAAATTCTTCTGTAATTTCTTATACATTGTACTGATTGACTTGTCAACTCCAGATAAACTCGATTTAACAACTTTCCTGAGATCAACTTTCGACAATCCCATCTGGTACGCTATCTGCATTTATTTTTCATCAACCATTTCACAAAAGCACCACCAAAGTCGCAACATCAACTGCACTAACCTCTTCTGGAGCAATGCTTAACATTAAATCCTCTATTTTACGGGCAAATTGGAAAAGCCTCTCGAATTGCTGCCATTCCACAAACAAATCTAAACAAATCAACGAAAAACGAGCATCGAGACTCACTACTCCACTAATCTTATAAATGCTTTGGCACGCAAGGAACAAGACTCTTTTGACAAAATACTTATCCAAATACCCACTTTTGCGGTGTGTATTTCAGTAAAAAAGGCGAAGGAACAAGATATCAATATATCATCAAATGGTGACAAAAATGCAAACATTGACGTGGATAAAAGAATAAGGAAAATTAAATAGATGCAAACACGGCTGTATAAATATCATACAATCATATATTTTTTTTGTTTTTGTACCTTAGGATATATATAAGAATACATAATAAATCAACGAAAAACAAAAAGAAACGAGCATAGAGAGAAGGAATCAACCGGTTTTCAGTCAAAATCATATCCAATTGATGAAAAAAATGCAAACATTGGTATATCATTGGATAAAAGAACGATGAAAACACATTTGCATAAATAACATTCAATCATACGTTTTTTTCGGTTTTTGTTCCTTAAGAATACCTTATTCATAAGATAATATATATGCAATAACATTATAGTTCAAAAAAGAAAGTTATGGGAAAAAGCTGAGAACTTACATAGTAAATGATGGTGCTAATGAAGCGGGTACAAGATTGCTCATAAGCTTCACTAGCTTGATGATAAAATTTAGCTAAAGTGGGTACTACGTTGGCCAATTCATAAAGGCTGCAAATATTCAATATATTGGAAAAAAGTGAATCCAATGACATAAGAACACAAAAGTACATGTATTTTACCTGTTCTGGAATGCAGCATAATTTTCCAAGAGCAAAATATCAGCATATTTTAAGTCTACTTGAGAAATTTTGTCCAAAGTGACGAACATTATGCTCACCTGCACAATTTGTTTCACAACATCAAAGAAAGCGTTATCTACTAATTATGAAGCATATTGTAAATTATAAGATAACATGTGATATACAATCCACCACTAACGAAAACCTTACAAAACCGCAGATGAGCATCATCTTACAACTAATTTCTTTGATCCCTAAAATATGAAGATGGCAAAACGGATCCCTATACTTTCCATGTTTTTGGCATAACTAAAGTTTAATCTCTGTGGTATATTTGATCCCTTCAATGTTTTTAATTTTGTCAATTAAGGCCCCCAGTCAATCGATTTTGTCATTTTAGGGATTTGATTTGCCAAATGTTGTAAACTTGGAGGATCAAATCCACCGTAATTTTAAAGTTCAAGGATTAAACATGTCACTAAGGAACTAATTTTGCCAAAATAGTAAAAGTTTGGGGAATGTAAACACTTACAAATTTTGTGTATGCTTGATCAACCAAATCTCTTGACTGCCCTTGGATGTACTTTTCCATGCGGGTAGCAAGAGTTGCAAATCTACCAACACGACCAGGGCAATAAGAAGTAAGAAGCTTGAGAGACAATAAAAACGTATTATACGGGAGGATATTTCATATTCGGACCCTCAACCGAGAGAAAAGAATACAATATTATTGGATTAAAGGAACGAGAAAAACTACATAAACTTAAGATAGCCATTTTGAGGTAGTAGAATGAGGTCAAAGTTCCCAAATAAATTTACCTGGGTATGTATGGCAAGACTCCAATCTGCCGAACATTTCTATCATTTTTCTCGATTTGGTGACAAGCTTCTTCAACAAACTGTAATCAATATAAGAAAAGCAAAGAACAAAGATCTAAAAATCAACTATAATCAATTAATCCCACTCTGTGAAGAACTAGATCAGAAGCCGTTCTAGTTCACTCTTTATTCTGATTGGATGCAAATGAGTGGCATAACTTACACGACTAAACAGCATAGAAATCCTGTTGTCCAGGTCATCAAGTAGTACACGCACAAATCCTGCTGTATCAGCTTTCTGACCAGAAATGTAGCGATCAGTAATTCCATGCATTGATATGCACCTCAAAGGATCTATTTTGTACGCCCAGTCCACAACAGCGTAAAAATCTTCCTATAATCATCAGAAACAGCATAAATATATACAAGCAAGGAAGAAATAATGCAGAGGATACTTAATCTAAAGCACACCTGAATCCCATCAAGTAAATCACGAAGTGATTCATTTAATGCCCCTATATCTGCAGTTGTTTTACCGGCATTATTACCATCATCAATGTCCATGATTCCCAGGCCATCATCATTATCTGCCTCTGGTTTGTTTTTATCACCATCGGCAACACTTCCTGGAGCTGGAACTTCAAAGCACATAAAATGTGCAAAAAAGGAGCTCTGTTCATTCAAAGTAAAGCAAAGAGATAACTTTTTATTACAGAAAATGGGAAGTGAGGCAGAAGAGAAGAGGGTTTCAAGGACCTCATCTACGAGGAGTGGAATAAATATTGTGAGCATTTTTGCATATGACTCTGAAACACTAGAAGTGTCTACACCATGTGTACTTTGATTATTTCCGGTAGAACCATCTAGCCATATGTTAGTGTTCTTTGATACTTTCGTACTGGCACGGATCTCGTTCGAAAACTCGCGAGCCTGTAATGGATACATAAGAAATTCTTGTCACTAACCCCTCTTAATTTTCCTTATATGACAGAAAACTATAAATATTGAAAATTATTTCAAAATATCTATATGTGATACACTAGCATAATTAACCATTTCAAACATTTGAGTTAAAGATTTAATAAGAATAAATGCTTAAATGAAACTATCTCTAAAGCTACACTATATGTATTCAATGAAACTTGCATAACAAATGGTATTTGATTTTTTCTACAAATGACATGCCTTTGGAGTTTAGATGCTCTGTTTAAGAAACCATTATTTCACTCACCTCTCGACGAAGAAGCAAATTCATAGAGCTACAGTAAGCTTTTCTCAAAGGGTCCAAGCAAGTCCTATCAAGACTCTGCAACAGAAACCGTTAAATATCATCTAAAAACACATAACTGAAATAATGTAAACCTTCAAGTGTTGCAAGAGGCGAGCATATGTTCTGCACTTGTATCGCAGATCAGCATGGTCAGGCCTCTTTAGCTGTCCACGCTGTAATATCCATATGGTTAAATAAAAAATAAAACAAAACTACCTCCATAACCATATTTTTTTCGCTGTACCTGTGAGAAATAGTTCTTATCATTGATCATGAAATCCACCAGACTAGCAAAATAATTCTGCAGGAACTCAGATGCTCTTCTAACAAAAGTGGTCTTCAACTTATCAAGTTCGGCGCGCTTCTCTCTAACCTTTATAGAGTTTAAATTTTACAATCAGATAAATTGCTAAAAATACGAAATGAGATATGACAATAGACATGCAAAGATTTAGAGGGTTAACAATGCATAAGGATGTAGCACACAGAAACTAGGTACTAGGAAACTGAAAATGTGATGCACTTGGCAATGGACAATAATACATTGGTGATGCTAAATGTAAATGCAATTCCGTTAAAATAAAGAAAAATTAGCAGATATCAACCCGGATAGCTTACGTGTACTTACAGATTTCATGTTTGCATATACATGACCCAATTTGGGTACTTCAAGAGTCCGCAATGCATTAGCTAGCCATTCGCATGCTTCAATATTCCGAACCATAGACGCTTCATCAAACGATCCCCCAGTCAGACGAGCTGCATGCTATATGGAAGATGAGAAAATTCAATTGAGATGAAAAAATGAGAAAAACCAGGCGGGCTATGGCACAAAAAATAGATAGTATTGCAATATAAAATAACAATTATTTCTCAAGAAGTACTGTGGCCATAGCTACCTCAGATGGTATACATAATTTCTCAAGAAGCGCATCAAGTTCTTCAACCAATGATCTGTTATTCACAGACTGCATTTCCAACTTGTTATTATTGGTTTCAATCTGTTAAAACAAAAGGAAAGTGTTACATCCCAACCTTATGAGGTATAAATAAATTTTTCAGTACATAAAATTCTTAGTAAACACATCAGAGAGGCTGTAAATACCGACTCAATATCCTCCCTCATGTGCCGTAATTTTACATTGAAAATGCCTAACCATTCATGCATATCCTCAACGCAGATACTGGCATGTTCAAGCCCTTGCAATACCTGGAGCACCCAGAAAAGTTCTTAAACAACTTGGGTTTTGAACCTTGAAAATTTATCACATGGGAAAAAAATGTAATAATGAGAAAAGATAAGACAGGAAAAAATCAGGACAACGACGGGCTACAATATTGTTCAGCTAACACCATGGAAGTCATACCGGTGGTATACCGCCCGGTATACCGGTCATACCGATAAATATCGGTCGTGACCGGTACACCAGTATTCCTATATATCGTCGGTATACCAATGATATATCATAAAAATCACTCGTACCGGTCGGGATCAGTATGAGCGGTACCGACCGATATGACTTCCTTGGCTAACACCCTAATAGTGCATACTAGCATTGATTATAGTCATTCAATTGACAATCCTTAAACATAGGAACATAAACAACACGCAGCCAACAGCCAAAATATCTCCCCAAAACAACTCTTCTTCTCCGGGAAATACATTTTCATTTTATTTTGGTGAAATTGCAACACTTGACCTCCAACAAAGTTATTGCTTCATTTACAGACAGAACGGGAAATAGTATCAGTAAGCTTTCAGGTGGCAAGCTACTTTTTGGATTTATAAGGTGGTGCGGGAGATGATTTTTTCTCATGGTGAGAAAAATAGAGGAAAGTGAGATTGTTAGCTAAATGAGAAGAACTATAAATCACAAATCAAATTTACCTCTTGTATTAAAGGCTCGTTTTCCAGAATTGCGTGGACATTTGCAGCCTCTAGAGCTTGAAGCTCACGCTTCAACCTTTCAGAAAATGCTTCAGCTTCACCAATGCCCATCACATAACTGCATGTCGTGCGGATCCTCAGTAACATCAGGAGTAAAATTTAGACCTTTATAACTGTTGTAAACAATCCGCAAAATAACCTTCTAGCAGCTTAGTAAGAACAAAGCATCAAATATTCAAAACCAAAGCTCTGAAAAGAAACTAACAAGACCTAAGCTTCTCAGGATAATGCTTTAAGCAATCTTCACGGTTCATATGAAAATGCAGAAACTGAATTTTTTAATTAAATTACATACGTGCCTAAAAGTGCCTCCATATCCTCTTCCTCTGCTTGAGATACAAGTTCTTTTTCCACCGTGACTTTCATGTCACCTTCACTGACTGTGGCAATATCAGGCATATCTTGGAGTACTCCATGCCCTTGATTAACTGCTTGAGTATTTTCCTGAATGATATGTGTAAAAAATCAAGTTTAAATGTTCCTATAGAAGCATAATAATACCTTTCTCATTTATTCAAAGGATTTTCACAGCTCAATCAATTCTAAATGCACACACGAATGTGATCTATGTTGAAACTATCTTAACAAAAACATCCGAAGTGCCAAAACCACAATCTTTTTTGAACGGAACCATGACCATAATCGAGAGCTCACTAAAAAAAGAATGAGTTAGTTCCACAAAACAGGATAGTATTGCACCTTTGCCCAAAGAGCCATCTCCACAACATCAACGCCAACAACTTTTGGGAGGTGACCCAACACATCCCTACATATATTTAAAATGCATAGCAGAAGGCGGTTCCTGTAATGCAACAAAATAAATTAAATAAGAAATGAGTTTTCAGCCAACTTTCGGACCTGTCATCCACATTGCGCATTGTCCATTGAGGTGGGGTTACACTCTGACTCCTAAGATTATCAAAACCCTAAGGAAAACAATGCAATCAATTTCAGGTTGAGATCCCATGCCATTTTGTACAGCCATAATCATATTAAATATCTATACCAGCATAAAGGTACATCCAGAGGGATCATTAGTTACAACTTCCACTTTTGACAAATGCTTCAGTTTGTATAATTCTGCAGCCTGTAGACAAATAAGGCTATGAAAGAGAGATGAATCACTCAATTCAGGATATGCATTAAGGTGTACATATAAATCGATGCTCTATTTTCCACTACCTTCTATTGATTGTATAAGTTATTTTTAAAATACCATGGGCAACGTTTTAATTCTCAGAAAGTTATGCTTGTGAGACAAGAATTATACTTAGCAGTCATATGATAATCATATATCACAATGCTTCGAAGGATCAAACTTACCATGCCATTAGTTGGTTAATTTTTATTTGTTTTACCTCAATAACGCCTCCATTTGAGTATTTGAAGATGCGGAGAAAGGCCTTAGTCCGCTTAGCTTTTGTCTTTGCTGAAACATGGGAGCAAAGTCAGCAATAAAATTACGCTGAAGACAAACCTGCCACCTTTCACTCTTGATCCAAAGCAGAGCAATCGAAAGAAATACAATAAACTAAAATATATTTCACATACGCAGTTTCAACTAAACAAAACACTTGATCTTTAAAGTTCCACGATGTTCCGAGGAGTAAGAATGGTTCATCTAGAAGATACAGGACCAAGAGAATAAAAAAAAATGATTCAGATAGGTATCTAGTAGTTCATATGCGATCTCCGGCACGTTTAAGGAATTGATGCGTCAATGTAACAGGATAACCACATGAAATAAAAGAAAAAAGAACAACGCGAAACAGCAAACCAGAAATGGCGAGAATACGCGGCTTCGCCATGTTACCGCGCCCCAGTTTGCCGGATTTTCCCCAGATCCCAAGAGTCTTAGCCACTCTGATCGACATTAGGATCTTCTGTTTGGTGCCCTCGATCGCCGCCTCGCACCCACGTCGTAGCTCCGCGTCATCGGCGCTAGATTTCGCCATTTCCCTGACCAGATATCAATAATCCCAGTTTACACCCGCTGAATAGATATGAACACGAAGGAAAAAAGGGAAGAAAACTAGAAAATAATGCACCATACTCCTCCTGTCCTCCAAGACTAAACGTTAAATAGAACAAAAATAAAAAGGCCCTGCAAAAGACCGTTGAGAATTTATGGGTCTTAAACATTTCCTTTTTACAAAGATGACCGTTGGGATGATGATCGTTCCAGCAAATGACGCTTGTTCATCTTTTAACCGTTGGGATTAAGACAAGATTGACGCTTCAAAGTTCAAACTCGAGCCTTTTTTGGAACGTTGAGATGATCATACAATTTTGAAATCCAGCGTAAAAACGCCTTCTTCATGAAAACATTATTTGCAAGTATTATGAAGAACTGGACTTATGTAAGAAAAAGATAAATGGCTGTAAAAGAATGGAAGTTTATTCTGGTTTAATTTTACAGCAAGTGGGTTTTGAATTTGATGGCACGCAAAACGTTGAAGAAGAGAACTTGATCTTTTAATGTTCGTCTTCTCTCTGCATATTCAAGAAAGTACTCATCTTTTTGCTTGAATCCATGTCTTCGTCTCCAAATTATGAACCCCAGAAGGTGGTTAATCCGTCAAAAAGCAAGGATTTCTTGACCCACCTCGAAATCTACTTAGCTAAGCGAGACGGCGTCGATAAACTGTTGAAAATCTCGCGCTACGCCGCGAAGATCGTCCTCGCCTCCTCAATCATCGGTGAGGAATCATTCGCCAATACCCGGCTCAAGTCCTTTGAGTCGAGCGTGGGCGTGAGCCGTAAGGCGTTTCGTCTGGGTAAGTTCGTTCAAGACGTCAACGCTTTACGCAGCAGCAGCAGCAACGCTACTCATTGGGGTCATCCCGACCTGAATTTATTCCTTTCCGTCATCGCTTACGGCGGAGAAGGCCTCTATTATTTCATCGAACAGTTCGTTTGGTTAGCAAAATCCGGATTAATCGATAAGAAGAATCTTACCACGCTGCAGAAATGCAGTGCTTGGTCCAAGTTTCTTGGTTATTTTGGAAGCGTAGGGTTGAAATTAACGGAGCTGAGAATTATCAATCAAGAGGAAAAGTGCTTGTCCTCGAGCATCGACGTCACGACTATCATGGGAATAAAGTGTACAGATGAACGGGAAAAGATGAAGAAATTGAAGGTGAAGAAGATGATGAAGTACCTTTCAATTATTCAAGATTTCGCCGATGGGTTAATGGCACTTGCCGACATTCGAGACAGCCGGGGACGGCTGTCGGCTCCGATGATCGTCTCCTCTGC
This sequence comes from Utricularia reniformis, assembly GCA_009725065.1. NCBI lineage: Eukaryota > Viridiplantae > Streptophyta > Magnoliopsida > Lamiales > Lentibulariaceae > Utricularia > Utricularia reniformis. The sequence continues at coordinate 113,525 of RWGZ01001072.1, forward strand.
TGGGCTGCTATCTGCGGTTATTAGTACCCATAAAAACTGGATTTCTTGCTAATTTTTTTCTGTTCGCTCATCTTCAATAACAGTTTCTGAATAATTTAGCCCTCTTCATTGAGGCTGCAACCAATTTAATATGACATTTTCGATCTCAGAACAATACATAATAGAGCTTGACTCGGATGCAGAAATGTCTGTATTTCACCTGCAAAGGTTCCGTGTGATTAAGTTGTAGATCATTATCCATTAGCACCGTTTAATAACCCTGAACAACCTTGTCTGTAAATCTTGATGCAGTTCTTGTCGGAGGTCTGGAAATGGTACAAGATAGCAGAATCAAACGGCTTCTCTAACATGTAAGATTACAGACACAACTCAAACCTAAAAAATGGGAGTGATCTTAGAACTCGGCTTCTCCCATATCGATCAAAATTACTTCTCAGTGAGCTTACGTATTCATCGCCTCGAACTTGTCGTTTTAGAAATCACTGCCAAAATGGCGTCTTACCGGCCCCAAAACAGGCTCTGTAAGACTTGATCTTACTTCTTGCATCGAGAACCGCCTCGGAGGCCCTCCAAAAATATTATTTAAAATGTGGACTGAAATGAATTGGGTAAACAGAAACCTTAGGGCCTTCCCTCTTTATTGGGCCTTAGCCCATTCACAGTCATGAATCTTTATATAAACCATATGACCTTAGCCTTTGGAGAAAACCCTAATTTCCATATCGAATCCCAATTTCTGTTGCGGCGCTCTCTGAAGGCTTCACCATTTTTTACACAACCTTATCGGTTTCAAGTCCTTTTATCTTCTGAACTTATACATAGAATGTGTTGGTTTTCTTGAATATTGTTTATCGTCGTTCTCTTTTTGTTCTGGATTGGAGATGTCAGATCTTGATTTAATCGCTTTTTGTTCTTTAAATTGATTTATTTCATAAAGATGAAATATTGACAGTCGCTTACAGTTTACTCCCTTACTATGTAGAAGTTAGTGATGCAAGATCTGACATTTTGTATTACATTGGTTTTAAAATTATGAATTATGAGAAGGCAAGTGATGTAATAATATCTTATCCTACACACTGAATTTTGATGTTGAGTTATCAACTCTGCTTATTGTCTGATGCCTCCTTGTTTTGTTGCTCTTACGTCTAATAGATTGTTTTGAATTTAATGATTTCTCAATGATGCGAGAAAGCAGACGGGCGGACTGAATCTGATGCCGTGTTGATTGTCTGCATTGTTCCTGTTTTGGAACTTCTCTGAGATAACATTTTCTGCTAGTAACCTTTATTTGGGGTTTAGGGTTTCTTTATTTATTTGTTTGGCTTTTGAGATTTAAGTTTATTTTAAGTCTTAATAGCATGGAATTGTACAGGTGTGATGGCTGTGATGCTGTAAACTACCTATTTCCTGATGTGAATTTTTACATCTGATTATATAAACCAATGGATCCTACTGAGCCTCACACCCTTTCTCCAAAATTAGTTTTTCATCACTTTTCCAAGTTTTCTAAAGCAAGTTAAATTCTTTACATGCACTTGTGTTATTTTATGCAAACATCGATGTGACGATCCCTTGTTCTGATACTAATGATGCTTAAAATATTATTCAGATTACAATTATCTGATCGATGTTTTTCATCTTTCAAATGTCTTGTACTCAGAAGTTCATTTTGTGGTGTATTGAGTTCCCAATGATGTTATGTAGTATCATGTTTCAGCCTTGTCTGAATTTGTAATTGTTGACAGTTTCCAATTTCTGAGGGGACAATGCATCGTGTACTTATTAACATTGGGGATCAATGTCAACTTGTTTCACTCTCCAATTGTTTTTTTCTGGGTTGCAACAGATGACTAGAAGAAACCTTGCAGAGGATGAAGATCAACTTGTAGTGCCCACTTTTGCTATATTTGTTTGGGCCCAAAGTTTAGTCAATATAATATAAGAGAAAATTGCATAATAAACTCCCACACTTATGAGATATTTAAAAGGCATCTCTTCCCATTTTCGATATCGTAAGAATAACGTCTAAAGTTATCAATGTTGTTCGTTTTTTATCCCTGATATTTAGTACCTAATTTTCTGTAAGTTGAAAATCATTTGAAAACTCATCACAATTGTCGAAAATAGGAACTGCTTGAAAAATTAAACAAAAAGTACTTCTGATTTTAACAATTGTGTATGAAATATTAAAAATTTACGAGCTCATTAAAGTGTTAATCGTAAATGGTATTGAAAATTTGAGGTTTCTTATTTGTATTTAATTGAAGTTAATACATATTTTTGATAAAAAATGTATCATACTTGCAATTTTGTAATTTGGAGGACACATTTTTTGTACCGTGTAGAGCAAACATCACCTTATAAGATAATGAATTCTTGTACTTTTATGGTTTAGCAAAAATTAATTATCGGGATTCATTTGATTAAATGTGCAATTTTCTCTATTCAACTGTATGGTTTATGAATGAGAAACCTCAGCTGACGTATTTCAAAAGAGTTTAGCACCATTTTGTCTAGCAAGAAAATGAAGTTTAATTAAAATTTAATTAGCTAATTAGGCCAAATCCACGGCAGAAAAAAACAACAAACTAACGGGTTATTGTTGAACCGGCCCATGTAGTGGGTACGGATCTGACCCAATGGATCAATGGTTTAATTTATTGAACCCGTAAGCATTGATCTAACGTACCAGAAGATATTCTTAACCGCGTTCACATGATGGAATTATAAATTTGGCCCAATTGCAGGATAATATAATATAAATTATAAAAATAGAAACATTTAAATTTCAAATAAAAATAATAATTTTGCTTATTTTAATGTTTTCATACCGATCCAAATCGGTACGGACAGTATACCTACCAATCAAAAAATTATTTTTTTAAAAAAAAAATTTAATTTTAAAAAATTATTATTTTTTCAGGGTCGACCCGGATACCGATTGAAATATTGATGTCGTCCATTTTTTGTGTACCAATCAGTATAAAAACATGGGCTATCAATCATATACGAATCGATCCGTTAACGAATAGATTTTGATCAAATCGGTACCCATAACTTTTACGAGTTGGCCCAAGGATTGGTTTGTTTGTAAACGAGTGGGTGGGTTAGGCCGGCCCATACGGTATCTTAATGTTTCGTGAACACAAAATTTAGACAAAAATAAGAGTATCGGAGCCAGGTTTCGATCCTGGGACCTGTGGGTTATGGGCCCACCACGCTTCCGCTGCGCCACTCCGATTCTTGTTCATACTTCTTCACTGCCAAATTAACAATAAATATTGTCTAATTATATAAAGGAATAATTTTTATGGGACCACTGAACGGATAAGGTATTCCTTCTCATATAATTATTTTCTTAAATTGTCGATATTTTTATAATATTTTAAAAGACGTGTTTCTCTACCGTTGTCAGTTGACAATTCAAGAGCCGTACCTTTCTTAGCTTCCATTCCACACTGTTTATATTATTATAATTACAGTTCGCACTTAATTTCATTATTATTATTATTATTCCACGTAAACTGCTTCTAATTTATTAAAAATAAATAAATAATCGGCAAGAAGACAGATATCGTCAAGTCCGCCTGAAAGTTAACGGTCACCGCGCCGCCGGTGATGCTTGCAATTGGAATTTGATTCCATGGGAATCAATCCAACACGATACGGAAATACTTTTTGACAAGGCTACAATTTTAACACAACTGCGTTTGTGTTATCTGCAATTAATTCCTTCAGGAAAGATTCACTGTCTACAAACGGTATTGGGTTCTGTCCGTCGTTGTCAATTTGTGGTGTCCTGGAAGTCCTCGCGTTTTGGGAATGTCTATTATATAAAATAAGATGCGTATCACCAAAGGGTGGTCATTCTCATTTTGCGCCTCTTTGTTTTCATTCGCCTGTTCTTCACCATTTTCTTCCAGTATTTTGCATATCCGTCCCCGGAGATTTTGTTCTTCCATCTCCAACAAGTTATTGTGTAGAACAAAGGTGAATCTTACTCCAGGTTCGTTTCTGCTGCTATGATAGTTGTAACTTTTTCATTTGCCGTGAATTTTTGCGTTTTCGGGCTACTAGTAAAATAAGCTTCTTTATTTTCTCCACTTGTTTGTTGTTCTGTTTGCATGATATTTGACTTCGATTAGCATGAAAATGCACGATTGATTTTTGACGATTTTTCTCTCATCCCTTTTTAATAACAATTGTCAAACTCCAAGTTATCCTTCAGAACTTATCATAAAACTGTTTTTCCATCTTTCATGTGATTTGATTCAGTGTCTTTTAACTGCTAGCTTTTCTCTCACCTTTTGTTCCAAGTTTATTTGTTTTTATTCGAGTGTATCATGTTTCATAAGCTAATGAAAATTAATTTTATTTTTTAATTCTCTATGAAGCACATGAATTGGTTTATAATCTGTTCCCAATAAGTGCCATAGAATGTATTCAGGAGATAACTATATCATTTGTACACACTTTTTTAATAACAAATTGGAGGTTTTTGCGGTTATGGTTCGATCTTGATTTCAATGATAATTTGCGTAATGTTTTTCTACAGATTCAAAAGGTTATCATCTTGCTAGGATTTGCACGATGGGCACATTACAATCAGAGAAAAGTATCTGCCCACAGGATGATAAGCATCCTAGTGTATGGTCGTCCCCTGGTGGAGGAAGAAAGATGAAAATAGGAAAGCAAATCTTCTGCAATAGATCTCTTAACATGAGAAACATAGTTGCTGTTGGATTTGATATGGACTACACTTTGGCCCAGTATAAACCGGAGACCTTTGAAACTCTAGCTTATCAAGGGACAGTAAAGAAGCTGGTTAATGATTTGGGCTACCCCTCAGAGGTTTTTCTTTATTTTTTGTTCTTCCTTGGTATCTGTAGCTAGTGAGTAACTGTACATTTGAAGCATCCAAATCTCAGTTTTCTATCATTTTAACTAAGCTGTGGTTTTATAGTTGCTCAAGTGGTCATTTGATTGGACTTACATGGTCAGAGGACTAGTTCTGGATAAAAAGAGAGGCAACATATTGAAGGTTGTTGCATTTTTTTCTGTTTATCTATATTTTCAGCCATTTATGAGTCTCTGGAATTAACTAACAGATGGATAGACACAAGTATGTAAAGGTGGCGTATCATGGATTCAGGGAGTTGAAAAAGGAAGAAAAAGTTGCTACTTATGGGAACACTCTGATACGTGATGCATTTGATGAGCCGGAATATGCGCTAATTGATACTCTTTTCTCACTAGCTGAAGCTTACTTATTTGCTCAACTGGTTGACTTCAAGGATAGCAATCCTGACAAAATTTTGGCTGAGTAAGAGAATCCTATTGTAATTCAAATATTTTCACGGTTTCTCAGTCATTCTTATAGACTATTAAGTTCTCATTGTTTCATGTGGTCATGCGTAGCTATTCTCGTATGTATAAAGATGTTCGAGCTGCAGTTGACTTATGCCATCGCGATGGAACTCTTAAAAAGATGGTTGCAAAGGATCCTGGAAGGTGCATGAAAATTATTTAATTGCTTTTTAAATGGATTACTTAATTATTCTACATGCATTTATTTATTAATGGAGAGCCAACAAATTTAGCAAAAGTCCATGACTCCAAGTTATGATGTCATATCAGATATATTAACGAGGACACTTTAATTGTTCCTATGGTCAAGATGCTTCGGGATTCTGGTCGCAGTACGTTTCTTGTAACGAACAGGTATTGGACCTCATTCAATATATTTAGCTTGTAGACATTGTTTTTATCCTTTTAATATCAATTACATTTTTCTAAAGTCCTGTTTTTAGTTATTATTCATTTTTTTTGTTCCAATTCTTTGGTACTTGGTAATTACTCTAAGAACTTGAGAGTTTCGGTGTTTAAATTGTTATATAGTGGTGAACTCGATGGCTACATGCAATGTCCTTGTGTGTTGAATGTGACCCGATTCAGTTTCACTCTTGCAGTCTGTGGGATTACACAAACATCGTAATGAATTTCCTTTGTGGACCAAAATCAGAAGATGGTCCTGCTGGTTTGACTTTTGATTGGCTTAAGTACTTCGATGTCGTTATTACCGGCAGGTAATTAGCATTTCTTACTAATCTGGATGAATCTGTAAATCAAATTCAATTTGGTTTTAGCGTTCTAGAAATAAGTTTTATCCAGCGATTAACTCAATAAAACTCATTCTTAACAGTGCAAAACCAGGCTTTTTTCATGATGAGAACCGTGCTAATATTTTTGAAGTGGATGCTGAGTCGGGTATGCTCCTTAATACTGATAATGGAACTCCTATGCCTCAGGTTAGTTTGCATATACTACTGGATTCTGCAGGATATAATTTCTTCAAATGCTTTTATTCATCTAGTTCAATTCATTTCTTGTTGATTTACTAGGTAGATGCTTCTCTAAGGCTGCCAATGAAGAAAATTGGCAATAGTCGCCTTGTTTTCCAGGTACGTGTTCACTCTTAAATCAATGCTCATTGCTTCGTATAGTTAAGAGACGAGAAATTCCATATATTCCCAGGTTTTATTTTCCAATTCATTCCATTGAGTATATCGATAATCTTTTGGAATTACGTTTTCAGGGTGGGAGCGTAGGCCATCTGCATAAATTACTTTCAATAGAATCAAGTTCTCAGGTAATCTTCCCACTAACATTAGTCAATATCAATAGGTGAAAGTGTTTTTAACTGTTTGAGAAAAGTTAACTTCCTGACTATACGCATTTTATGGCGTTTTGTATCTAATTTTTAGGTGCTTTATGTCGGAGATCACATTTATGGAGATATATTACGCAGCAAAAAGGTTCTCGGTATGCATCTATAGTTCACTTAGTTAAATGCAACAACCTGCAGCTTCATTTGTATGATCACAATTTCATATTTACATGGATTTTGTTCTCGATTTCTCCTTCATTTTGTTCATCATATGTTGCTGCTCTCATTTGTAGAAGTATGTAACTTTTTTCCCAGGTTGGAGAACAATGCTTGTCGTACCCGAGCTCGAGAACGAAGTTAAACTTCTCTCAACTTTGAGGGATGTTCGCAAGGTATAAAATACGGTTAAACAATTCGAAAGTTTGTTTTTTGGGAGTTTTCTTTTCCTTTCGGTGTTTAATATGTCATCCTACAACTATTGTATTAGTTCCTGAATAAGTTCATATTTTACTTGTATTTTGTTTCTCCAGGAACTTCAGTTACTGAGAAGTAATCGTGACCAAATTGAAGACAAAATAGACCACATAAAGTGGAATCTGAGGTACCTAATATTATTCCGATTACCGAAACGGTAGTCTAACGCAACACATCAACAGGTTCGACGCTGCAAAAATCTCTGATAAGAACAAAGCTCTTGCAGAGCTCGAACAACTTCAGGTTAGCATAATATTGTATGATTTCACCTCAATGTTCTCATTCAATAACACCGGCTTTATCTTCGTTAGTCGCAGCAAGAGCAGTTTCGATTGAGTCATCAAGAATCCCAACGAGAACACCACCAAAGGGTAAGAACTAAGATCAATCATCCTTAAGGGGCCTTGATCTTGATGAATTAATTCCAAGAGCTTATTTTGATCGAATAATTTCAGTTTCATAAGGTCTGGGGACAGTTGATGAAGACAGGGTATCAGAATTCACGGTTTGCACATCAGGTGAGTTGCAGTTTGTAAGTAACATAAGAATAACAAAAAAGATGAGTATGAACTATGCAGGTGGAGAGATTTGCTTGCTTGTATACGAGTCAAGTGACGAACCTGAGTATGTATTCTCCGGACAAATACTATAGACCGAGCGAGGATTTCATGCCACATGAATTCGATATACTCTCGTTATGACGAAAACAAGGTTCTTTATAGTAGTGGCTGTGATCATGTTGCTTAGGCAATGCTAATATCGTTTGAATCTGTGTATTGAGTAGCAGAATCTAAAGACAGTCGAGATATATCTCAGTATAAAAGTATTTGCAGTCATTTAGTGGCTAAGCCCCAAAAATACCAGGTTTTCTTTGACATACAAAATTGTCTTCTTCTTTTTCTCTTTAATTTGGACCAGAGCTCCGGCGGTATCGAGTCCAAGCTGGTTTACTCCGCTTAAAGGATCATTTACAAAGAGTGTCTCAAGAACCACGCCGCCAACATCGGTGTGAACGTCACAGACGGATGCGGCGAATTCATGCATAGCGGTGAAGAGGGAACAATTGAATCCCTCTGTCACAATCTTAAATCCCTCACCTTCACTGACTCTCAACCCTAATGCAGGTCAAGAAGAATCGAGGAATCAGGAAGAAGGATCCGGAGCTGGATCTACTATTGGACCAGGATCGGGAGTTGGACCTGCCGATAGACCAGAAGCTTCTTAACGATTGAGCCTACTTAAATCCCAATGCCTATCCATCTTTTATTTATAGTAAGGGCCCATCAGGTCCAAAGACTTTAGTGACCGTTAGTTTTTGTAGCCGTTAGACTCGACCTCCTTTTAAAAGAGGAAAATGTCTGTACTCAGATCATCTTTTGGAATATTGAAATCTCTCTCCTTCACTCCCTCTTGCAATCTCCTCTACCTTATCCGATTCTCCCCTTTCATTCCCTCCTAAGGCAACTTAGGAACGTCACACCCTCAAATGCGCGGCTTGCAACTGTCACCAGAAGCAGCACCGTGGGGCGATAGCACACCCTCTTCAGTTCCTCAGTCTGATTCCTCCCCCTTCCATGCTTCACCACCGCGGAGGGCCGCACTGGAGCACCATGACTCAAGCGAACAACTTAACTTCAATACTTTCAATTCAAATCCCAAAAGGAACGTTTTAGAATACAATTTGAAAACGGGCAACATTGCCATACAACTTGGGGATGTAGCTCAGATGGTAGAGCGCTCGCTTAGCATGCGAGAGGTACGGGGATCGATACCCCGCATCTCCATTCTTCTTAATCCTTGCCTTATAGTTTTTTATGGGCCTTTAAAGGCCCATTATATTCTTATATTTGATTTGAAGCCCAAATACTCATCTAAATTAAACTTACAATTTGATTAATCATTAAATTAAACTTATATTTGAGAACAAATTTATGTTTATAATGAAAATGTAAATGCAATAGTATTTATTTAATAAAAAAAGTTACATTGTGAATAAGATAATCTTGTCTTCTACAATTTAACCTGTGTCATCTACGTACGACAAGCACGAAACTGGAACCAAACACAGCCCCCTCCTTCTCAGATCACCCTGATAACAAATCCCACAATAATTAACTCAATATAAAAAACATAAAGAAAGACTGAGAGATGATTGATTACTTGTTTGATTGATGTTGTTTGTTTTGAACCTAAACCTTTAACGTACAGAACGCTTAATGTCTGAAAAACAGTTGATTTTGTAATATTCTGAGAGTTTGAACAAGTACAAAGGAGAATATTTGTACCTCGATTTGTCTCTGAAGGAAATTTATGTAACCAATTGCTTCTGTAAGTACCGATGCTGTGTCGGTCTGCAAAACCATTTTAGCTTAAACAATTAATTCTTAGAAATTGAATATGAATGAATTGTTTTATATCGAAATTTATACGTAGATTGAATTGGTTTATAAGAGGGAAGTTGATTATAGTAAATGACAATATGGTTGTCTCCCCCTTTATACGTTATATCCAAACACACTCTCAATATTAAATTGACTCGACTCTAGAAATTTAATATATATTATCAAATAAACTTAGTCCGTAAAACTTGGTTTGGTCAATTGACATGACTTATCAGTTGTATTGATAGGCTAATGTTTATTAGCATGGAAGGCCACGGTAGGAACCTAACATGAATGTGTGATGTTGATCTACTGAGCAAGCATATCAAAAGAGTGATTGTGATGAATTTATTTGATAAGGGTCATATTGTACTTGGATCGATGTATCTTGTTGGCTACATATATAGAAAAAGATATAAAATTATAACTTGTTAACTACATATATGGAAGATGTTGTGAAATATATTGAAACTTAATATTGTATAATATTTGATATGATATTTCTTATATTAGATGATACTTTGAACTCTATAAATAGAGATATCTATTTATAAAGATGTGACATATATTTTCTATGTTTATTGTTATAGTGAGTTCACAAATCAGATTTATCAATCATTTTATATTTTCAGATTTTTGGTTTCCACGCTAAATATTGTGTACCTCATTTTTCTTAATTTACGTGTTGTTATTATTGAATAAATTTACGTTAATTACCTTGCCAAAAGGAGCTACCAGTTGTTGAAGTGCAGCAACTCTGTCTCCCAGTTTCTCTTTTCTCACCTGTTTCATCGACATAATTTTATATGTTGCCTCTCTCAAATCTTGTTCTCTGAGAATTTTTTTCGTTACCTTCAATGGAGGGCAGCAAGAAGGGGCTTGAATGCGAGGTTTCTTAGGCTTCTGCAACTCATTTTTAGCTTCTTTATTTGTTGATGAAGCAGATACCTAAGCAAAAGCAAAGTAATTACAGGTGAATTGACTGAAGAATCAAATCTATAACAAAGATTCAATTTCTGATCAAATATAAAGTCATTTTCTGATAAAGAGATGGCAGTAATCAAAAGCAAAAGCAACTTTATTTGTTTGTGTGATGAAGAAGAATATAAGCATCACATATAAAAATTCAAAACCCTAATAAAATGTTCTTTGTAACAAACCTTGTCTGAATTTAATGGCGATATGTAATTAAACCAGTAAGGGAATCCATTTCCAGATCCAGATATTCGATTATTAAAACTTGTGTTCATCTTGGAAGAATTAAAGGCTTCTAACGTCATTTCAATCTGATTATGAAGCTGGAAACCGCTGTTTAACATCTCTGTGACGTTAGGGTTGTAGATTTCTGAGTAATCAAAGCTTGAATCTGTAGCCATGGATTTCCCATTTGTGCTCCTGCTACAAAAACAAATGATCACGTAAACCCTAATTCTTTAACACGAAAATCACTTACATTGTACTCCAAGAATTAGAAGCTCCGTAGCGTAATTCTGATACAGACGAAGAAGAGGAGCCAAAAAACAGCTCTTGGAGATAATGATGTTCATTTTCCATGAAAAAAACTTGTTAAAACAACACAAGTAAGATTTTTGTGTGTTTGTCGTGAGATGATAATGGAATTTAACTTCACAATGAAGGATTGGAAGATGGAGATGACAACATATACAGACAAAGTGAGACCCACACAAATCAGTCTTATTACATTTGCTCTATATATCCACCGGGTAAATTGTCTGCTCTCTTACTATCTATCTGGCTCATGTCTTTCAACAAACATTTTTACCCTAGAAAGTGAGACACCTACGCCAATTTTGATAAATAACATCTTTTAAATTTTAGTTTTTTAAATAACATTAGCTAAATAATGTATATAGATAAAATGTTATATATAATAATTTAAGATTATTTAATCCATGTTTTACAAACATGAGTTATTTTGCTTGTGTTAATACTCAACAAACTACATTCAAAAAAATTAGCTAATGCCGAACTCAATTAAAAACCTTATATTTATTCTTAAACCTAAAATCGAACCATCCTAAAAAACGAAGCAAACTATCCATTCTAATTTTGCAAAAAAACTAATTTTATAAATCTAATTTAAAATTATAATAAATCAATATTTAAAATTTAAAAAAATCAAGAATATATATTTTTATAATTGTACATGAAATATCAAAGACCTTTTGTGTTTTAACCGAATTGAAGAGAAAATGGTAGGGATATTTAAGGTATACAGTGGAATAAATAAGGGTAGTTTGGAGAATATGTTTTTGGTTTGACAACTTTAGTTAGGTTTTCAAAAAGGTATTTAAAAGACATTGGGGACCAAACTGTATATTAAAATAAGTATGATGGCTTAAACCGAAAAAAAGAAAAAGAAAAGGGCATCTTTACAAGAGAATCTATCGGCAGAAGAAATAGCATGGTCCTTGTGCCAGCTTTTTTCTATCTTTCATTATTTTATTATTATTTTGCATAATCCAACCAAAATATATATAATAAAAAGGTAATATAATCGTTTAAATTTTATATTATATTAATGTGTTTTTTGTGGATAACATTTAAAGTCTCCAAATCTATATCATTTGTCAAATTTTATCCAAAAAAGTTATTAATTTTGTTAAATCTAGTTCTCAAAGTTATTTTGAAAAAATTCAGTTAACAAACTCTGAGTTTTTGGCAAAAATTAACTCTATAATTTGTAAAAAATTGCAAATCCAATTATCAAATTCTAATGTGTGTGGCAAAAGTAATTCTAAAATTTTGAAGACTAATTTTGGCATATGAAGACCAAAATTAGTCAAATTTGGAAAATTTAGAGACTATTTCTAGCAAACATTCAAAATATCGAGATTACATATGCCAAATTAAAATTTAGAAATAAATTTTCTAAATCACTAAACTTTGACAAAAACATGCTTTTTCGTCAAAATTAAGGTTATTGGTTGGAGTCTTGTTATCTACAAAATTTTAAAAATTTTAACATATGGCTATGAGCCCAAAAGGTGGCCACATATCCAGAATGCGGCCGTGGGTTTTCAAACGTGGCCTCGAACTCAAAACGCGGCAGCATATTCAACTAGAACCACACTAAAAAAATAAATGAATTTTTAAGTTGCATTATTTGGACGATAAAACTGGCAAAAATATGTCATTTTTCAATTTTTAAACTTTGAATTTAATGATTATTATTTATTATAATTTTTTAAAAAAATTTTGAATTTAATGATTATTATTTTTTATAAAAAAAGTAATATGATGAGTTGATGGTTGAAGAACAAGTGAATAGAAGCGTGCGAAGGATTCTCAAGTACGGATCCCGACAGTTCGATGAAATTCATGAAAACAACGCAACACGCCAGTAAGATAAATACGACCACATGTAAAACAAAACAGACATGACGTGTCATTTTCTGATTGCCCATTGGATCAATCAGATTAATAATTTATATTAATTAATCACCAATAATATATATTAAATTAATTTTGGAAGAGCTAATAAATATTAAAATGGGCTTGCCACGTCATAATATAGGGGAAAAAATTAACTAAATAAAACTAAGAATATGGCACAATATAGGGAAAAATATACTGTATAACAAACTAAATAGGGCTTTTTGCGGGCGGGGCCTTCTTCAAAGTATATTCAAACTGCCGCAAGGCCCATTTTGTCTAGGCTAACGGGCTGAATATTACGGCCCAATTTTAGTGAAAGGATTAATATACTCATGAATTGAAACATTGAATAGAATTCAATGATTTTTTTATTGTGATCTAAACCATAGTAGATGATCTAATAATATGATTGTTGTGATTTATTTTAGGGGTGCAAACTGTCACTCGATTCTAGAACAATTAAAATCTTATATATTTAGATTTTTATATTTTGTTTTAAGAAAAGACACAGTGATTTTTACATGGAAAATCTAAAAAAATTAAAAAAAAACCAAGGTGACGATAGACCTAAATAATAATAGTATATCTTTAAAGATATTTCGAAATATGTTTTTATAGTTTAATAATGATAGTACTCTATGCATATTTTGTGAAAATAATAAGAAATGACATTTTTTTACAAAAGTGTGAGAGTGCGTTGCATGTGCATGTTAGTAAAGGGGTAAGCCAACACATGCCTTTGAAACGAAGTAATCTTCTCCACAAGATAAGGGGAAGGGACATCTTTATAATCTCTACCATTTATTTATTTTAATCACTTTAAATATTTATACAACTTTAATCAATACAATATAAATAGTTTTTAATTTTGACTACTAAAACTGATTAAAAATTATTTTCAATTACATAAATAAAGATGCGGCTAGCACACTATAATTTAACTTTTTGTAAATTTCGACAAATTTAAGTAAAATCACAAATTTACAATAGTATACATTATAAATATGATATGCTTAAAGTTTAGAAATTATATATTTAGAACCCTAAGTTATAAAATTATTTAATAAATACTTTCAAGTAAATACTAAAAATTTTCTTAGTATTTTTCCATTAATTCTTTGACAAAGTATGTGTTATGCTTTATTTTTTCAGAACTTATAGGTATACTTATTACATGCTTTGAAGATACGGTATTAAATATTAATTATTTATTCATTTAAAATGGGGTGGAAGGCAGTTTTGGTCTCCAAATTTTGAAATTTTTGGCAATTTTGGTCCCCAAACTTTCCAATTTTGGCAAAACCAGCCCCCAAAGTTTTATGTACGCAAAACCGGTCCCCAAAGTTTGAGAATTTTGGCAAAACCAGTCTCCAAAGTTATGTGCGTGTGGCATAATTGGTCCTCTAAGTTGTAATTTGTGGCAAATTAGGTTCCCGGACGAAAATTAATTTGGGGGGCCGGTTTTGCCAAAATTCGCAAACTTTGGGGACGTATTTTGCGAAAATACGCAACTTTGTGGACCAAAATTACCAAATCATCAAAACTTTGGGGACTGTTTTTACCACTCGAAACTTTGGGGACCAAAATTACCAAATTATCCAAACTTTGGGGACCCAATTCGCCATTTTCTCTTTAAAATGTTAATGGATGTTAGGTAAAACTAGTTGTATTTTTGGAGATAAGTAAATATAAATTTTGAATATATGATATTTAGACTTTTTTAAAGTTTATGGGTTTATGAGGAATTAGAAGTAACTTCTAATGAAATTTATAAATTACATGTAAAACCATGAAGTTGATATAATCGTATTGTTGATCTTCCAACTTTTCAAATTATATACATCATACTTTTAAATTTCAAAAATTGTGTGGTTGTGTAGTTGACACTAATATTTCAAAATCAATTATATTTAATTTTAACATTCATTGATTTTTAATATTTCCATAATTTGTATTTTATTCCTTAAACTTAAAAAGATATAATGATTATATCTTCAATTGTGAAAATTTAAGAAACACAAATGATCAAAATCATTCATACAAAAATGACGAAAAAAACTACTATTTACTCGATTGTCAATCTAAGTGTTACATAATTTTTTAATTTAGATAGTATATCTAAGTCATCTTCATAATTTTCTCATTAATTTTTTTAAAAATTATATTATTCAAATCAAAGTTTGAATTGGTATTTGTTGACAACCCTTAAACCGGATACCAATGATGCGTTCTTATTGAGAACCATTAAACCCGGTATCCACAAGAAGTCTTAAACCAGGATGAAGGTGGTCAGACCCAAGCGAGGATTCTACAACTGAAATTATCAAATATATGATCGGTCCCGGCAAACAGGGCCAAGCAGACTGCTTAGGTCCCAACAGACCAATCAATCCCGACATACTGCTTATGTCCCAGCTGATTGGATGTCGACCCATCAACATACGTTCCACGCTTCGGGATCAGCCACATTTTCCAGAACGTGAAAGCAACCTCCGACAACATTGTCAGAGGCGGTGACAAAGCGTGGATTACACACGTTTCCTCATCTATAAATACAGAGTTAAAAGATAAGTTCAAGAGACCAATTTTTGTGAATCATATTCTACTGTAAATTCATTTCGTTGTTCTTATTCCTTTTGTACATTTTCACTTCATTTATTAATAAATTTGTCGTTGAGGTTCTCCTCTCAGCAACGTTGATTTTTTCCCATTTCTTAAGGAGTTTTTCCACGCTAAAATCGCATGTATTCTTTCCATTTCTGTATTTCAAGTTGTCTCAACAAACAACAAATAAAACTGATTTTCAGAATCCATGAATCATGGATAGTAGCCCTAAAAAACAACTACAAGAATATTAATGAACGAAATACTTTCTGGTTGGACAAAAAATGATGTTTTAAATACACGGCTATTTATGATATTTTATTTAATATTATTAACCAATCACATTGAATGTTCTGAATCCCCACTTTAATTAAAGGCAAATACCACAACTTGAATTATAGTACAGTAATTTAGCTGGCGACTTTTAGTTATGGGGTCTACATTTTTAATATACATTTCTTTTTATTTATAAAACATTTATATATGAAGTAATAAACACTTTATTAATATAATAAAATTAAATAACAATCTGCCTAATTGTCCAATTGATTAGAGTTCAAATTGATTAACTCCACATATTTGAGCTTATGATTTTATTGGCTTAATGTTGTCGTATTTATTCGGTATACGTAAATTAAAATGATTGGTGGCTAATAAATTGACACGTGAAGGAACACGGCGACATTGTTGACGACCAATGACATTTTAGATGCCTTCAAAATTTATATATTAACACCTTTAATATTTTGAAAGCAACTTTATCATTTATTCTTTTTTGTATAAAACAAAAATTCTATTAAAAATATTAATCATTACAAAAAAGAATTCGGAGTAACCAATGAAATGATGTGATGGCATTTGAATTCAGACCATTGTAAATTGATCATCATTAATCACATATAAAAACACTTATATAAATCATATTTATTGTTGCGTTATAAAAATCGAATAAACTATATTTATTATTTAAATCTTTTCATTTTCAAGGAAATTTGATCATTATAATTTCATGTTTTTTACCATTTTGGTTCTTAAAATTGTATAATTGTTGCTATTGTGATATCATAATATTAAAATTACAACATCTATGTTCATACTTTGTAATTTTAGTAAATCTAATATTAAAAATTGGGTGTATGATATAATTATACCTTTTCAATTTTGAAGATTAAAATCTACGGTTAAAATAAAAATTCATGGATATATTTCAATTGTTAAGTCCATCGATTTGAATTGTCAAGTAGTTGAATTTGAGGGGTATATTGAAATAGTGTCATATTGTCTCACAGGAAAATGAAAGTGGGATGAATTTCTTTATAAGAGAGAATGTGGATTATAGTAAATGAATTGTTCAAGTCTTTTACAATGTGGTTTTATCTCTCTTATACGTTATTTCTGAATACACTCCTCACGTAATTGACATGACTCTAGAAGTTTAACATATTTTATCAATTTTGGGATTTGATTTGTCTTAATGTTGCAAAATTATAAAATCAAACAATATCTATGAAATTTTAGGATGGAATAACTCATTTTACCATTTACATCGTTATCAAAATAAATTTTAAATAAAAGTATTTATGATTTAATATTAATAATAAAAATGACAGGTCACTGAATTTACTTTAAATGGGACCCACCAATAACCAGATTCCCACTTCAATAAATTCAACCATTTGGCTGTTACAAATTCCTCCCCTTTCTCTTCCGGCCGTCTCTTTTGCTGGTTTTCTGGTTTGAGTTCTGTTCAGGAAACCCTAAATTTAGAAAGCTTAAAGTTTGTGTTTATTAATATTTATTCATGTTGCAGACGGATTTTCTTGTTGGTTTTTAGTGTTCTATGCCTCCAGTTTTGAGTGAGATCCTTCACTCTGATTGTATGATACAATCCTCTCTCCGTCGTGGAACCCATCTCGTTCAATCCTTCTCTGTTGTTTTTCTCTACTGGTTTTATGTGTTTTCATAAGATTTCTTTTGATTCTGTAAACCCTAATTCCGTCCTGTAATCTCTAATTTTCCGGCGAAATGTTTTCCATTAAAATGGCGTCTTCGAGTGGAAACTCTTCTGGTTCTGCCACGTTTCTGAATTCTGGTTCCGAAGGGGATTTGCAGAGTTTCTTGGATCAGAAAAAAAGGAAACGAATGGAATCGAACCGGGAGTCGGCGCGGCGGTCGAGGCAACGGAAACGGAAGCATATCGACGATCTGAAGGCACGGGTGGCGCAGATGCAGAATGATAACGCTCTGTTTTCGCACAGCATAACTTTAACCACTCAAAACTACGTTAACGTCGAGACGGAGAACTCGATTTTGAGAACTCAAATGGCGGAGCTCACCCAAACTCTTCGATATCTTAACGGCATCTTAAACTCCGTTAATAATACCGCCGGAGTAACCGAGTCTCAAGGCTTTCCGCTTCCGTATATTGGTTTCTGCGACGGCTTATTTGGCGCCCAGTGGAGCTCCGTCGCGAACAACCAGCTGTTTCCGATCATGACTGCCCCTGAAATTATGTTTGATTATTGACTATCCGGCTACCGATTTGCTATTAATGTGATTAAATTGCTAGAAAATGTTGTCATTAATTTTAAATTAATGTTAAAAATTCCCTCCAGTCAATTTTAACTAAATAATAAATATAATTCCTACCTGTTAGACAATTAAAGGATTCTAATCTTGAATTTAGCATCCCAAACTTTTTTAATTAGGAATATAATGATATGTCTTGAAATATAATAATATATGACACATTTTTTTAATATATGCGTTTATTGATTTATAAAGGATATTGAATATCATACTGATAGTTCTACAAGTGGTATACTGGCCATATGTCAAATATCATATGGTATTTTTAATTTTTTTGTTATCGTCTGGTATCAAGTTTAAGGGCGTGATTTTGGGTTTTTTTGGTAATTATAAATATTATTTTTAATATTTCTAAAAAATGAAATTTTGTACTAGAAATATTCCAGACAATATAGAATTTCTAAAAACACTTATATAAATCATGTTTAGAATTTCGATGTATCAAAACATTGGTTTCAAATGTTCAACGTATTAAATTTGAGTGATGTTTGTAACTAATCCCTAAACTTTATAATAGTGTAAAGACGGTGCCATCAAAGTTTGTAAATTATGTATAAAGCCCTATAAGTTGATATAATATGTGCATTTGGCTTCTCAATTTTTAAATATTGTAAATACAATGCCCTCGAAGTTTAAGAATTGCATGGTTGGCTCCCGAACTTCCAAAACCATTTATATTTGACTTTTATACTCATTAATATTTTAAACGTCACCGGAGTTTGTATTTGACCCATTAAGCTTCAAAAAATGTAATTACTATGTCTCAAACCTTTGAAAATTTAAAAATAACGCATATATGATCAAAACCACTAATACGAAAAAAGACGAAAACTGCTACTATTTACTCGAAGGTCATTCTTGAACGGTTTTTAAACTCTGGGGGCTTTTCACACAATTTACAAACTTTGGGGCATCGCCTTTACACTATTTTAAATATTAGGGGTCAATTACACAATTTTCTCAATTTGTTATAGTATATCTTAATTTAAATGCTATCAACATATGTTCCAAACTATGCATCTCACTTCTCATAATATTTTCCATTCATTTGCATTATAATTATATATTTTTCGTCAATTATGATTTGTTGGAATTTGTCCAACATCGGTTAAAGAAGTAGGGTTCATTAAGTTTATAAATGTTGAGAATTCAATCATATAATGAATTGATCAAATTTTTTAAATGTGTGGGTTAATTCCTTTAATCCCGTTCGTTCATACTCTCCCGCCGTTATTTCGGTTGGACTCTATAATTTCAAGATGATTATTTTTTATACTAATGAAATCCATATATTTATATACTCATTTTACATTGTCCATATATCCATATATCATAAATATTATATTAACTTATTTAATTTCATAAAAAATAGAGCAATTTTGTCCCTATGTTCAACATTTGAATTGGTGGACATGAATCATCATCAGCTTGAATTGCACTTTCAAACCAGAAAAAGCTGTGTTTAGAATTAGATTCTTGGATAAGAGACAGAATGAAAAGTTGTATACGATGGAATCATTAAAACAAATGACAAGAGTATTCGAATAGTAGTATCCAGAGACATAGAAGTAGTATTTTGAGTAAGCAAATACATAGCTCATTTATTCACTCAATAACTTGAGCAATCTCAATCTCAGGCTAAAACGCTATGAATTTTCACCCTAGCGATCAGTTCCTCCTTTCGTGCACCTACAACCCTATCCACTATCTTACCATCTCTGAAGAACACAAAGGTTGGCATGGCAGTAACCTTGTTGTCTTCAGCAACACCCTGCAAATGGAAAGATCAAATTTACAACCCTTTTTGTTGTTAAAATAAAATAATGGGAGGGAACTGGAACTGGTTTCTTACACTGAGTTTATCAACATCAACCTTGAGGAATAATACATCGGGTGTCTTGCTTGCTATGTCAGCAAGAATAGGTGCCATGAAGCGGCACGGTCCGCACCATGAAGCGGTGAAATCAACTACGATCTGAGGAACATGGTTTATTTCGCAAAAATCAAAATTTTGAAATGCATTGCATATACAAAATATTGGATCAGGGAACATGAACAGGATAGTGAAACAAAAACATTGCAACGCCGTATAAAGGAGAGAAACCAACACCTAAATTACTCAAATTTTCTACCAATTTTTAAGAATCATCAACAGACAAAAAAATTCCCACTCACAAGCTTCGAAGGAGTTTCATTCAATTTTGCTTTCCACAAATCCACGGTGTGAATACCAATAACGTTCTCAGAAGCCATTTTTATTCTCGCACAAAAACAAGACAAGAAGATACTTCACACCGCGTTCGCTGTAAGCAAAGAAGAGGGTTATATTTATAGGCTCCGGAGGGGCGGGCTGTCAATTTGACGTAAAACTCCATCTTATCACCTCGATTTACGAATATACCACGACGTGTGATGAGAGACGTCATTCAATACTAAAATCCGTGTCGTTACTTATACCGTGAAATAATTTAGATATATAATTGGACAAAAAGCAAAAAAACGATGGAGAATTGTGCATAATACCACCGATTTTGAACAGGTTTTGAATTTTACCACCATTCACGTTAGTATATCGCGAATTGCAATTTTTCATCAATTCTCAATAGCATAACGCGAGTCGATGTACGTTAAATATAATTAAAAAAAACATTTTTTCTGCTAATGACTTTGCATATACAAAAGCTCGACGAGTTTATTCTTCATATAACCTATACAATCCAAATATGGTTGTCAGAATGAGTTTTAAAGATAAATCAGATATCAGTTCGATGTTTGCCACTTTAATATCTTCCGCCGTTATCAGTTTAGGGTTGTAGATAGTACACCAAAGTACTGGATGATTAAGTGATTTTTAAAGGAACAAACAAACTGTGTATTTCATCTTCGAGCAATGTGTGATGATAGAGATAAGGTCTGACAATTTTCGAGAGGTTATATTTCTCATTCTTGTGGTGCGGGTAATGTGAGTGGTAAGCAACGTAACATGACAATGAATTTTATCGCTCGTGATATGGTGGAATACATATGAAACAAAAAATGAGGTATGTATTATAGATTTGTATACATGCTATAAGAGTTCTAATTTTATTTCTCTTGAAAGGTCAACACACTCGAATCGACGGGTTATTAGATATGGTGTATCATTATAAAACTATACAAAACTCAACTAAACTCATCATAAGCAAATCACAACAATTAATATCAACGAATAATCAAATCACCGCAACTAACATCGTAAAAATTCATATTTTCACAATAAACATATAACTAATGAATTCATCGAAACTAAAATAATATCTAATCAAATCACCACAACAAATATCAACAAGTAATCAAATCACCGCAACTACTATCGTAAAAAATCATATTTTCACAATAAACATCATAACTAATCAATTCGTCGAAACTAAAATCATACCTAATCAAATCATCACAACTAATATCAACGAATAGTCAAATCACCGAAACTAATATCGTAAAAATTCATATTTTCACAATAAACATCATAACTAATCAATTCATCGAAACTAAAATCATATCTAATCAAATCACCACAACAAATATCAACAAATAATCAAATCACCGCAACTAATATCGTAAAAATTCATATTTTCACAATAAACATCATAACTAATCAATTCGTTAAAACTAAAATCATACCTAATCAAATCACCACAACAAATATCAACACGTAATCAAATAACCACAACTAAAATCGTAACTAATCAAATTCGTCCCAAACAAAATTAAATGAAATGGTCACAAATAAAATCAACTAACATAATAACAAATCATCGCAACTAACATAACAAATAACAAATAATATCCTAACTAATCTAATCATCACAAATAATATCGTAATTAATCAAATTGTAACAACTAATATCGTAACTAATTAATTCGTCCGAACTAAAATTATACCTAAAAAAACACAAAAACTAATATTATAACAAATAATCAAGTTGTCACAAAAATATCGTAACTAATGAATTTGTCACAACTAAGATTTTAACTAATCAATTCGTCCCAACAAAAATCATACCTAAACAAATAAGCACAACTAATATAATAATAAATAATCAACATAAATAATGAACTCATCTCAACTAAACTCGTCATAAACAAATCACAACAACTAATATCAATGAATAATCAAATCACCGCAATTACTATCGTAAAAAATCATATTTTCACAATAAATATCATAACTAATCAATTCGTCGAAACTAAAATTATACCTAATCAAATCACTACAACAAATATCAACAAGTAATCAAATCACCGCAACTAAAATCGTAACTAATCAAATTGGTACAACTACTATCGTAACTAATCAATTCGTTCCAATTAAAATTAAATAAAATAATTACAAATAACATCACCCACATAATAACAAATCATCATAACTAATATAACAAATAAAAAATAATATCGTAACCAATCAAATTATCACAAATAATATTGTAATTAATTAAATTGTAACAACTAATATAATAACTAATCAATTCGATCCAACTAAAATTATACCTAAACAAAACACAATAACTAATATCATAACAAATAATCAAATTATCACAAATACTATCGTAACTAATAATCGAATCCTAACAAATTATCGTAAATAAATTGAATGTTTGCTCTAAATAAAAACCTGAAATATGGCCAAAAAACATATCTCTGGTAGTAGGAGGTGTTTGATCGAAAATGCAGGAGATATTTGATCAAATGCCCGTGCTGGGAGTGACCTCGGATGGTGAAGGAGCCGGAAATCACGATTGGGGTTAGGACAAGTCACGATTCAGAGAAGAAAACTCGCGATATTTATATTAGGTCTGCTCAATTTACGCTAAATCGAACAGAATAAAAAATGTTTTTTTTTAAATTCTAATTAATCTAACACGACTCACGTTTGACAATTGAGAATTGGAGAAAAAATGAAATTCGTGCTGTTAGCCTATGACAAATGATGGTAAATTTCCAACCGAAGAACTATCAGTGGTACTATGCGCAAAATTTCCAAAAAACAATTGTGAATTATTAGTGGTACCCTTTAGCGCTTTAACGTTCGAATTCTTGTAGCTATGGACGGCCGCAGACGCACAGTAATCGGAGTCGACGACCTCGCATTTCCGTCCAGAAGTATCACGATAACGGAGAGACATGTATCGAGGTTCCGATTTAATTTTCAATTGAAACATTTCGTCGAACACCTTAATCCACATTTTTTTATTCCGGAGAGTAAGCTCAGGTTCCAATACCATCATATATTAGATTCGGTTTTGAAGATGTAACAATGCTCAGTGAGATCCGATCCTATCATCGCCGGCGGCTGTATTTGAATTTATGGTACGAGTTTCTTAATTGTGTGTATTTTTCTGTTTCATTTGCAGCGATCTTTAAGATATCTTGATTCCCTAGGGTATCCGCAATGTTTGCTTACGAATTAATGCGAAATTCTACGGTACAAGGAAAGGACCTTGATTGAGTGTGTTCATGTATTGGGAAAATGATTAGTTTTGTATTTTTTATAGTATCTGGATGAGGTTGAAGGTGATGGGATGAAGATGAAAGTTAGTGTTGATGATAAACTAGTCGTTTACTGAAAAGCATGGGATAGTGTGAATGGATGTAGAAAAGTTGAACACTGCACCTTGTTTATGTATTCATACTTTGCATCACCTACTGCCCCCTGCCAAGTATCCATGGAATTCACTAAATTATGACACGTGCACTGGGCCCTTTCTATAATATCCCCCGAGCTTGTAAGTTTTTGCATATTTTCCGACAGGAATGCTGAAATCAATGGCGGAGGAGAGGAAGCAGGTAGCGCAGGCGAGTTCAAGAAAGGGATGTATGAGAGGGAAAGGAGGGCCGGAGAACGCGTCATGTAGATACAAGGGAGTTAGGCAGCGTACTTGGGGGAAATGGGTTGCAGAGATACGAGAACCTAATCGTGGTTCCCGTGTCTGGCTTGGCACCTTCGACACTGCTTACGATGCTGCGGTAGCATACGATGCGGCCGCGCGTAAGTTCTTGGGTCCTGAAGCTAAGGTTAATCTGCCTGAAATGTTCGAGGATGAACCTCGTCTTTCAACGGAAACTTCCCTGAATTCTGGTGGCGATATCCATGTACTTNGCTGGGAGTGACCTCGGATGGTGAAGGAGCCGGAAATCACGATTGGGGTTAGGACAAGTCACGATTCAGAGAAGAAAACTCGCGATATTTATATTAGGTCTGCTCGATTTACGCTAAATCGAACAGAAGAAAAAATGTTTTTTTTTAAATTCTAATTAATCTAACACGACTCACGTTTGACAATTGAGAATTGGAGAAAAAATGAAATTCGTGCTGTTAGCCTATGACAAATGATGGTAAATTTCCAACCGAAGAACTATCAGTGGTACTATGTGTAAAAGATGAAGGGGACAGTTGCCACTTTGGTGCTTCATCTGCTGTTCTATTGGCGATCACAGAGAAAGGGGAAGTTGACTTAATACCCTTAGCACAAAAGAGGACACGCGAGATATTACAATTTGTATAGAATACAGAGTCTTTTACATTTTTAGATAGATGCAACACAAGTGTACAAAAGCAAGCAAAACTTTGTTTTTACAAATAGATTGGAAAATTCAAATCCTGTCTCTTCCTGCATTCCTTCGTTTCGTCTTGTGAGCAGTGTTGCTCTTCTGCATGGTATCGGAGCCAACACTCCAAGAAAAAATGACAACCAGTAACAAAGACAACGACAGTAAGACACTCCTGGCTCCAAAGGAAACCGAAGGTATGGACCAAATTAAAACTTATGACCCACTGCGACTGGGAGGAAATGAACACTCAGGACAGGTTATAGTGACAACACTCCTGAACGGTCGAAACTTCCGAAGCTGGCGTCAGACGATGGAACTGGCGCTGGATTCGCGCATGAAAACTGGTTTTATCACCGGAGTGGTGACAACGCCAGAGAAAACTACCCAAGATTACATATTATGGAAATCAGTTGATTCAACTGTGCGAGCATGGCTCCTAAACTCTATGGTAACTGAAATTTCTGAATCATTCATGTACGCCCCAACGGCGCGTGCCCTGTGGCTCGAAGTTGAAGAGCGATATGCGGAGGCAAATGGACCACTCTTCTCAAAAATCCAAAGAGAAATTAACACCCTGGTTCAAGGCTCACTCTCAGTCACCATGTACTACAACAAGCTCAGCAAGCTGTGGGAGGAACTCTCCCGCATACTCCCTATCCCAGTGTGTACATGTGAGGCGGCAAGAAGCTGTACCTGTAATGTGGGAAGGTTGTACATGGACAGAGAGAACTTCATCCGTGTGAACCAATTCCTTAATGGATTACAAGAGTATTATGAGCCAACAATCAACCAAATACTCATGATGGAACCACACCCAACGCTAGCCAAGGTATTTGGAATGATAACCAAAGTAGAACAACAAAAGGAAAGACTTGCACATGAGGAAAATGTGGAAACAGCACTGACAGCGAAATTCAACAACAAACCAAACCAGCAAAGGTTCATTAGAGACGAGCAACCTGCACCCCTTGCAACGGAGCAGAAGATGTACAAGAAGTGCAACAAAAAGGGGCACACCATTGACGAATGCTTTCTCATTAAAGGGGTTCCGGATTGGTACAAACAGCTCAGGAAGAATCAAGGACGCGCCATGCCGAGAGCATACGCCAATATGGTCTCTGAGAGCCCTCTAGACGTTGAAGGAGCTGCTGGGATCCAGAATGTGGAGAGCAGAGCTGATGAATTCGCTGGACACATTGATTTTTCAGGTATCTCCAAACCTCCTATCAATACATTATCTGAATTAACAAATGACCAGGGATGGATCAGGGACACGGGGGCGACGAACCATATGTGCAACAGATTGTCTCTCTTCTCGACCCACAGACCATTGGATAGATCCATTTCCGTAACCTTACCTGACGGATCAACCATTCCCATTACACACGTCGGAACAGTTGATCTAAACTCAAGACTCAGCCTAGACAATGTCTTCTATGTCCCATCTTTTAGATTTAATCTCGTATCTGCCTCTAGATTGATCCAAAGTTGTGGATTGAATTTGCATTTCACAGCTTCCGCTTGTCTTATACAGGACCCGAAGACTTTTGAAATCCTTGCCGAATGTTGCGTCAAGAATCGTCTCTACATACTTCCACAAGTCTCAACCCCTCCCACAGCCGCGCGAGTCTGCAATGCAGCCGCTGCTGATCTTACTGCTTTACCTAAAGAGGTATCCTCTACCCACGATACCATTGACATTTTGAAACCTTTGAATGTAACCAAACATACTCTGCCATTGTGGCATGCCCGTTTGGGGCATCCAAACATCAAGATTATGAACTTTCTATCAAAACAAAATTTCGATGATAATATGATTCACTCTCCCTGTGATGCTTGTGGGCTTGGGAAGATCCAGCGGCTCCCCTTTACACGAAGTTCCAATCATACTTGTCGTATTTTTCAGCTGATACACGTTGATGTCTGGGGCCCCTACTCGAAACCAAGTCTCAGTGGTGCGAAATATGTGCTGACGCTTGTGGACGATTACAGCAGAGCAACGTGGACATACTTGATGGTCCAAAAATCACAAACTAAGATTCTGCTGGAAAGTTTCATTAAACAAGCGGAAGTGCAATTCGCATCAGTTATCCAAACCATCCGTTCGGATAATGGATCGGAATTTATCAATGAAACATGTCGATCCTTACTCTCAACCAAGGGAATTATCCACCAGAAATCGTGCGTCTACACCCCACAACAGAACGGGATAGTAGAACGGAAGCACAAACACTTGGTTCAGACGGCAAGAACCCTCTTGATCCATGGATCATTGCCTACCTTCTTTTGGGGGGAGGCCATGCTTGCAGCCACCCACCTGATCAATCGAATGCCCACACCTCAATTGGGATGGGAAACCCCGTATTCCAGATTATACCGAAAGGAACCAACGTATACTCAGTTGAAGGTATTTGGTTGCCTTGGATACGTTTGTGACAACACGCCACATAAGGATAAATTCGCTCCTCGAGGATCGAAATGCGTGTTTGTGGGATATTCCGTGGATAGAAAGGCCTATAAAATGTATGATTTGAAACTGAAGCAGGTCATATACTCGAGAGATGTCAGATTCTTCGAACATGTATTCCCATACAAACGATCAGATCACGTGAACGATACTGAGGAAAGTCGTTTGCTCTGTACCACTCAACCTATACAGGGTCGTGTTCATACTGATACCCAGATGCACCCAATGCCAAATCCTGAGTCGGTCACCCATATCCCAAACCACGAGAATTCACGTTCTTCAACTTCTGAGCCGAACCAGGAAGTGATTCAACCCATCGTTGACCTTGAATCAGATTTGGAAGATGCCAATACTGATCTAATCATAGATCCTAATGATCTTTCTGAGACAAATGCTGATAAAGCATATATCCCCTACCTACGGCGAAGCAATAGACTTTCTAAGCGTCCTGAATGGCTTAACGATTATGTATCCCTGGCTAATACAGCACCTTCAGAACCCACCATGTACACGCCCAGTTCTTATCCTTACCATCGGTCCCCACATTACTCTGATGCACATATGGGATTCTTAGCAAACGTGGACATGGTCCAAGAACCTGGCACCTATCGGGAAGCCATTGGAATGCCTCATTGGGTTGAGGCGATGAGGGATGAAATTGAAGCTCTGGAGAAAAATGGCACATGGGACTTAACTCCTCTGCTGCCAGGAAAGAAACCAATAGGTTGTCGGTGGATATATAAAACGAAACTTCATGCAGATGGGAGTATTGCGAAACACAAGGCCAGGCTGGTGGCTAAAGGGTACACCCAAATTAAGGGTCTTGATTTCTGCGATGTGTTTGCGCCTGTGGCCAAGCATGTCACGGTTCGGATGATGTTTGCGCTTGCGGCTGCGAATGCTTGGGAAGTGCATCAAATAGACATCAACAATGCCTTTCTGCATGGGCATTTAGATGAGGAGATCTACATGCGGCCACCAGAAGGACTGAAAGTTGAAAAACCAGACCTGGTGTGCAGACTTAGGCGATCGCTTTATGGCTTAAAACAGGCTTCGAGGCAATGGAACAA
Organism: Utricularia reniformis; assembly: GCA_009725065.1. Lineage (NCBI taxonomy): Eukaryota > Viridiplantae > Streptophyta > Magnoliopsida > Lamiales > Lentibulariaceae > Utricularia > Utricularia reniformis. The sequence goes on from RWGZ01001072.1 coordinate 141,767, forward strand.
AGAATTGACCAACAAGCTGCTTGCTCATGGATTCAGAAAATCAGAACATGACCATTGCTTATTCGTCAAGGTTTGTGATGTTTCCATCACAACACTAGTTGTGTATGTCGATGACATACTCGTCACAGGGAACGATCCAAGAGAAATACAAGAAACTAAAGCATACCTTGATGACTGGTTCACAATTAAAGATTTGGGAGCTGCCAAGTTCTTCTTGGGTCTGGAAATTGGATACTCAGATCATGGAATTTTTATTAATCAAAGAAAGTATGCTTTGAACATTATCAAGGATGTGGGATTAGAAGGAGGAAAGCCTGCAAACACGCCATTGCCTCCAGGGATCCGTCTGAGCAGCAACGAGGAAAGGGAGTTAGAACATCCAGACAGATACCGAAGATTGATAGGGCGTTTATTGTACCTAGGCTTCACAAGACCTGACCTGGCGTATGCATGTCAACAATTGAGTCAATACATGCAACAGCCGCGAGAAAACCATTGGAACGCCGCCTTGCATGTGGTGAGATATATTAAAGGGACGCCGGGGATGGGATTGTTCTACTCCAAAGATTCAGACTTAAAATTGAGAGGATATTGTGATGCAGATTGGGGTTCGTGCATCGATACTCGAAGATCAATAACGGGCTATGGGATCATGATTGGTTCCAGTTTAGTGTCGTGGAAAGCGAAGAAGCAAACGACTGTGTCGCGGTCCACGGCGGAGGCAGAATATCGCAGTTTGGGAATGACGTTATGCGAAGTGAAGTGGGTATCCTATCTCCTAAGGGAATTTCAAACTTCACTTCAGTTGCCAATCGATATATACTGTGATAATCAGGCAGCCATACATATAGCGACCAATCCAGTTTTTCACGAGCGAACAAAGCACCTAGAAGTTGATTGCCACCTTGTACGAAGTCATCTGAAGGAAGGCTTTATACGCTTGAACCACGTTGGAACAAAAGAGCAAGCCGCGGACCTGTTCACGAAGTCCCTGAACGTGTCATTGTTTAGAAATTGTTTGGGACGATTGGGGTGCCGCACATTTGATGAAGCTCCAACGTGCGGAGGGAGTGTAAAAGATGAAGGGGACAGTTGCCACTTTGGTGCTTCATCTGCTGTTCTATTGGCGATCACAGAGAAAGGGGAAGTTGACTTAATACCCTTAGCACAAAAGAGGACACGCGAGATATTACAATTTGTATAGAATACATAGTCTTTTACATTTTTAGATAGATGCAACACAAGTGTACAAAAGCAAGCAAAACTTTGTTTTTTCAAATAGATTGGAAAATTCAAATCCTGTCTCTTCCAACATTCATTCGTTTCGTCTTGTGAGCAGTGTTGCTCTTCTGCTGCGCAAAATTTCCAAAAAACAATTGTGAATTATTAGTGGTAGCCTTTAGCGCTTTAACGTTCGAATTCTTGTAGCTATGGACGGCCGCAGACGCACAGTAATCGGAGTCGACGACCTCGCATTTCCGTCCAGAAGTATCACGATAACGGAGAGACATGTATCGAGGTTCCGATTTAATTTTCAATTGAAACATTTCGTCGAACACCTTAATCCACATTTTTTTATTCCGGAGAGTAAGCTCAGGTTCCAATACCATCATATATTAGATTCGGTTTTGAAGATGTAACAATGCTCAGTGAGATCCGATCCTATCATCGCCGGCGGCTGTATTTGAATTTATGGTACGAGTTTCTTAATTGTGTGTATTTTTCTGTTTCATTTGCAGCGATCTTTAAGATATCTTGATTCCCTAGGGTATCCGCAATGTTTGCTTACGAATTAATGCGAAATTCTACGGTACAAGGAAAGGACCTTGATTGAGTGTGTTCATGTATTGGGAAAATGATTAGTTTTGTATTTTTTATAGTATCTGGATGAGGTTGAAGGTGATGGGATGAAGATGAAAGTTAGTGTTGATGATAAACTAGTCGTTTACTGAAAAGCATGGGATAGTGTGAATGGATGTAGAAAAGTTGAACACTGCACCTTGTTTATGTATTCATACTTTGCATCACCTACTGCCCCCTGCCAAGTATCCATGGAATTCACTAAATTATGACACGTGCACTGGGCCCTTTCTATAATATCCCCCGAGCTTGTAAGTTTTTGCATATTTTCCGACAGGAATGCTGAAATCAATGGCGGAGGAGAGGAAGCAGGTAGCGCAGGCGAGTTCAAGAAAGGGATGTATGAGAGGGAAAGGAGGGCCGGAGAACGCGTCATGTAGATACAAGGGAGTTAGGCAGCGTACTTGGGGGAAATGGGTTGCAGAGATACGAGAACCTAATCGTGGTTCCCGTGTCTGGCTTGGCACCTTCGACACTGCTTACGATGCTGCGGTAGCATACGATGCGGCCGCGCGTAAGTTCTTGGGTCCTGAAGCTAAGGTTAATCTGCCTGAAATGTTCGAGGATGAACCTCGTCTTTCAACGGAAACTTCCCTGAATACTGGTGGCGATATCCATGTACTTTCGCCGGAGGAGATTTCAGTGAAAGATAGTTTCAGCAGTAGTGGGATTTTGCGGAGGTTGAATATGAGTTTACCTGAAGTTGACGACTGGTATTTGTGGGCTGAAGCTGCGAAAGATACGCCTTTTGAGATTGTGCATGATCCAGGGGCCTTTGCCAGCTCTCTGGATTGCTGGAAGGACAACAATCCGTGGTTATAGATACTCACTAAATAAAATATATTGGATTCATATAATAATACACAATATTGTAAAAAAACAAACATGTCACCGACATCATTATCTAATCAAATCTACTGTACATTATATATGCTAATGATTTGTGGAGTTAAAAGGGTCTTGACAAATACGGATAAATGTTGCATGTAATATACAAGAGAAGAAAGAAATGAATGAGAAACCTTTTATTCAGGATTTGCGTCAACAACAGATTTCTTGTACTCTGGTTTAAGCTCATACGTACCTTGGTTTGTTCTTTTTTTGCTGTACACACATAGCTCATTCAAAATCTCTTTCAGAAATTGCTGCAACATAAAGCTCATGTAAGTTTCATGGATTGTATATATATTTAGAAATGGACTTACAGAAGGTTGATGAGTCTCTTGAACAAGCTGCTTCAGTGCCCAATTCGGCTGCTTTTCAAACAGTTTAAACAAAATGTCTTCTACTTCCCCACGATCCCTCCTTGTTCTTTTCACTTTAGCTCCCTTCTTTTTCTCCTGTACAAATTTAATTGCAACCAAAGCATAAACACAGCCTTCAGTTGTTTACAATCAATCATAGGATTACAACATTCCCACTAAAGTGTATACTTTCATGTTTCATTCACGAACGACATTGATAAAACCAAATAATCTGTGGTTACTCTATGGCTACTGTTTCTCATTCATTTTAACAGACAAAACACAGTTTCAAAATAAACCTAAACACAGATGTTTAAGAGTACAATGATTGGTAGTCATATTCATCTTATGAATTTTGATGCGAATACATACATACATACCTTGGAAGTTGAAGAAATCAAGCCCATCATTCCAGGTCTCATTGGGACACCTCGATCATTATCAATAACCTGATATGAAAAGAATAATCGAGATAAGGAACATGGTTAATATGGAAGGGCAGGGAAAAAGAAATTCATGGAACAACCTGAGTTTGTCTAGTTTTGACCATACATTTATTTGTTCTTTCACGGCACATTTTACTGTACTCTTCAATGTTTTTGTGATGAGGCTTCATGTCGAATTTGTGATCCAATTTGCCTTCTATTGCCACTCCACCTATAAGTGCCATAATCAGTAGACGTTCGCAAGAATATTCTTGAAGATGAGAATCAAGTGAAGTTGCGAACTAGAAAATAAAAATTCAGAATACTTCACCGTGATTCATCTCCGAGAAGACACAAATTGGGACGAAATCATTGAACATATTCAAGGAGTAAATCTCAGGCATCTGCACCGCCTCACTTCCGGACAACTCCATTGTAAGCTGCAGATCAACGATGAAAACAAGCAACAACTCACGAATTTATCACGAGAAGGATATTACCTGCAATGCTGGTTGGTCTTCAATACGGAGAGGATCTATCGCGACAATAACCTTAGCGATGGGCGCCTTTTCGTTCGCCTCCGCCGATGATTGCCACGCCTTGGCCACCACAGGAGGGCATTTCATGAGCCACACGGATCGATCGGCTTTATTAGTATCTACTGTAGTCAAATTGTTGTAACAATCATCATCCATGGACGAGGCTGAGTTCAGATTACGCTTCGGGTTTACGGACTTCGGTTGGCAGGATTCTTCGCCGGTCAACCTCTCTTCTTGATCTTGTTTCAGATAACCATAATTTGCCTCTGACTTGCCCATGTCCAACAGATAAAGGGCCATTGCGAGGCCCAGATTACGAAAAATTCCAGAGATATATTAGGTCCAGCCCATGTCAAGTTTAAGGGCCTAGTGTAGCTCAAAGCCCAAATCATGCTACTCATAAATATTTAAACCCAATAAGGTCTCCAAATAAAAATATACTATTTTAAATAATTATATGTATAAGCATAGGAATAATGTTTGGATAAGACATTCCAACTTAATATTTATATCCTAAAATTCATATACTCTTAAGTTTTTTAATTTGTATGCTTAAGTTATGAAAATCCAAAATTTGGTACTAACATTCATTAATGCTTTAAATATATATGAATACATATATGATATGTTTACCTTAAAAATATATAATAATTATAAATCAAAATATTAACAATTTCAGACGAACATATAGGCTATGAAAGTGACTCATAAAAAAATAGATGCAAAATCTTTATCGTTTATTTAATTATCATAGTTAAACAATTTGGAACTTCGACATTTAAAGATACTATTTAAAAACTTTAGAAATATTGCATTTATATGATTTGAAAATATTATTTTATAAATTATGAGACCTAATATTTTGTGTTGGTGTATTTTAAAATGGTCCTATTGACTTTATTCAAGCAATAAATATTTGGCATAGTCAAACTCGATATTATTATTGAGTGCCTTAACTTTCTTTTATTATAAAACTACTAAAATAGTAGAACTATATTCTTCCACCTATATATTCAATAATCACTTTCTTTTATTATTACACGGGAATTAATGAACCATGTAATAATATTATATTAGGCACCTACATTTTTTAAATATTAATTTCTCACATTCTCTTATTTTTTATATATTTTTATTTCTATAAATTGGTAGAATGGGATGGAGTCCGTCCTGTCTGTTTTCGTATGGGTTTCTGTTGAAAATGTCGACGGCGAATTTGAGTTTTCTTCTTCTACTATGGAGCCTCTGCGCTTCATTAACATGCGCTGATTCTTTGTCTGAAGTCACCGCATTGCTTGACTTTAAGCGGAAATTGTACGACCCTTTGGGTGTAATGGACGAGTGGAATGCGTCCACGGCGGCGGCGCCCTGCGATTGGAGAGGCGTTCTGTGTGAAGGAGGGAGGGTGCGGGTGCTACAGTTGTCGGGGCGGCAGCTAGCTGGAGGTATAAGCGAGGAGCTAGTTAGGCTTAGCCAGCTGCACGAGCTAAGCTTGAACTCGAATTATTTGAATGGGTCAATTCCAGATGCTCTCTCTCAGTGCTCGCAATTACGCAGCGTCTACTTGCAGTATAACTCACTCACTGGAGGTATTCCGCCGGCGTTTTTCTCGAATTTAACGAATCTGCAGGTTTTGAATATCTCTCAAAATTTCATCTCCGGTAAGATTCCAGGAAACATTCCTGAGAGCATGCGGATTTTAGACCTCTCTTCCAATTCTTTGTCTGGTGAGATACCGGCAAATTTTTCCTCTGGTCACCAGCTCCAAATCATCAATTTTTCGTTCAACCTTCTTTCCGGCGAGATCCCATCTACAATAGGAGCTTTGCAGCAACTAAAATACCTATGGCTCGATGGAAATAAGCTCGATGGAACTATTCCTTCATCGCTTTCCAACTGTTCGTCGTTAGTTCAAGTGACAGCAGGGAATAACATGCTGTCCGGAGTTATTCCTGCGACAATGGGGACTCTTAAAAGCCTTCAGATTCTCTCATTGCCTGATAATCAGCTAACTGGTGTTGTATCTGCTTCGTTACTTTGTAACATCTCATTGGTGAATTCCACAGTCAAAGTTCTTAATCTAAGCTCCAATGCACTCACGGGTATAGAGAACAATGACTTGGAAAATTGTGAAAGCTTACTTGAAGTTCTAGATCTTCACTTGAACCAGATAAATGGTGTGTTCCCTAAACTTCTTCCCAAGTTTTCAACTTTAAGGGTTCTTGATATTTCTGCCAATTTGATAACCGGAGTTTTACCTGAAAATATTGGGAATCTAGTAAATCTTGAGGAGTTCAGAGCTGGGAACAACTCTTTAACTGGAGAAATCCCTATAGGGGTAACACATTGTGGATCTGTCAGAGTACTTGATCTTAGGGAAAATGGGTTTTCTGGGTCCTTACCAGAGTTGCTAGGGGAGATGAAGAGCCTAGGAATACTTAATCTTGGTACAAATTTGCTTACTGGTTTAATTCCTGCGAGCATTGGTAGCCTTTATTCTTTAGAAATATTGGATTTGGGAGGTAATAATCTAACCGGGGATGTGCCTCTGGAGTTGTTAAGCCTCAGCAACTTGAGCGTTCTTAACCTGAGCAACAACAAGTTATCTGATCAAATTCTATTGAGTATTGAGAAAATGAATGGTTTACATACTTTAAATATGAGTGGCTGTGGATTTTCAGGGAAGATTCCTTCTGGAATTGGTAATCTTTTGAAGCTCAAAACTCTTGATTTGAGCAAACAGAATTTGTCTGGGGAGTTGCCTATTGAGCTCTTTGGGTTACCAAATTTGCAAGTTGTAGCTTTGGATATGAATTTGTTGTCTGGTAATTTGCCTGAAGGTTTTAGCAGCTTGTCTAGTTTGCAGTATCTGAATCTTTCTTCTAATAGTTTCACTGCTCAGATTCCAGCTTCTTATGGCTTTCTTAGATCATTGACTGTTCTTTCACTGTCTCATAATCTACTTACAGGTTCAATTCCTTTAGATTTAAGCAATTGTTCTGCTCTTCAAGTGTTGGAATTAAGAGGGAATGAATTGGAAGGATCCATTTCTGCTAGTTTTTCAAAGTTATCTCATTTACAGGTGCTTGATCTTGCCCAGAATACACTAACTGGTGCTATTCCAGATAGTATTTCTTATTGTTCAGCTTTGGTAGCTCTGGATCTGTCTTCAAATAATCTGGCTGGTTTTATTCCAGCTTCTCTTGCTCTACTCCCTGCTTTACAGAGATTGAATCTATCAAATGATAATTTCGAAGGTGAGATCCCTGTATCTTTGTCTTCTCGGTTCAGTAATCCTTCGGTTTTTGCTATGAACAAGAATTTATGTGGGAAGCCACTGCAAAGATGTGGAAAGATGAATAAGCGCAGTAAAATGAGACTGATATTATTCATTGTAGTAGCTGTGGCTGGTGGCATGATGTTATTAGGTTGTTGTGGTTATGCTTACATTCTGGTTCGATGCCGTCGTAGGCTGTTTTCCGGTTCAATGGGGAAGAAGCGAACTTCGAGTGCTGGTTCACAGGGAGCACGAGGTAGCGGAGAAAATGGAGCTCCAAAGCTTATCATGTTCAATAGCAAGATAACCTATGCTGAAACATTAGAAGCAACAAGGCAACTTGATGAGGAGAATGTATTGAGCAGAGGAAGATATGGCTTACTTTTCAAGGCTACTTATGCAGATGGAATGGTTCTTGCGATTCGTCGCCTTCCCGATACGTCTTTACCGGAGCATACATTCCGTAAAGAAGCTGAATATCTCGGGAGAATTAAGCACAGAAACTTGACTGTTCTTCGTGGATACTATGCAGGACCGCCTAATGATATGCGTCTACTTGTATACGATTACATGCCGAATGGAAACTTGGCTACTCTTCTTCAGGAGGCATCGCATCAAGAAGGGCACATCTTGAATTGGCCAATGCGTCACCTGATTGCTCTCGGAATTGCTCGTGGACTAGAGTTTTTGCATTCGGTCCCGATCTACCATGGTGATGTAAAACCACAAAATATTCTCTTTGATGCAGATTTCGAACCGCATTTATCGGAATCGATGCTCGATAAACTAACTCTCCCGGCTCCAAATGAAACATCAACATCGACATTACAAACCGGAACACTTGGTTATGTAGCACCTGAAATTGCAGTAACAGGAGAAGCAACATCAGAAGCTGATGTATACAGTTTTGGAATATTAATGCTGGAGATATTAACTGGAAAGAAACCTGTAATGTTCACTGAGGATGAAGACATTGTGAAGTGGGTTAAAAGGCAGCTTCAAAGAGGGCAAGTCTCCGAACTACTAGACCCCGGTTTGTTAGAGCTCGATCCGGAATCTTCGGAATGGGAAGAGTTCTTGCTTGGTGTGAAAGTAGGGTTGTTGTGCACAATGCCTGATCCTTTAGAGAGACCTTCTATGAATGATGTGGTTTTCATGCTTGAAGGGTGCAGATTAGCACCAGAGTTGCTTCCTTCATCTGCTGATCCTACTGCACTTCCTTCTCCAGTATCCTAGACACCATTATGTCTGAATTTGCATGATTAGGATCACGCATTTTGCTTCAGAAATTCATCATTGGATAATTAAATTCAAAGTATTAAAGATTTTAGTTTCACAATACACAACACAAGGGCAACAAACAAGTAGCCGTTGAGTGGGGGATACATGGTCGTTTAATAAAGTGAGTAAAATACAATACAATACAATACCTACCCCAAGTTTGGTCCACTTACGAATAAGGGTGAAGAGAAATAGTTATTGGGTGGGTGGTTCAGAGCACAGACTCTGGCCCCTCTCTGCAAAATCACAACATGTAAAGAAGCAATCTGCAGTAAAGTCACAGCAGACATGAACAAGGCTGCAGTAAAGGGAAGGAAAGCCTTAATAATGAATTGTTTCTTGGATTTCCGCACCCATCCTCTTATGATAACAAATCCTTGAATTAAAATCAACTTAAACATTCATAATTACATATATACTTAATTTTTCATAGATCAGACTCACCTGGAGAAGCTCATCTGCGCTGTACATATCCAACTGACATGAGAAATACACTAAATTGCATGTATGTCAAGCATAAATATTTGTCTAAATATTTTTCAGATTGGGCCCATAAGTGAAAGAAAATATTAAATGGGACGATTCATTCCATAATATATATCACAACACACAAGACAACATATGAGAAGTAAAAGCAAAGATTAAGATAAAGACTCTGTTTTGGACATATTACCACAAACTTATTCACCAAATTTATCGTCTATAACCTACGGACAAACGAACCAAATTCTCAATCATCAATGATGCGCAAGTACGCCTTGAACATAAATAAAATGCATCGTAGCCCAACAGTGGCGCTAAAGGGAGGAAGCTTCGGTTGATGGAGAAATCAACTTAATGAACAGTTTTAGTCAGCTCTAGACTGACCAGCACGAGAAGAGAGGATAATGCCCACAATCAGACCATAAAGAGCCAGTGCTTCAGCAAAAATAAGGATAAGGATCATTCCAACAAACAGCTTTGGTTGTTGTGCATTTGCCCTGTCATGCAAAAAACAGAGGTCAGAATTCAAGTAAACTACAATGGTTCATGCATATTTGGACTCTTGTTAACAAGCAGCACTGTTGCCTCGTAGCAGATATAAGGCTGAAGCTTAAATGTCTGATGGATCAAGTTGTTTAATTCTACAAATACATGGTTCAAGCATTTATATTCTGAAGCTAAAAAACACAAATTCATAGATGTAAATTCTGTGAATTCAAGATTAATGAAGCCAAAGACCTTTATACGTGTTGATGGAGAGCTGACTGCAAAAAATAAATTTAGCAGATGAATTATGACCTCCATCCCACGGAGATTTAACTACAAGTTACATGCTTAAGCCTGAGTATCATCTCATATTCCTTGAAATAACTAAATAACGATGATTTCAAGAACCAGCACAGAAACTTGCCAAAGCTGATCCCTTTTCACAAAACCAACAAGAAGCAATCACCGAACTATTAAAATATCTACTTATGAACACTTTGTTGCTGAGATCATGCATATCCAAATAAAAAAGGTCGGCAATGGAAATAATATTACTTCCATCAAATCTCACCTGACACCAGCATCACCCACGATCCCAATTGCCATACCCGCGGCGAGGCCAGCAAGACCACACGAGAGTCCAGAAGAAAGATGAGCATAACCATCAAACAAGTAATACGATTTCGCCTTAGGATTAATTCCCGTACTGATAATCACAGCGATAATCAGCCCATAAATACCCAAAACTCCAGCCATAACCACCGGAACAATAGACTTCATCACCAGTTCCGGCCTCATCACGCCCATAGACGCCACTCCGACACCGCTCTTAGCCGTGCCGTAGGCCGCTCCCATACCTACAGAAACCAAAATCATCAATAAGCACATCAAATCAACCTACTCGGTAAAAGGCACGAAAGATTACAAGAAAAGACGAGCGCAGCTGCGGCTCCAAGGAAACCAAAGAAAGGCGCTGTTTCATCCCCGCTAAAGGTCGACGACATTTTGATGGACCGAAAATTTTCCCTTTGATCAGATCTAAACTGTAGAGAAACGGCTAGAGGAGGCGTCGATTTTGACTATCACCATTTATTTATCCAAAATTTCATCGGGGCAAATCCGGGTCGGATACAACCATTTATTTATACGCGGCCCAATTGTTTTACACTCTTTGTAAGAATATATGCGACCCAATAAGGCCCTAGTACAATTTATTGGCCCATATTCTTCAAAGCTTACGTGGAATTGATAAATTAAAATTAGAGGATTATTTAAAAGTCAAAAAGAAAAGAAGTGGACCCTACAATTATTCTCTAATGATTAATATATTACATTTTTAATATAAAAATGAGGATCTTATAATGATAATGAAAAGACGTAATAGAAAATGGTACGGTAGATTGGTAGGTGATTCAATTATTACAAGGAACAGATTAAGAGTCTTAATCACTTTATGAAAAAAGTGTAACTATTTATTAGAGAATAAATATTCGACAATGATTTCTAAGGAGGGTTAAAAGTTAAAACTGATGCAATTTTATTTTATTCAAATAACTTTGAAATTAAATAATTTAGTTGATGATTAATAAATTCAATGAAAAGGAAAGTGCCAAGTAGATAGCGACCGTGTGGTAAACTGAAAGCTCATATTACATTTGTTTGTTAAGTGTGAGTTTAACAAATTCTTATTTTATAATTATTGTATAAGTAAAATTAATATGTTTTAATCGCAAAAAAATCAAATCATATCTCCTAGTACTAAAATTATGAAAACGATTTGGTACAATGATCGAATTATTAAAAGAATTCTTTATTTTATAAAAAACATAACTAATCTAGTATAATATATTTAAAAAAAATTAAGTATTGAAAAAGTTTAATTTGAGAAATAAATAAGGTATTTAATAGTCATGTGAGGGGGCCAGGTCAGACCGGTAACCCTAATTTTCAGCGTCGGTCATGTCAATTTCGTGTAGTTGTACCCAATTTCATTATCGCCCACAAACATTTCTAATATTATTTAATATTTTAATTTTCAAAATAAGCGCAAAATTAACCTTATTTTTTTCTGTTTTTAATTCCCCCCCAAAAATTCAAACGGCCTGCCCAATAGATATAATTTCCTATATTATATTTTTAAATAATTTGGAAACATTTAAATTAAAAATAAAAATGTAGTATTTAAATAAAAAGGGACTTTTAGAGAGTCCATGTGGAGAAAAAGGTCAACTGAAAAATAAAGTATAGTTACCGCGACTTTTTTCCTTTTAAAGAAAGCTTCCAACTTTTTGGTTGTGGTGTTGGGCAAAGCTTAATGTGAAGTGTGAAGGAGAAGATATACCGCAATGAGAACTTCAAAGTGAAGTGAAACGACGCCGCTGTGTTCAAGAAAACTCAGATTCTGTTCTCGCAGCTCGTTCATAGGTATTTTGTAATGCGATACATTTACTGTTTCTGATTGATCTTCTTTAGATTGCTTCGCTCTTGTTGAAACGACGGGTTAGCGTTTTTGAATGTTGTTCTTGCCTGACAATTGCGCCGCGATCGATATTGCAACAATCGCTGCTTTTTATGGTGTTTGAGAATACCTATAAATCTGTAAAGTTTCTTCAAGCTTTTTGACTCTTTCTAGTAGGTAAAATGCCAACTTTTCTTGTATTTCTGAATAGAAATCCAATCTGTTTTATATTAATTTATAAAAGGAATGTCGTATTCTTGGTCCGGTTTGATGGATTTTGGTGACCTGTTCTTTTCAGTCCCCTGTAGATTGTAGAATTTTTGTTTCACTATTCTACAAAGGACCCGTGAATAGTTTTTCTCTGTATCTTGTGTTGTAGTTTTCTTTCCAGAACATTTCTGCCTCTTCATATTATTACCTGTCTCAGATACAATAATCAAATGGAAAAAAGGAATTGGCTGTGGAAGAAGAAAGCATCTAGTAATGTGGATAACAAGGCAAAGTATGGTAAGATTTCTATGGAACTGGAGAATCAAGTGAAGGGATACGAGGATGAAATCAACAAGTTGAATGGAAGGTTATTTGAAGCTGAATCTGAAATAGCTAACAGAGATAAATTGGTTAAGCAGCATGCGAAAGTTGCTGAAGAAGCTGTATCGGGTTCGAATTTCACTACAATAATGGTGTGAGTGGTTTGCATCTATAGTTCTAATGTCTTGATTTGTAGGTTGGGAGAAAGCTGAAGCAGAAACTGGTGCACTTAAAAGTCATCTGGAGTCGGTAACATTACTGAAAGTTGCAGCTGAGGATAGGGAAGCAAAGCTTGATGGTGCATTGAAGGAATGCATGAGGGAGATAAGAAGTTTGAAGGAAGAACATGAACAAAAGTTGCAACAAGTTGTTGTGAGCAAGGTTAAGATATTTGACAAAATGAAGTTGGAGCTTGAGGATAAATTGTTTGGTATGGACCAAGAATTGCTCAGGGCTGCTGCTGAAAATGGTGCAATGACAACATCTTTGCAAGAAAGATCTGATATGATCATCCGAATAACTGAAGAAAAATCAAGAGCAGAGGCTGAGATAGAGATTTTAAAGAGCAAGATTGAGTTGTGTGAGAAGGAAGTGCATTCCCTCAAATATGAACTTCATATTGCAGTGAAACAGGCTGAAATCTGTAATGAAGAGAAGAACATGAGTGTGCGTTCTGCTGAAGTCGCAAACAAGCAACATCTTGAAGGAGTGAAGAAAATAGCTAAACTTGAAGCACAATGTCAAAGATTACGTATACTTGTTCGTAAAAAATTACCTGGACCAGCAGCACTAGCACAAATGAAGCTTGAAGTCGAGAGTTTGGGTCCGGACTATGGACATTCCCGTTTGAAGAGATCCGTAGGGAAGTCTCTTTCTCCACATATATCTGAAGAACCAGAGTTTTCTCCTGAAAATTCAAAGAGATTTATTAAAGAAAATGAATTACTAAGTGAACTGTTGATGGTAATGGAGGATGAGATGAAGATGCTGAAAGAAGCATTGGCCACCCGTAATAGTGAACTGCAAGATGCTCGGAGTGTATGTGCAATAACAGCAAGCAAGCTTCAAAGTCTAGAAGCTGAGATTCAAGCCAATGGTGATAAGTCAAATCTTTTGAAACCTACTAAGTTCCAAAATGCAGGTTTCTTTAGTAAAAATAATAGTAACCTGCCGAGTTTTCCCACTTACTCCGAAGAGGTAATTGATGATAATGTGAGTAGCTCGGGTTCTTGGTCCATTGGAGTGCCTTCTGAGCTTTCCCATGTAAAGAGGGAAAAGAATGCTGACAGCAGTCCAAGTAAAACTGAACACACAAACAATCTGGATCTTTTGGATGACTTTCTGGAGATGGAGAAGTTGGCATCCTCAGCCAGTGAGTTGAATGGAACGGCTTTGGATGCAGATATCCCATATACCAGGACTAGAGTTGGACCAGAGCACGCAAAAACTGAAGATTCTGTTGAAGGCTCCATATCCTCTGGTTTTCAGTTTATGGAACAGAGCTATTTGCAATCTCAAGGAATTTCCATAAAAAATATCTCGGCTGTGATCTCTAAGTTGCAAGCAGATCCCGACATCTTATTGGAACTGCAATCTCTAACATTGGAAGTACTGGAGACCATGTCAAATGAAAATGATCAGGGAAAGATTATTGAAAATTTCAAGCGTCTTATTCAGGCAATGCGTGACTGTTTGCTTCTTCAGCCGGAACAGTTAGCTACTGAAGGCAACCATCCTTCTGCCACTGCAAAGGACATCCATGTTGTGGCAGTAGATCAAGGGTTTAAGTCTGCCGTGGCTCAAGTTTGTGAGTTTATTGTGACCCTTGGTAGAGACGCTAACCTGGCCCCGAATGCTACTCCTCAGGGAACTGGCCTAAATGCAAAGATTGACTTCATTTCTGCCAAATACAAAGACACCGTGGACAGCAACATCAATCCAGTCGAGTTTGTTCTTGATATTTCAAATGTGTTTTCTGAAGCAAGTACTTTGCACCTGAATATCTTGGGATCGGGAAGGTTTGAATCTGAAAGTAATAGCTCAGATTGTATTGACAAGACCGCTCTACCAGAAAACAAAGCTGTTGTAGATTCAGTCGGAGAAAGCTTTCCCACTAGCAATGGCCACTTATATAATGCTTGTTTTGGTGCCATTGTACCAAATGATGGGAGTACTGTCCCCACCTCTGAATCCTCTGCAACTTCATGCAAATGTTCAATGGAGGATTATGCACAACTGAAAATGGATAAAGATAACCTACTGTCTGACCTTGAAAGATGCATGGAGAACTATGAAAATACCAAGATGCAGTTGCAAGAAATGGAGCATCTTCTTGCTGAAGCCAGGTTCCAGGCATCATCATCTCAAAAGTCCAACAGTTTGGCTGATACACAGCTCAAGTGCATGGCGCAGTCATACAAATCGCTTGAAACAAGGGCTGAGGAATTACAAAATGAAATCAGTTGCCTCCAAGGAAGAATTCAAAGATTGAAAAATGAGCTTCAAGAGGCGAGAAAAAGTCACCAGGATGCCCTTGACAGGTGCAAGGATCTTCAACAGCAGTTGGAGAGGTGGTTATCATTGGTTTCTAGTTTCTTCTCTAGCTTGGGCTGCGTTTTTTGGCTTCTCTTGATTTTAACTTCTTTGTCAGGGTTGATGTTTCCAAAGCACCTGGAATTGAAGACACAGTTTGCCAGGTAAGTCTCATCTAGTAAATATTTCGTGGTAACAAAAATAAGAAATAGCAACCTCCCTATGCATCATTCTTACTGAACTGCTGTTGCCATCCATCACTTCAGGAAGAGTTAGCTGAGAAGCTTGCAGGGTGTCAAGAAACCATACTTCTTCTTGACAAGCAATTAAAAGTACTGCGTGGCCAATCAGAAAGAAACAGTTCAATAAACCATGGAAGAAATCCAAGAGCAGAAGCACATGAAGAAGAATCAATCACAAGTGAAACAAACTTGCCGGATGCAGTTTCCTTCGGAAGTGACACATATACTTCTTTATACTTGCAGAGAGCTGCTGGCTTGGAATCTCCCTTGATGGATGTATGTAATCCCCTGTTCAGCCATGACTACCAAACAAGTAACATGGGAAGCTCTCCCATGAACTCAAATCATGCAAAGCACCGCCCGACAAAGTCGTGCTCATCTTCATCTGCCCCACCAGAAAAACCAGCCCGTGGGTTCAGCAGATTTTTCTCATCATACTCAAAAGGGAAACTTAGCCAGTAATGGCTCAAATGAAGTTCATCGAGTGTTAGATATCTCCCTGAAGACACATTTATACAGATGTCGGTGCTTGTGACCTTTTGTTATTCACGTAACTTAGTGTAGTTCTTGGAAGAAAAACTGCAAATATCTGGACGTCAAATGTTATTCATATAATAGGCAATGACGCAAAACATACATAAAACATTTCTCTTTCAACCGTACCTTAGTGAAGCAATAACAATCTCATAACACATTTTAAATAAAATAAATAGAAAACCACTTTAAGCGTAAAGAAGAAAAATAAGTAAATATGTCAAACAAACACTTCAGTCGGTCCCAAAACTAGAAATGCTTGTACCGGTCAATAGAAAACCGCTTTAAGTGTAAAGAAGAAAAAAAGTAAATATGTCAAACAAACGTATTTAACTACCAGTGGAGCTCACTTGCATAAATGGATGGCTTCTCGATGGGAGCACCTGAATAATTAGGCTAAAAAGGTGGGAGTTTTCAGGGCAGGCAGTCCGCAAAATTGAAAAAACAAAAAAGAATACTGGAGCTAGTTAGTTATAAATATTTTTTTCTATTGATACCGAGAGAAAAATGGCAGAACAGACAAACACCTGATACTCACGTGACCAAGGCTTGGAATTTGTAAGCCGATGGCCAGTTTCTCCATCTGAATATTGTGCATACATGTCGCTAGGGGCTGAAACCAGGAATAAGCAGGCATTCTTATGAAATTCAGAAGAGTGGTAAAAATTCACCAAAAATGAATCAACTGCAGATATTGGTGGTATACCACAAATGAGGCTGAGTGAGATAAAATGGGTAAAAGTTCATTGATGATTTTCTAAGCATCACTATTGGGGGCTGCAACGATCACACTACGGAATAAAAGAAGAAAATCAATGCATGCATATTAACATACACATGCAACCACACATAAGGCAATTTCAATAGCACTTAACTGGAAAATCCTTCTCCCTCCAGGACCTAATATCCTTAGGAGCCGCCTTCTCACCAGATTTGGCACGTTTACTTTCTTATGTAGGAGCTGTGGCATTAGTAACTTGATGTCATCTACTACACTTACCATTGCATATGATAGGGATGATATCTCATCCTGCAAAGCATGATAACATCTTAGGATATAGCATGAGAGATTTTGAATTTATTAGAAACAACAAAGCAAAAGAGCATGCGTTTGGTTCACTTCCACTACTGCAGACATCCTCAAAATTTTCATCAGACTCACAGACTGCATTATAAAATATGTTCTTAATTCAGCTAATGAGTATTGCACCATCCTGGAACAATGGGAAGATATTAAAAATTACACATGAAACATAAAACAAGGCAGTAACCTACTAACTTGATGAACCAAAATTTTTTTATAAAAGAGAAAAAATGATCTGGACCTTTGGCACGTTTCATCACTGAAGTTGAACATTCTAACAATACCCGAGGGATATGGGGTGGTTCCACAATAAGTGTTGCAAATATAGCCAAATCCCGTAGAGAACAAAAACAGGAATCAGGAAATTATTAAATATAAAGAATCCATAAAAAGTGATCTAATGATCTTAGCGCAAAGAAATCAGATGCCTCCCAGGCGCTCTGCAACAACTCCAGTCATTAGACGTTCAAGTATATCCACCAGTAAGACGTTCGAGTTTGAAGAAATCTTAGCCATTGAAAGCAGAAGAGACAGTGCTCAAGTACCTAATAACCAGAAAAATAGTGATTAGATAGTTCCACAATAGATGTAATATAAGGAACATGTAGTACGCTTTATCCACGAAAAATACATTCAAGTATTTTCCTCAAGTTAATATCAGTTGCATGCAAAGTTCAACTTTAACTGCAATGTTTTCCATAACGAGTCCAATCTTCAAAAGAAAAAGGAGAAGAAAATATCAAAAAAACAAAAATCTTCAAATACTATCTGAAGTAGATTTTTTTATGGAGCACCACTGAAAAAGCAGTCTTGTTATCAAAAGTGACACTGTTTGAAAAAAGAGTCCTTACAATTTGGTCCCCAGATGCTTTTCTATAAACATTAAGCATGAAATACAGCAAAATCTCAAATAAAACCATGCTAGCAAGTACCCTAATCTCAATGATTGAAGTACTCCCAAGGGATACTATTGCAAAGGGTACTTGTATGTATTTACCTAAATGTGCGGACACAGAAGAAGATCTAAAGCAAAAGCAAAATAGCATAAGTTTGGTTCACTTCCATTCCTGCAGACATCCTCAAATTTTTCATCGAACCCACAGACTGCATTATCAGATGTTCTTAATTCAGGTAATGAGCAATGCACTATCCTGGAACAGTGGGAAGATTCAGAAATTATACATGAAACATAAAACAAGGCAGAAACCTCCTAAATTTAACATCACATTAGCGCATGATGAACCGAAATTTTTTTATCAAAGAGAAAAAATGATATGGACCTTTGGCACATTTCATCACTGAAGTTGAACATTATAACAATACCCGAGGGATATGGGGTGGTTCCACAATACGTGGTGCAAACATGCCCAATCCTGTAGAGAACCAAAACATGAATCAAGAAATTATTATTTATAGAATCCATAAAAAGTGATCTAATGATCTTAGGCCAAAGAAGTCAGATGCCTCCCAAGCGCTCTGCAACAGCTCCAGTTATTAGATGTTCAAGTATATCCACTAGTAAGACATCCTAGTTTGCAGAAATATTAGCCATTGAAAGAAGAAGAGACAGTGTATCCACCCTTAAGTACCTAATAACAAGAAAAATAGTAATTAGATAGTTCCACAATAGATGTAACATAAGGAGCATGGAGTATGCTCAAGTATTTTCCTCAAGTTAATATCAAGCAGTTGCATACAAAGTCCAGCTTTAACTGCAATGTTTTCCATAATGAGTGCAATCCTTCAGGAAAAGGTTGAACTTTCCTTTGAAATAAAAGCAGTAACACTGCAAGAGATATCCTGGATTGCAAGTTCCTTACCCTATTCTCTATGCATGATTTTTGAAATACGCTTCATACAAGTTGAGCAGGAAAAAAATGAATCAGCACAAGCATAGAAATTCAAACTTTATTTTCTCTCTCAATTAAAGTTTCATGTGCACATTATCTGCCAAGCCTAACCTTCGGGCAAAGGGGCGCCTCAGAAGGATATTGGGTGCACATTTCTTTTGCTTCATGATGCAGTACTTTTCCTGAAAAAAAGAAAAAGGAGAAGATAGAATCTAAAAAACAAAAATCTTCAAATACCATCTGAAGTAGATTTTTTTATGAAGCACCTGTGAAAAAACTTTCTTATCAAAAGTGACACTGTTTGAGATAAGAGCCCCTACAATTTGGTCCCTAGATGCTCCTCTTAGGTAAACATTAAGCATGAAATACAACAAAATCTCAAATAATAATCATGCTGGATATTAAAGTACCCTGATCTCAATGATTGAAGTACTCCCGTGGGATACCATTGCAAAGGGTACTGTATGTGTTTACCTAAATCTAAATGTACGGACACAAAACCAGATCTAAAGCATACCTTGGCATGTCATCCATGTCTTCACCTGTTAGAGTCTGAGTTGTATTATTATCCACAATGTCACGGTTATCCCTTTGCTTCTCCATAGAAGCGTTTACCTTCTCAATTGAATTGATCCTTTACTATGGATGCACATCGCCCGTTAACAAGATAGAAGGCGCTATCTTCAAACTCCGTTTTTCATCAATGCTACTACCTGCGTGATAAAAAAAAATCAGTGCTGCTACCTGTTAATTAAATTTATGAAAAGCAAGTCAATATTTATAAAAAGAACGTGATACTAAACACTAGTATTTGACGCTCGATGACTACATTGGTCAACGTATATCAAGCCTTCTGCAGATGAAGTAACCCGAGAGAGATATGGTCCTTGTGGCCCAACCTCCACCTGAAACATAGACCCAAAAGTGCATCCAATTAAAGGCTGAAGAGAACAATTATGGCTCCCAACCTTCATTACATGGGCGATTCGAGATATTGTAGATTAATCTTACGAGCGCCTGTGTGACGAGCAAAAACGAATTGATGAACATCGTTAACACCCAACAAGATACTGTAGGCTTCCCAGGTAGTTCAACTATTTTTTTCCCAATCACATTTCCCGGCGTACTCTTGTCCGCCATTGAGAAACTAAATCCAATCCAGAAAACGCTCTCAACTTTCGAAAGATTTAAGATTATTTGGCGCTACGCTTGAAGCTTAAACCCTAATCGAGAATGACTGAAAGAATACCCATACGACGTAGATTGTCTTTTTCCATAAATGAACCCGAGTGAAGAAGCCATTACCATACAGATTGTCTTTCCTTCGTTTCCTTGTCCAATTACAAGGCCATGAGAGGGAATCATAAACTTGGTTTTCTAGATGCATTCTTTCTCCTGAAAACGCCTCTAGAACAATATTCAAATTGCAAGAAGATTAAAACTTTGCAGCAAAGCAGATATTCCATTCCACCTAAACTGATGATTACAGATTAGACCCATCAAACAGAATTTCTTTGCTGAAATCCGCTTTGATGGTTCATAATGTAGCATTTCCTGAAACTTCAACAATTATCAAACTCAAATATTGTTTTGTAATGGGTGAGAGGAGACTTACTGCTAACAGGTTCAAGGCATTATCATCGAGTCCGGGAACAGCTGAGGAACGCGGCTTTGCTTTCCATCATGCCAGTTCCCCAACTTGCCCACTCCAGGCCACATTTCTTCATTTGGGTTCCCAGCAATCTTGTTACAAAAAATGACATGAGAGAAGAAGAATTGTTTAAGAAAATGAATTGGCAAACATTTTGGACTTGAAAATGTAAAGTAGCTGATGTAGATTAGAGTCTCCTGGAAAGAATCATCATCAGAATAAGTACAGTGAAACCTTATGCGAGCAACAGACCACATGTCAGGGAATACAAATAACAGAGTTAGTCACGGTTACTACTAGAGATTCATCGTGTTGGAAGATAAAAGCGTATAACAGACCTCATTAGTATTTTAAGCATCCTTATCTTCCGATCCATCAGAAGATTGTGAGTCCGTTGAAAACAGAAAAGGTCCAGTAAATCTCATATACAATGAAAACAAGCGGTTACCTGTGGAAGACACCAACGCCTTTACAAAGCTCTGCACTTGTCAAGAAAATATAGTAGAACGTTAATAATGTGAACAAGAAATATAATTCAACAAGAAACGTTGTGTTGATAATTTGGGCGGGAATAGTCTTATGATTCTGCCTGAAACTGCGTGTACTGAGGCCGGTGTCCATGTATTCAAAAACCAAGTAGACAACAGTTTTCCCTTCCTTATTCTGGCTCTGTTTCACATCCATCAATCTGCACAACAAACACCAACCATTTCTCGGGAGCAATTATCAAACATAAACAAAGAACCAAGCCGAACGAACGGAACGAGAAATTACCGAACGACTTGAGGATCACAGGAGAGCATTCTAAGCAAAGAAACCTCGCGAAGAGTAGCCAGCGGGACACCTTTTATGAAGACGAGTCTTCATCAAAGCGACAATTTTCACAAAAGCCCGCTCCTTAGCCCTTTCCATACGCACCCTCTCCAACTTTATCAAGCTTCTCGAACGCCTCCATGGCGGACTTGGGTTTCCCATCCTTTTATTCCAGGTAACTCAATCTCTCACTGCCCAAGAAATGTGAGAACTCTGGGAGAGATTTGTAGAGGAAATATACAACGGGAAATTGATTACAACGGTAACCCTTATTTTGAAATTGATGAGAAATTACCAAACAACTCGAGGATCACGGGAGAGCATCTAAGGAAAGAAACCGCGCGAAGAGTAGTCGGCGGGACACCTTTCACGAAGATGAGTCTTCTTCAATGCGACAATTTTCACAAAAGCCCGCTCCATACGCCCCCTCCCCAACTTTCTCAAGCTTCTCGAACGCCTCCATGGCGGACTAGGGAAAGATTTATAGATGAAATAGACAAGGGGAATTTGATCACAACGGTAATCCTTATTTTGAAACTCAAATCACTTTGAAATTCGGAAATACGAACTGTGAAAACCAAATATTATCAGATTGTTTAAAACTACAAGAAGATAGATTACGCTGTGCAAACTCTTTTCACGACCAGAAAAGTCTGAAGATTCTGAATACGGCATCCTGAAAGAGGTTACCTGTGGATTAGTGTGGAAGACATGTACATTCAAGAAAAAATAATGTGAACAAGAAATGTTGCCTTGATAATTTCGGCCGGATAGCCTTATGGATTCTGCCTGAAACTAACTGCGTATGTATTTGTTGAGGTTTATTCAAAATCCAACCAAGTAGACAACAGTTTTCTCCTCCCTACTCTGCCTCTGTTTCACATCCATCAATCTGCACAACAAACAACAACCATTCCTCGGGAGAGAATTCTAAGCAAAGAAACCTCGCGAAGAGTAGTCGGCGGGACGCTCATAAGTCCCCTCCCCAACTTTCTCAAGCTTCTCGAACGCCTCCATGGCGGACTAGGGAGAGATTTATAGATGAAATAAACAACGGGAATTTGATCCCAACGGGAAATTGATCACAACGGTAACCCTTATTTTGAAACTCAAATAATTTTGAAATTGAAAATACGGCAAATATTCTCAGATTTTCACGTCCAGGAAAGTCTTGAAAATTCTAAATATGGCATCCTGAAAGCAATGGAGGGAAATAAATAACGGTTACTATTAGAGAAGGAAGAAGAAAGGAAGTGATAATTGAGAAAATGTAACAAACATGAAGAAGAGTGTAGCGGGAACATTAGGGATGGCAACCCGTAGATATGGTGCGGTTACACATCCCCGTTTAGCTTAATGTCTAACTTTTTTCATATCCGTCCCACGATGTCCTCTTCATAACATGTCCATTATAACTTCCGTCAAATCCAATAGTTAACCGTTAAGTTAATGGTTAATCAATATAGTAACAGTTAAATATATTTCATACAAAACATAAATTAATTATTTTAGAATCATAACTTTTAATATTTTTATATGGATAACTAAAAAATATCAATATCAAATTAAAGAAATTTTACATATTAAATTTTTATATCGGACAATATTATAGATTTTTTCGAAATATTAATACATTAGAAAAATCAGAAATTAACACTATCAAATTTGATAAAATATAAGCTTATCAAACAACATGCATCTTCGTTATAAAAATTAATTATTCAATATTAAATTTAAAACTTGAGAAAACGTAAACTATAATTTTTTTTATCTAAGGTAATTTTAGAAGTATATATAATTAAATATAAACAAGTAATTGGTTTTATACGCTGGAAACTATTAGAGTAGCGGGACATATATATGTAAAACGACTAACGCCCGTGTAAAGCGGGTGAACAATTTTGAAACTCATCGCATATCCATAACTCTTTAACTATTCAATTACGCTCTAAATAGAGCAATTATCCGGTAAACAGCATGGCAGATAACTCAAATTGTCATCTCAAGGAACATCGATTACTCGTCGCATTCAACCATTTCCACTACATCATCAATGAAACTGTTCCAACTTCTAATCTTCCTTCCAGATCCCGTTCAAGATTCACTTGCACACTAATCTCTCCTCCAACACTCACTTTATCACTTTCCAACACATCATAACTCACGGCAAATTGGCTAATAACCTTCAGAATTTGCAAAAGGTTATTTAACCTTTTGCTAAATAAGAGAAAATTTTAATTTTTCTTATTTTATTAAAATTAAATACCAAAAATTAAAATACACTATATAAAATAATATTTTTAAATAACAAATAAAAATGAAAATTTATTTCAAATCAAATAAGATTATAAAATCGACTAGTTTAGTAGTTTCCGATCGATATTCGGTTTTCTCGATTGATCGTACTTTTTAATATAGAAAATAAAATAATAAATATCATTAACTATTAATCAAATTTAAGAGTCATCACAAGTTAAATTATTAGTAAGTTATTGCGTAATAAAACGATTATAACATATAATCTATAACAGAATCTAATCAAATAAAATACATATTTTCTAAATTACAAAATACGATTATAAAATTCATTGAGTTAGTGGGTTCAACTAATTGATTATTCGGTTTTTCTCGATCTAATGTAATTCTTAGTTTAGAAAATAGAATAACAAGTATCATTAACTATTAATAAACATATAAGAATCCTTCAATCCACAAGTAAAATCATTAGTGATTTATTGAGTATTAAAACGATTATAATGCATAAACGGAATCATAATAAAATAAAATACATATTTTTTAAATTACAAAATATGACTTATAAACGATTTATAATCGTATTTTGTAATTTATAAAATATGTATTTTAAAAAATATATATTTAGCCAAAAACTTTTAAAAAATAGGTTAGTTCACAAATATTTTAAGAACTGGAGTTATTTGACAAATGAAATTTTGGCATAAGACTATTTAGCCAATTTGCCCTCATAACTCATATCGATGTTAGGAAATCGAGCTATATCCATCAACTCAGCATCTGAGATTTGAAGAAGCTCCCGTCTTTCATCATCCTCCATTTCAACTAGATCAAAGATTGCGTATACTTGTTCGTAAAAAATTACCTGGACCAGCATCACTAGCACAAATGAAGCTTGCAGTCGCGAGTTTGGGTCCGGACTATGGACATTCCCGTTTGAAGAGATCCGTAGGGAAGTCTCTTTCTCCACATATATATGCAGATTATTGTATGAAGCACGGTGATAAAAAGCCATAAAAATATACTAAGAAGAAGTGGGAGATGAAACACAAGCAAACAATATGTTTTATTAGATAATGGATTGATAGCAACCATTATCACCATAAAGATGTATCAATCTAAAAAACTATCATTTTAAAATTTCACATTCCCCAAATCTTAAGTAAGCAACAATTTATTGTTCTTTCAATCACTCAAGATTTGGGTTTTGAATGAATTGATTGCAAAGAATGCTTCGTATATTCTTTTGAAAAATGAATAACCATAGTGATTTTTCATCTAATTAGATTGAATTCATTATGTTTTATATTAAATTGGTAATTGATATGAATATTAAATAGTTAAATTATATATGTAGTTGGGATAAATTAAATTTTAAATGCCTTCATTTTGTATAAATTAATTAATATATGTTTTTTTTAAAAACTATTTACAATGAATTTGTATATTTGACAATTTTAATATTCCGAACATTGAAAAATGCAATTTGTGTGATATGTTTGTTAGTCATATGAAATGTGCAAAAAAATAAAGAGTATTTAGGTAAAAAATGACTAAAATGATAAAAAAGTAAATCAAGTAATTTAAATTGATTTTTTTAAAATAAAGTATATAAATTTATTTTTATACAACTCTAATACATATCATTCTATTTTTTTAACAATGTTATATTAATTTTATATAACATTATTATATTAATTTTTTTCCTTGAATCGAGCAAACTAACGTCTCCCACTCACTTCATCACATTCCAACACATGGTAACTCAGATGGATGTTCAAAAACCGATTGCAAAATCATTAGCGCAAAATCCTGTAGAGAACAAAAACAGGAATTAGGAAATTATTAAATATAAAGAATCCATAAAAGTGATCTAATGATCTTAGCGCAAAGAAGTCAGATGCCTCCCAGGCGCTCCGCAAGAGCTCCAGTTATTCGACCTTCAAGTATATCAACCAGTAATGTTAACCATTGAAAGCAGAAGAGACAGTGCCTCCACCCTCAAGTACACCAGAAAAATAGTAATTAGATAGTTCTAAAATAGATGTAACATAAGGAGCATGTAGTATGCTTTATCGGCAAATAATACAATCAAGTATTTTGCTCAAGTTAATATCAAGCAGTTGCATACAAAGTCCAACTCTAACTGCAATGTTTTCCATAACGATACGAATCTTCAAAAGAAAAAGGTAAAGAAGATAGAATCAAAAACAAAAATCTTCAAATACTATCTGAAGTAGATTTTTTTATGGAGCACCGGTTAAAAAACAGTCTTCTTATCAAAAGTGACACTGTTAGAAAAAAAACCCATACAATTTGGTCCCCAGATGCTCTTTTGTAAACATTAAGCATGAAATACAGCAAAATCTCATATAAAACCATGCTGCAAAGTACCCTAATCTCAATGATTGAAGTACTCCCGAGGGATACCATTGCAAAGGATACTGTAAGTGTTTACCTAAATCTAAATGTACGAACACAGAACCAGATCTAAAGCAAAAGCAAAAGCAAAAGAGCATATAGTTCACTTCCACTCCTGCAGACATCCTCAAATTTTTCATCGAACTCACAACATGCATTATCAGATGTTCTTAATTCAGCTAATGAGCAATGCACTATCCTAGAACATAGCAGATTCTGAATATACGGCATCCTGAAAGCAAAAGGAGGGAAATAAATAACAGTTACTACTTGAGAAGGAAGAAGAAAGGGAGTGATAATTGTGAAAATGGAACAAACATGAAGAAGAGCATAGCAGGAACATCAATTACTCGTCGCCTTCAGCCATTTCCACTGCCTCCTTTACATCAACACTGAAACTATACTCCTGATCACAGCCTAGATAAGAATCACACATGAAGTAAAGTGTGTACGTCTTTAGTCCAGGTTCAGTAGGGGCGGTGAAGTCGAGCTTTACTCTTGATTTCCTCTGAAGGGTAACTCTTTTAATTGCCAGAAGTTGATTGCTTTTAGTATCACCAACAACAAGCCACCATCCTTCTTCCTTTGGTTTAGGGTATCTTGGAGCATCAACTGTTCCAACTTCTAATCTTCCTTCCAGATCCCGTTCAAGGTTCACTTGCACACCAACGTCTCCTCCCGTACTCACTTCATCACTTTCCAACACATCATAACTCAGATCGATGTTCGGAAATCGATTGCAAAATCGAGCTATATCCATCAACTCAGCATCTGACATTTGAAGAAGCTCCCTTCTTTCATCATCCTCCATTTCAACCAAATCAAAAATTGTCTCAATACTTTTTCCGGGATTATCCTGGCATTTTTTAGCCAAATCTTTTGTGAAGTGAGGAAGCTGCAAAAGCATCGAGTCACGCTCCCACATCGCTTGAGTAACCATCTGAGTTACTTCCATTGTGAGGAGAGCCAAGCTGAGCCAGCCATTGCTTGAGATAACATCAACCATGGCTTGAAGAAGCCTGCTTGCATAAATAATCATCTGTTGCTGATCAGCAGCAAGGTTCCCACCAATCACTTGTCTAGAGAAATGGGCTTGCAGCAAAGCATTAGCCTTTACATTTGGATCTGTATATTTGGGATTCTCAAAGGAGAACCGCTGATGATGAATCAACCTCCGAATCAACTCCTCCTCACCCGGACGCACAGCCATCTGTTCATATTCGGAAGCTGATGCCAAAATTTCCAAGAGACCCTTCATCTTTGTTTTAGAAGTCAGAGAGGAGCTAAACCGCTCAATCGTGGCGTAGCTAATATAATAATAAGAAGCAATCATGCCAAGATTCAATGGAGACAATGAAAATCCATCCTCAGTAGTCAAACATTTGCTTGTTTCAAGATCACTTATAGTGCTTTCCACTAGTTCCGAGAGATGATCAGATAGGTGCCTGTGGCTAACACCCTGAAGATTATAATAATTTGGATTCTGAGTGAGCCTTCTGTACATAAATGTCCAAGTAAGATAATCCACAGCATCTTGCTTGTTCTTAATAACTCCAACAACAACCTCAGCATTCAGATTATCGTGTAGATAATGATGCAAATGGCTTTCCACAGGGAAGGCTTCATATAGAAACTTCTTGTAATATTCTTTACGAGGAGCATGGCATAGAATCACACATTTTCCTGAAATGTCTACTAGAGGTCGACTAGCATGACCCATCATCTGCAATAAATCAGTAACGGGATAATCTGTGTGCGCATTTTCTCGACCATCGTAGTACTGCGTACCCATAACCACCACAAGATGTGCAGAAAGAGGGAGTCCCCAGCACATGGAACTTATTATAACACAAACTTGAATCCATCCAGCTTCAAAAAGAGTCTTCACAATATCCTGATCTGTGCTGCTCAGACCTTCGTGTAGATAACCAACGCCAAATTTAAGAGTCTCTTTCAACATAGGTTCCTTGATGCTTGCAACAAAATGCTCCAGCTCTCCATCAGAACGCAACAAGAAAGGTCTTTGTTCACCATCAATACTCGAATATGTCATCAAATCTACTGCCGTGAGGCGTGCATGCTTTCTTGTAGGAACAAATACTATTGCTGGTTTATCATTCTTGGCATGTTGTACAATTGCAGTGTAAGTGGGTTTTGTCATGGCCAGCATCCGAGCTTCAAAATTTGTTATGTCAATACCTTGGATGTGAATTTCTAGAGGCACTGGTCTTACACCAGGGGGGAAATTGAAAAGACCATGGGAAGTTGCTCCAATCCATTCACCCAAATCTTTTGCATTTGCCAGAGAAGTGGAGAGAGCCACAATACGAATTTTACTCTCCAGCTGACTAGAGATGTACCTCATTCTAGAAACAATAATCTCCAATGCAGGGCCACCTTGACCACCAAGCAGGTGTAGCTCATCTATAATGAAGAGAGAAACCTGTTGAATATGCTTTCGCTGTTTCCATCGACGAGATAAAGCATCCCATTTCTCAGGAGTGCTGATGATTATTTTACCTTTATCTAGAAGTTTCAAGTCTGTTGTTGTTTCACCAGAAAGCTCGACCACGGTCATTCCGAGACCCTCCCCAAACTTTTTGTTCCAATCATGAAATCTTTCCCTAGCAAGAGATTCAATAGGAGCAATATAGACAGCCCTCATCTTGGCAGAATCTTTTTGTTGGTTCCTAAGAATGGCAAACTCGGCACAAATGGTCTTCCCACTACCTGTTGGTGCAGCAACTAAGACATTATCATCAGAGTTATACAGGATGGTGAAAACCTGTGTCTGTACAGGATTAAAATGCCTGAATTGTTGATAAAGTGCTTCATACACTGGGCTTCTCAAAGCGGTCACAGGAAGGGGCTGCAAATCAAGCAATTCAGTAGGAGGAGGATACTTTTCTGGAAGAATCAGATGCCTGAAAGAAACAGGTAGAACTGACTGTGCCCCTAGCCATCTATCAGACACAACATTGATGAAGTACTGAGGAGGTAGTGGTTCATATATTGGAACAGTGAAATTCAGAGTATGATCCTCATCAATGTATTGCTTCTTTAACATGAAATACTCATGATGAAGAATATATTCACCATCATTATCCTCAACAATGATCCAAAACGGCTCGACATACCCATGAACTTTGTCATCCCACTGGAAGTCCGGCGTGATAGTCAATTCTACACTCAAGACAGAGCGTGTGATTGGTTGAACATGGGCGCTCAGGTTGAGCTTTGGGAACTGATGAATGAATTTATGAAGCATCCGTCCAACCTTAGGAAGACGAATGAGTTCTCCAATTTCCTGGGATGAAAGATCATAGTATCTTTCCCATGCAAGATCTTTCTTTTCCAATTTTGACAATATTTCATTCGGAATTCCATGAAACTGACGCAGAGGTGTCTGCACACTCCACATTCTTTTGCCTATCATTTTGCAAAGTTTCAATGCCTTTTCAGCCACTTGAGCCCATCCTCTTTTCAGAGAAATCTCAAAAAGTGCTCGCATCAGACGCCCAGCACTCTGCACATGCATAAAAATGAAACATTACGAGGTGTATGATTGAAAAACATATCGGAATAGCAAACTCAAATGTAAATTCATTAGCAAAAAAATTCCAAAAAACATAAAAAAGTGCAAAGGATGAAACCTGGGTAATGAAAACCATATCAGAGGTTAATGACAATCCTTCAAGCTTCAATTGTGAAATATATGCTTGAAGTAACACATTAATTTTGGCACTAGGCTCTTCGAGGCTCTCTTTGATTGGTATGGGGACACGGTCCAAAAGCTTCGCTAATTCCATCTTTTCATCTTGTCTGATGGTTACATATTTGAACTCTTCACTCAGAGAGAACAAGCGACACAGCTCAATGTCACCCATTGTCGGCTTCAAATGTTCATTGTAAGTGCATATTGTACCATGAGTTATATAATAATAACTAGCAATCCGACCCAAGTCTGTGACCTGGAAGTATCCACTCTTCCTATCATATTTCACCAGGTTATTCTTATCCAGTATTGTAGCGGCAGTATGAATCTGAAAAGGAAAAAAAGATTAAGCATAAAAACCATAGCAACAGAGCAACTTTGAAGCTGGAAAAAAATATTATTGCTTACCAAATCAGCCCTTATCTCCTCCAAGGTTTCATCTCTTTTAAGAACATCAGGTGCCAAACCATAGAGAGTAGGATTCCGCACCATTCTTACAAAGAGGTAAGTGTACAAGAGCCATTTACATGCTTCTCTGGCATTCTGCACAGTTCCTAGGACAATTTCTGCATTCAACTGATCAGCCAATTTGGAAATAAATTGGCTTTCAATGGGAAGCTGCTGGTTCATTAAAGACAAATAGTACTGCAATTCAGTATGACCAGTTATAATAATTCCTAAACCACAAGTATCAAACTGAGGCCTTCCAGCACGACCAAGCATCTGCATGACATCTAGCGGACTTAACTCAGACCATGCTCCTTTATCAGGATTATAGATTTGTGTTCCCTTGATAATAACTGTATGAGCTGGTAGGTTCACACCCCAGGCCAGTGTGGCTGTAGAAACCAACACTTGGATATGCCCATCAGCAAAAAGCTCTTCAACAATTTGTCGATCAGCTCTAACCATGCCTGCATGATGAATTGCGAAACCATAGGGCAACAAGTCCTTTAAATCATTACTCTTCAAAAGCTCTGTTTGACTCTGAAGAATTTCGCGACTAGCACTGTCCTCCTTCAAAAACTTACCTAGCGTGTCATTAGCAAGAGCAGTATCTCTAATAGCACGAGCTGTCTTGGTGGTTTCTTTTCTAGAATGAACAAAAATAAGCACCTGATGCATTCCAGCAGACTGAATCACCTTCTCATAGCACAAATTATTCATCATCTGAAATCTCTGCAACGGTTTCTTCACTTTAATTCCCACATATTGTTGATCCAAAGGCACAGGTCTGTAACTATTATCAAAATAGAAGAGACCTTTATCTAATTTGACACGTAGAAATACAGCAACATCTTCATAGTTAGGAAGAGTGGCAGACAGTCCGACAAGGCGAATGTGATCTTTAGTGGTTTCGATATGCCGTACAGTTCTTGCAACAATGCTTTCAATCACAGGACCCCTGTTATCATGAAGAAGATGAATTTCATCAATAATAACAAGTTTCACAAGCTGTGTATAGGTGCGATCCCCAGACTTTCTGGTGATGATGTCCCACTTCTCAGGCGTGGTCACTATGATCTGAGTTTCATCAATCTGCTGTCGAGTCAGCGATTGATCACCACTCAGCTCTTTTACCTTGACACCATAATGCTGAAGACGGTTAGAAAGGTTCCCAACAACCTCGGCGACCAGGGCCTTCATAGGGGCCACATATATGATCTTATACTTGTCATGATTAATAGTCCCATCATCATTCCTATGCAATGCAATCTGCTGAAGTATAGTGAGCATAGCAACATTTGTTTTCCCAGCCCCAGTAGGGGCACAGAGAAGTATATTTTCAGCACTGAACAATGCAGTGTCATAGACTTTACTCTGGACCCTGTTCAAGGAGACCATCTTTTCAAAAGCTGGTTGTGCCCAATCAGGCATTTCAGAAATTTTCTTGAGCTTTTCATCAGCAGCCAATGGCAGTGCTTTCGGTGCAGGAACTTGAACTTCCTCAAAACCAGGTCCCTGTTTTATGTAGGACCCAACTAAGAGTTCACACTTTTTGTTTGCCATCAACAAACCACCTTGATGAAAAGAAAGCTTATCAAGATCTAGAACCTTACGCTGACCCTTGAACGACTCACCATCAGAATCTCTATCAACTAGCTCTTGTCGATCTCGTTCACCATCTCCAATGGTTTCATCCTTTAATCGTCGAGCTTCTTCCCTAATGCTTTTTTCCAAGTTCTTTTGTCGCTCTTTAGCAGTAGCCCGAGTAGCATGCAATTGTTCCAGAATTGCCACATGATCAGCTCCAAGCCCAACCATCTCCTCTTCAATCTCCTTTCTCTTCTCTTGATCTTCAGCCCTAGCAAGTCGTGTGCACCAAACTACTTTCAACCTGTTCTTCATCAAATATTTAATGAGGCTGAACTTCTCATACTGTAGAGGTGCCAAGAGCTTATTCTCCACGTCACGATCATCTCCTTCGGCAAGGATTTTTAGAACCTCTTCAGCAAGCTTCTGGCTGTGTTGTGGGTCAATCTTCTGTTCATAAGCCTGAGATATCTTTCTTTGAAGCCAATAAGCATCAATATCTTGCACGTTCAAGGTCAACCCCTCGTTAGTTTCTCGTTCTTCTTCATCATCATTAGCTCCACCCATCTGCATAGCAGAAGAACCTTCAAATTCAGTTACATCTTCGTCATCCTCTTCATCCTCAGGCACCATATCTAAATCACTCTCTTCTTCTTCCTCATCATTCTCCTCAAATTCAACAGCAACACCAACATCATCCAGACCATCAACTCCATTGACAGCTGCATCATCAGCATCATCACCCGTGTGGTAATCGGTGATCAGCCTACCAATGGAGACCAGCTGATCAAAAGTAGCACTAGGGATGGGATTCAATAACTTTTCAATCTCCTTCTTCTTCTCTGGATTTTTTAAGTTTTCGTTCTTGAGTACAGCCAGAATTTCATCAGCGGCACCACTAACAATATTAAGAGGCTGCCCGCCCAACTGCTGTTGAATCACACTCAGCATTGCTTCATATGCAGCAGATGTTTCTTTCGTCTTGGGCTGATAGACTCCTTCATCTGACAAAGTAAGGACGCTCTCCTCTTGAATACGCCTCCTTTTGCTCTTAGGTGGAACGGAATCCATAGCAATATCCCGCTCTTTTTTCTTCATGGACTTTTGGAGTTTCTCCTTCAACTCAGGGGGCTTATCCCGGTAAGCACGATCCCCAAATGATTTTGGGTCAATCTTTCCCCAGAGAGATTCTGGTTCCCCAGTGGGCTCATGAGTATCCCGAGGGCGAGAGTCAGTTGTAAGTACAAGACTCGAGTTTGTTCTATATTCATACTGCTTGAACCGGGCATGAGCTTCAGCACCACCACCTGGGTGCGCCATATTTTTCCAGGACAAATACTAAGAATCCCCTGTTCAACAATCAACGAGTTTACGAAAAGACAACAACCCACAATCTTTACCTAAGGGATAGAATAAATCGAAAATGAAAATTAGACGAGACAAATGCGAACTAACCAAAATCACAAGCCCTAAGAAAATCTGCAGTAGCCCGAAAAACCTTTTCGATCACTGCGATAAAGAAGAATAAGAAAAGTAACTAAACCAGACTCACTGTTCAAAATCAAACAACATGTAAAAACATATATCGCGGCGCCAACGAATCCTCCTTATCGCCTTACCTCCAACCCTGCGAAGCGCAAACGAGTAGAAAGTGTCTGCCTAATGAACAAGCTTCGTTTCCCGTCCTATTATTTCCGTCATAAAAAGCCCAAACCCGAAAAAATCCATAAGTTTGGGCTTTTAGCCCAACAAGATGGAAAAAAAAGAACTAGAAGTTGGAGATTTGTTGGCTTTTTAAAATTATAGTACGATGAGATGTGATGAGATGTAGTGATCGTGAATTTTTAAATATATTTGGTAAAATCGTGATATTATGATCGTGATTTATGTAAAAGTATTAATATACTCTTATATATATAAAATAATAATAAAATTATATTAAAAGTAAAGGTAAAAGAGTCTTAACCAAAATCACGATGAGTCACAGCTGTTTTTAACACCTGTGATGATATCGTGATTTTTTAACTATTATCACATCGCAATTAAACTTGTGTTTTGTATGCATTAAAAAATCACGATTTAAACCTATCATTGCAGTTTTGATCGTGGTATCAAACAAGCCCGTTCTATTATCCTCATTTGTTTGGAGGGTTTCCTTTTTATATTTTTATTGTTGTCAAAGTACAAATGAGAAACTATACTGAAATCCAACAATATGTAAAATAAACATGTTAAAATAATGTTTTTTATTATTCATAAGGAAAAAAAACACTTGTTTGAGTTTCAAACTGCACCGGTTATTAAAGTGTTCTTCTTCTGTTGCAGATGCTTCTACCCTTTACCATATTCTGAACAATGGCATCTCCAACACCTTCTCCGAGCCCCTCAACGAGTCCTCCGATGAACTCAAGTACAACCTGAGATGCCACACGAGCTGCAGTTGCTAAACCACTTGGCTTCTCAGGAGTAGTTATGCCATTAGCTTGAAGACCATTGATGAAAGCCTTAGCACAGACTGCATGAATTTGGTAATCACAAACTGTGCAATGATAAGTTCTACTACTTGGCCTTTTCTTGTTGCAGTATTCACAAGCTGTAAGAGAATTTTGCATCAATGGCTGGAGTTTCAGAGGATGGAGATGAGCGGTTAAATTGATCTCAGTTGAGAGCTTAGTGCATGAAGGATGCATCAGGAAACTGCATGCCTTGCATTTAAAGGAGAATCCTTTTGCTGAATTGCCACAAATGTCACACTTTGTCCATGTAAGTCTTCCTGTTGCTCGATGGGAAAATGTTAATTTTCAGTTTACTGGAAAAAACAAGAACAAGGACAACCTGATTTGGTCTTTGAATAGAAAAGAAGCTGGTGCTGGCTATGAAGTGGATGATCCTTCAATAACTGAGGGGGGAAAAAGCAGAAATCATGCAGCTGAAAGTCGCATTCTTGACATACAAATCTGGTTCCAGCACCATACTCTTTGCAACCACTGCAGATATAGAGTTCACTCAAAGTTACATGTCTCAAGGGGTGGTTTGAGTGTGTGTAGTGTCGGATTTCGATTTCTTCTGCAGCTTGTGTTAGAAATTCCATTCCCTCAGATTTTTGTTAATGGAGAAAGAAGCCCTTCTTAAAGTTAAAGCTCCAGCTTCTCATTTAAAAAATTCACTCTTTTTTGCTGTGACAACTGATGGTGCTCATGTCTTGGAATCTGGTTCCCCCCCTTTCAAAAAGAGCGGATTTGCTCGGGGACTCATAGAGATACGTATTTATGTATGAAGCTATGAAGTTGAACAAGAAAGTAGAGGCATCACCATGATTATCTTGTTGATTTGTAAGGTTGGTGAGAAAGTAAGCAATTAAGAACACTGTAACATGGAGCCAAGGGTGCAAAGATAGTATGAAATGTGATCCTGGAAACAGACAAAGCTGCCAGGCTGTAGTTGTTCTCATGTTCAATAAAGAACAGTTGATTCCCAATGCTTCTTCACGCTCAACTAGATGAGCCAACCTCGGGATGCTTTACTCCTAACCCCACAAGGTTCGAGCTTTAACTAAGTAAAGCGTCACAATCTTAGATTGAGCCATAACCCTTATGTGAAATGAGGAAACCATGGAAAAACGACTTTCCGTAAGAAAAATAATTAACAAGTGACATAAAAATGAAGATAAGTTAAATAAAACACATCAATCATTTTAAAGCTGTAAGATTCTAACTCCCCAACTCCAAGTTGTTGTAACTTGTAATATAATATTTTTGAATGATAGTGAGAAAAAAATAGAACGAATGGAAACTCTCTTGTCCGTTGGGGGACGGGGGGACCAGTTTACTATTGACCTGGTCATATCAACAGTGACCCATGAGGTTGGGGATAATCTCATGGCGTTTGGGGTTGATTGAGGGTCATGTCAGAGGATGCTTGGTCAGCAGTACCGTATACTTAATCATTTTACTAAGAAAGAAAATAAACCCAGTGGAAGTGTGAAAATATCAAAGAAGAAGAAGTTTTGCTCGGGGTAAGTAAAAGTTGTTCTAATTTGGTTGAGTGGAAGGAACACAAGACAAGTTTTTGGCTAAATGGGCCCTTAAGTTTCACCTCCCTTCTTGTCTCGCTTGCTTCTCTTGTTCTTGTTTGCGGCAGATCTCTGTTTTTTATCTGGGTCAAGTTGATAATTTTTGAAGGTCCGTGTTTGTATCAGGAACACGGAATCCTTGAGGTAGTGGCTTTTCAGATTCTGACCCATATGGATATGGAATGCTGTAGGCGTTAAAGGTATATACATTTCTCTTGTTTCAGAATATGGATTATTTCTTTACTCCGGCGAACCGAAGTCTCCGGTTATCCATTAGGGGCTATAGCAACCCAGAATCAAGAATGGAATTGTTTGTTTATCACGGAAAATCCGATTAAAATGCTGTAAATGAATAAGTTCGTGCTCGGCTGCAAGAAAGCAGCAGCTTTTTGCTTGTTTTTTGTCTTCTTGGTGTATCAAGAAATTGTTTTGCATAATCTAGTAGATAATATAGTGACTCTTTGGGATATAAATCCAGGGTTTTTTTATTTTAAATGCAGGCAAGATGGAAGATCATGGCGCACAATTTGCTGCTCCAATTCACCAAAAAATGTCCCTTGATAGGCATCCTTTAACCAAGAAGCGCGGTCTACCTTTAGATTCTTCCAGTTCAGTTCATAAAAGCTCATCAGATACATGGAATCCAAGGTGCTGGAGTTGGGACAGCACTAATTTTGTTGCCAATTCATTGCAATGTGAAGGACAGGAATCTGGGAACAGTGCTCAGGCATATTCGAGTAAGGTCGATCATGCTGTAAACCCTAAAAATTCTAGTAACAGAGCAGATAGTGATCATGATAAACTTGGAGATGGAGATGAACCTGGAAACAGTATCAGCAATGATTGCATGGATCAAGAAGAAGAACCAGAACAAGCGTTGAAGTCCAATAAGAGGGTGAAATCTATATCATCTGGTGGTTCTGTACACCCCATTTGCCAGGTAGATGACTGTAGTGAAAATCTGTCTACAGCAAAAGATTATCACAGGCGACACAAGGTTTGTGAACTTCACAGTAAAGCTAAAAATGTCTCAGTCGGAAAACAAATGCAGAGATTCTGTCAGCAATGTAGCAGGTTTTGTTGCTTCTGCCACTTCTAACAAATATAACATATTTATCATTCTGATTGTTTTACTATAACTCATTATAGCCACATTGTGATTCTTTGGCACTCCATTTTCTTAGGTTTCATCCCCTGCAAGATTTTGATGAGGGAAAACGTAGTTGTCGACGAAGACTTGCTGGCCATAACAGGAGACGGAGGAAAACTAATCCAGAAAATAGTGCTAGAATACCTGGTAGCCAACCAGACTATATCCATTGCAGCAGAGATATTGTCAGTTTACTATCAGTGTTGTCTCGTAAAGAAGGTATAAATTTAGCTTACGAAGTAGAAATTAATCAAGACTGTGTTCCATCACTTTTGTTGCCCCTTAGCTGCATACAGGTTTATTCAATATTTTTTCCTGTTAAAAATCCATAGACGTTCCAGGCGGTTTTAAATTTTGTCATTATATGCATGCTAAAAGGTGATTCATGAATCAGTTTTTTGTATTGAGGTCTAAGAGAGAAAAAAAACTAAGAGGTTCGTAACCAGTTGCTTCTATGTCAAACTCATATTAAGTGGTTTGTTGCTAAAAATAATAAGTTGCTTCTGTGGGATGCAGGAACTTCAGAGAGAATGATAAAATTTTCAAAGACACCTGAAAAGGTTCTTAGTCGAACAAATCCGTTGCCTTCAGAATTGAATTCAGCTGCACAGCCTGCACTTCAAAAGGCAACAGAGGGGAGTGTTATTGGTGATGTAATATCTGAAAATCAGATCCAGGGACCACAAAAGGCAATCAGTCCATCAACTAGGGACTTTCTTGCGGTTCTTTCAAGTGATCCGGCTAGAAAAATTGACACAGAAAAAAGAAAGTCAACATGTAGTGGCCAAGTTGGGTCTATCATGGAATTTACTGCTATTCAAGGAGGAAGAAACAGTGAAAAAATGGCTGTAGAGGCATCTGATAATTTGCAATTACAGATGTCTGGATCCTCACCTGAAGATACTGCCTCGAGAATTTTCCCTTGTATTAGAAACGTTACTTCATCTAACAGCAGTAATCATTCAGAGGAAAGGTCCCCTGTGTCTTCACCACCTCTGCATGACCTCTTCCCAATGCAAGGTTCAAGAGAAACTTGTAAGAATGGTACTTACTCCAATTTTGAAGATAAAAAGAAAGACATGAATAAGGGTGCTTGTCTTAAACTATTTGAACGATCAGTTCAAGATATTGAAGATGATTCTGTGCAAAGCTCTTCATGCCGAGCCTTAGCGTGTCCATCTACTGATTCTGATCAATCCCCTTACAGTTTTATCTCTGATGTTCAGGTATCTTTTTAGCTAATCTTCAAGCCTTCCCTCTTTTAACTCTTAAGTTTTTATTTAATTTATCCAGGAGCATCCTAGCAATCGGATAATATTCAAATTGTTCGACAAGGATCCAAGTTGTTTACCTGCATCACTACGTGCTCAGGTCAGGCTTTTTCTATCTGCTGAATCTTAATGATTTTTTCACTTGAAAGGACCACCCTCATAGATTAATATTTAGATACACAATTGGCTTTCGAAAAGTCCTTCAGAAATGGAAAGCTACATCAAGCCTGGATGCGTCGTTCTATCTGTCTACTTGTCGATGCCATCTTCAAAATGGTGTCAAGTAAGTGCATTTTTTCACTGAAATAAATTTCCCTTCAATCTTACACTCGTTTTCTATCATCTTTAGCTTGAAGAATGCTTCTGTGATTACGTGAACTCTTTAGTTAAAGATAATGATCTAAGCTTCTGGAGACATGGGAGGTTTTTGGTTTCCTTAAGAAACCAAATGGTTTCCCTTAAAGATGGTACGTATCCATTGATTCACTTTCTTTTTTCTTCAAGAAGTGAAACTTCATGAATTTGCAGGGAAGATACATTTCTGCAAATCATCAAGAACCTCTGTTCCCCCAGAGTTACTCAGTATCTCTCCTTTAGCTGTTGTTTGTGGACAAGAAACCTCTCTTGTACTGAGAGGAAGAAGATTGAAGGCTCCAGGAACTTCGTATGTGATTTTTTAACGACTAGTACAGTGTTTTTTGCATTGGCTTCTTTACGTAGAAAGAAACATCTTAAATGGTTATGCAGGATACACTGCACACATACAGATAAATTCAGTGTTCAAGAAGTAAGTGATTCTGCGGATGGCTACGACGAGATCTGCTTAGATGGCTTTAAGATTAGCAGTTCAAGTCACAACATTCTCGGTCGATGTTTCATCGAGGTATCAACGTAACTTTTTGTGTTAATAAAACTTAAGGTTGTTGATAATCTTCATTTTCACAGGTTGATTGTAATTCCAAAGGCTCTTATTTTCCTGTAATAATAGCAGATAAGGCCATATGCAGTGAACTAAAGCATCTGGAGTCTGAGCTCCATTTCACAACTAGAGATGAAATTGTACATTTCTTGGATGAACTTGGTTGGCTGTTTCAAATAAAAGGCAAATCTTGCATGTCTGAAACTACGGAGAATCGGCTTCTGCGGTTCAAATCTCTTCTCATTTTCTGCGTTGAACATGACTTTTGTGCTTTAGTGAAGACTTCATTGGACATTCTAGTTGGAAAAGTTTTATCAACATCAGAGCTCCTCTTGGGAATCCACCTCTTAAACAGAGCAGTGAAGAGAGGTTGTCTTCCAATGGTCAGTTTGCTTATCAACTACTCTATCATAAGTGGCTCGATTTTGGCACCGAATGTGATCGGATCTACGGGTACAACACCTTTGCATTTAGCTGCATGTGCATCTTCATCAGACGACATAGTTGATGCACTCACAAATGATCCTCATGGGGTAGGGTAACGTACAATTACATTCCCTTCATTGCTTTTGCCTCATACTGCAAAGAAAAATGACATTTTGGGCATGATTCGTAGGTGGGATTACAGAGCTGGAACAGCGTTGTTGATGGGAACGGGTATTCTCCATATGAATACGCCTTAATGAAGAACAACAATTCATACAATGCCCTTGTTGCCCGGAAGATTGCAGATAAAAAGAATGATCAAGTCTCAGTGCTCATTGAAAGGATGAGAATGAAGCCTTGTTGCTCTATTGCTGCAGCAATGAGATACCGACGACGGAATGAGCGGTCTTATCTCCAAACTACGGCGGTGGTCGCCGCTGTTTGTGCGTGCGTGTGCTTGATTATGAGGGGAGGAGATCTTTGTATGAGTTCATCTTTTTCGTGGGAGAAGATGAATTACTGGTCGGGTTAAAACCGCGATTTTACTGGTGTGAGAATTGGCATCCGTCGAATTGTTGGGACCAAACAGCTGTAGCCTGCCCTGGTTTGGCTGCCAACGCAGACGCGTCAAGGTTCTGCCGACTTCTTGTACCCATTACATCTTACAACACGTTTTGTTTTGTTTTGTTTTGTGTAGCCGTTTTTTGCAGATTTATGATTTTTTTAGTATATGTTATTACAAATTATATATTATAAAATAATGAGCATCCCAATTTTCAAAATGAAAACCAATCATCACCCATTTGTGTTTTTGGTAAATATTCATAGTCTATATATTTTATAAAAATAATCTTCAATATTTCACCAATTTGACAAATTCAATGATCATCAATTTTGTCATATACATTAAACTTTAAAAATTGAATACTCCATTAGTTAATTAAGAAACTTGGATTCAAACTTCGTGATATTAAATATAAATCACAAATCATTCATATCTATTTTAAAAAGGTTATTGAATTAAAATTTTATAATTGTATATTTGACTTAAACATCGGAAAATGTTTATATTATCACTTTTTTTTTAACTTTTTAACCTTAAAAAAAATAAAGATTATGGTTTGAATTTTTGAAAACTACAAGAATAACAAATTAAGTTATCAAAAGAGTTAATAAAAAATAGGAGTAAAACCTTTATTGTACACTTGATGATATCATTACTAATGGATTTAAAAATTCGAAGTTAAATTACATTCTAAACTTAGAAATTGTCTAAAACAATATCAATGATGTGGCACCATGCACTCCACAAGATCTCTCGTTTTCTACAAAATACAGACATAAATCGTGGTTGGGCTTTCAATTCAAATAAAAAAAGAAACTTGCGTGTGTGATATAAGACAAATAATGTATGATTAGGATATGCTCTGGAATTGTTATAGCGGGAAAGTGACTATGCAATACCCTAATCAAGATTATTAAACAACGTTATATTATTATTATGTGGTTAATTAGAAATACAGATGTTAATTATGAAGTTAGCGATGGAATGGGATTCTCATTCCCTGAGAGTGAAATAATTTAATAAGCACTACAACTTGCTGGGGACAAATCATAATGGATGAGGGTATTTCTGTAAATATCAATACATCAACGCCCATTCTCCCAAGGTTTTCATCGCCATTTCCAATCTCATCGTCATTCTTCCCCTTTTTCCTTGCAAAAAGCTGTCGGTGCAATGAGGAAGGAACCACCGCCGCCGCCTGTAATCGGCAAGATCTTTAACTGCTTCGAGAGCAAGCCCTTATTCGCGGCATTGCTCGCTATAACTTTGGTTATGCTTCTTTGGAATCTTCAACCTTATTACGAGAACATTCTTTCTGCATCTTCCCGTTGCTCAGCCTCCGCCGCTCTTTCTATAGATTCTACTGCTATCAAATCGGTTAGCCTTGGGGTAACTGCAGCTTCTGAGAAGAGGTTTGTTAGCCCTCCGGTGGATCCCAATAAGCGGACGTTTAAAGCTTACGGTACTGCTGCTGCTCTGTTTGTACAAATGGGGGCCTACCGCGGAGGACCGACGACATTTGCGGTGGTAGGTTTGGCGTCGAAGCCTATTCATGTTTTTGGAAAGCCGTGGTTCAAATGTGAGTGGTTTTCCAACAATGGCAACTCGTCGGTTAGGGCTAAGGCTTATAAAATTCTTCCCGATTGGGGATACGGCCGTGTTTACACTGTAGTCGTTGTCAATTGCACTTTCCCTGAGAATCCTAATGCGGACAACGGAGGCGGAAGGCTAATGCTCAACGCTTATTACGGCCAAAATCCGAGGCGGTTCGAGAAGTTTACTGTCTTGGAGGAAGCGGCGGGTTCTTACGACGAGTCTAGATACCGGCCGCCGTATAAGTATGAGTATCTCTACTGTGGCTCATCGTTGTACGGAAACTTGAGCGCAGCGAGAATGAGAGAATGGATGGCTTACCACACTTGGTTCTTCGGACCCAGCTCGCATTTTGTGTTCCATGATGCCGGCGGAGTGTCGCCGGAAATTAAGGCGGTTCTTGAGCCTTGGAAGAGAGCTGGGAGAGTGACGTTGCAGGATATTAGGGCTCAATCAGAGTACGACGGTTACTATTACAATCAGTTCTTAGTGGTTAACGATTGTCTCCACAGATATCGCCACGCCGCAAATTGGACTTTCTACTTCGACGTCGACGAGTACATCTATCTTCCCAACGGCAACACTCTGGAATCTGTGCTCAAGGATTTTTCCAACAATACCCAGTTCACAATAGAGCAAAACGCCATGTCTAGCATTCTCTGCGTCAATGATTCTAATCCAGACTATTCCAGGTAATCAATTCATCTTTAAATCTTGATGTTTTTGATTGATTATGCGATGAATGGTGTGAATGAAGGCAATGGGGATTCGAGAAGCTGGTATTCAGGGACTCAAGAACAAGAATCAGACGTGATCGGAAGTACGCAATTCAGGCTAAAAACGCGTACGCGACGGGTGTCCACATGTCGGAAAACGTGATTGGCGGAACTCTCCACGCGACTGAGAACAAAATTCGATACTATCACTACCATAACTCCATCACCGTTCACGAGGAGCTTTGCCGGAAAATAGTACCGACCTCGTCTATGAACGCCACCGTCTGGATCGACAAGGTTCCATTTGTGTACGATGACAACATGAAGAAACTCGCTCCGGTGGTGAAGAAGCATTTCGAGCAGAACCGATGAAGTTTCTTCATCAATTTTTTTGTTTGTGGAAAACAAAGGAGACATCAACATCATCCCCATCGCCATGAATGTACAAAAGCTTACACACACTGGAATCTTGTGGTATTAATTTTTTGTTACTTTATTTTATTGGTCAAAGTTGGTCAAAATCGATTAATTAAGTTAAAACAAACACGCCCCCCGTAATGTAATTAGGGATTGATTATTTTGATAATTATAAAATATATCATAATTTAATTATTTAGGGTTTTTAGATGAGATTATAAAAAGTGCAGTAAGTTATTAAGATTAGTATAATGAGAATGATTGGCAGGTATGAATTATGATTATATAAATAAAGAGTAGAGCGATAGATGTGTCATACATAAGTTGGTTATCACGTGGCTTGTCTGGAGACAATAATGGTATTAGCAAATAATTAAGTGAATTACACTGGGAATTAATTATTCCATCTCATATAATTACTACATATCAAACAATAGCTCTAGGCTGTAGCACTCATTGAATTTCTCGAGTCTTATTTTATGGGACAACATATGAATCTGGTAAATTTACAAAAATGTTCAACTGAAAATTATACTGTTTTTCATGGGATAACTTGAACTAACGAGATTAAGGAGAGATTGTCACATTATCTAATAATAATAATCGTCTTATGAATCTAATCGATCTCAATTTTGAAAAAAAATTCAACACTCCTAAAGAAAATTATAGTTTCGATCGAACTCTATAATTTAACAATGTATTGAATTGATTCACTTCATGTCAATTCGCATGACCAAATCTTATAATTGAAATTGAGAAAGTATTGAATTTATCCAAATTTGATTTATTATTTTTATAAGGTTGTTTGGTACTATCATATAACAAC
Source organism: Utricularia reniformis (assembly GCA_009725065.1). Classification (NCBI taxonomy): domain Eukaryota; kingdom Viridiplantae; phylum Streptophyta; class Magnoliopsida; order Lamiales; family Lentibulariaceae; genus Utricularia; species Utricularia reniformis. The sequence goes on from RWGZ01001072.1 coordinate 185,435, forward strand.
TTAATCATATGTTTTAAATGTTTTTTTCCTAATCTCATTCGTTCGCTTTCTCTCATTGTAATTTAAATAGAATTGAATAATTCCAACACCAAGTTGTTTGAGCTTTTCAAGTTAATTTGTGTCTTGTTTTGTTTTCTCATAAGATCATCTCCATCTCCATCATAAGACCGTATCTGTCAACATCAAACTTCTCTCGTGAGACATCATCATTCTCACTCCTACATATAATTTTATCTTTCATCCAACTCATCTTTTTATACTCTCTTTCCTCCACATATATCTAAATATATTTAATTACATGTATTTTAATCGTATTTTCTTAATAAATACAATATATAAGTATTTCCATTATATTCTAATTATATATACACAAAACATTATGATAATTTATATTAAATATGTGATAATAAAATATTATTCGTTTTGCCCATCAATTATTCAAAAAATATTTGAACATCAATTATTCACGAAATTTTCCCAAATATGATCGACGAGATCACTCTTCAAGTGTTGACAAATAATATTATCACGAGAAGCCAGCATCCGATCGTAATATCCTTGAGCAGTAGAATCCAATCGGTGTTCTACATTTTCAGTGGTCAGTGGAGGAGTAACATGATCATAGTCGACGTTCATGTTAAAATTTGCAATGTAAGTGTCTCTCTCGTCTTCCACAATCATATTGTGAAGAATAATGCAACCATACATAATATCAGCTAGAGTTTGAGTATCCCAAACACGTGCAGACCTTGCTAATATTGAAAAACGAGCTTGGAGAATTCCGAATGCTTTTTCTATATCTTTCCTAGCTGCCTCTTGGTGAGCCGCAAATATTCTAGCTTTGCGATCTTATGGAAGTGGAATTGATTTAACAAAAATAGGTCAATCCGGATATATGCCATCAGCTAAATAATACCTCATTGTTTGATTATTCTTCAGTGTGAGTTCAACTCGAGGAGCACGACCTTCTTGTATTTCCTGTAAAAGAGGTGATATGTTGAGCACATTTAAGTCATTGTTTGAACCCGGCATCCCAAAGAATGCATGTCATATCCAAGTGTCCCAAGATGCAACTGCTTCAAGCATTATAGTTGGTTTTGCATGATCTCCTCTTTGATATTGATCCTTCCAAGCATTTGGACAATTCTTCCACTCCCAATGCATGCAATCTATACTTTCAAGCATACCGGAAAGCCACGCATGTCAGCCCATTGCAACAATCGTTGCAAATCATGCGACGTAGGTCGGCGCAAATACTCTTCGCCAAACACTTCACGTAAACCCTTAACAAAAGCGCGCAAACAAACTATTGATGTATTTTTACCGATTCGAATATACTCATCGACTTGGTCTGCTGAACTACCATAAGCTAACATTCTAATGGCTGTTGTACATTTTTTATGAGTCGTCAATGATGTCCGGCCAACGGCGTCTTGAGACAATTGAAAGTAGGGATCATGTGAGACCATAGCCGTCATGATCCGCTCGAATACATGTCTTCTCATTCGAAATCGTCGACGAAAAAGCTATGATGTGTAAGTTGGGCAATCACAAAAATAATCGGCAATAAGCCGCATATTTCAAACTTCTCGGCCACGTTCAATGTAACGACGTTGTCGACGCCGCTGACGGGGTTGTGTCTCTTCTTCAGTTGATCAGTCAGTATCCTCTAAGCAATCTAAAATTTCGGTTACAACTGGGATTATTTTGTCCCCAGTGGAACCATGGCCAAATGGTATAAAAGTATTAAGATTGTCTGACATTTTTCTTTGCAAGAAAATTTATGAAGGAATTGTAGAGAAGTGTTGTAAATTACTTTGTTACTAACACCTTTTATAAACATAAATCCTAGATACATTTATTCACCTTTGGACAAAGGTGAAAGTAAAAGATAAGGTGTTGATATTCTTGGTATTTGGGAGATTCGAAAATAATTGCAACACAACAAATAAACACACATATCTATGGCATGACTAGTCACATTTCTAATAAATCCAAGACACATTTATTCACCTATGGACAAAGGTGAAAGTAAAAGATAAGGTGTTGATATTCTTGGTATTTGGGAGATTCGAAAATAATTGCAACACAACAAATATTGCCCATGATTTGATCTTTCTAAATTGTATATAAATATTAGAGTTGAGGATCATTTTTGTACACAAATTATATCATCTTCTCTACCTACTTTGCTAGTAAAATCTTCAACGTTAATGGATTCTACTCCTCCATTCTCTCAAGGATTTAATAGCCACGACGGACTTGAAAACATTCAGCTTCATTCAACAATGAGAAGTTCCGAACGAGGTAGACAACGGTGGATATCTGAAGAAGAACTCTTAGTCGTTTCAGCATAGCTAAATGTGTCTGTGGATCCTATCGTCGGTAATTTTCAAACATCCACGGGATTTTGGGCAAGAATTACAGAGTATTACAACTCCAATATTGTTCGCGGCAAGCCCCGTGAATCAGAATCAATTCGAAAGAAGTGGATAGATATTAACAAACTTGTTGGGTTATTTTGTGGATTTTATGATGCAACTTATGCAAGAAAAAGAAGCGGTTTTATAGAAAACGACTATGTTCAAGAAGCACACAAAATAGATTCAAGAATTTCAGCTAAACACAAAATAGAATTCCATATGAGCATTGTTGGAGAGTAATGAGAAACGAGGTAAAATGGAGACGTCCTATTGATCGTAGGGCAACTAGTGAATCTACCGGAGGAGCAAGCAGTGAGGGAACACAACCTTCAGATAATGAACAACGACCGATTGGGAGGAATACTGCAAAGCGACGTGAAAGGGAAAAAATATCGACTCGAGCTGAATCCTCGGCTTGTGCTGAACGAAGAGCTCGAAATGAGGCAATGGTTAGTCAATTCACCAATTATGAGTCTTCCATACGTGATTTAGAACGACAACTACACAACTACAACGAGCAAATGACGATGTTTAACGGAATACAACTTCTCAATATCAATCCGGCTACACTCACTCTCGAGCAACAAACATTATATAATTGCACACTGAGTGCTCTAATTCAAGGTTCTTCAGATTGATCTACTCCTCATTCGGCTGGTTCCGTTAGTAATGCAAATCAATTATGTAACGATAGTATTGGACAAGATCCAAACTTAGATGATTGTTACTGATAACTTTAATTTTATTTCGAAATATTTAGGTATCGTTCTTGTATCAATTTAATTTATTTTCAAAATATTAATATTATTATAATTATTACTAAATTTTTTAATTTAAAAAATATACTTATTTTTAATTTTTTTAATTTTAATATATATATAATAATATAATATTAATTAAAAAATAAAATTAAAAATAATATAAAAATAATAAATATTTTATTTCGGGCATACGGTGAAAACCGTATGCCCGAAGATTGCCAACGTGGCGACCGAATAACGGTTCGATCGCCACGCTGCGACCATTACGGTGCCCGAAACCGTATTTCCATACGGCTTCGAGCACCGATAATGGTGGTCTAAACCTCACAAGCCCAAAAGATGGCAGCTTTTTCTTTAGGCTACAGCAATGTCAATTTTGTCTCTACATGCAAAAACCAATGTTTTCAAATGGTCTTGTACATCAAATAGCGCGTTTGATTGATATTTTTTTGGTATTATTAGGTAACGAGTATTAGGGTCGATTTCCGGTTATTTCCGGTCCGATCCTAAAAAAATAATTAAATATTATTTTAAAAAAATAACATTTGGTATAGGTGTGTATACTGTCCGATATACCGATCGTACCAGTTAGAACCGATATGGAGTTTCGTATCGATATGAAGACATTGGTAATATCTATTAGTGTTATGTTGAAATATATCACACATCGGAGGTGGAAATAGAAAATGCTAGTTTATAATATGAGTGATATCATGAGTAATTGACTTGACCCAAATCTTTTCAATGTGATTCACTTCTCTTATGGATTGGGTTGCACTCCCCGGCCCATTGAATCCTAAATTTCAAGAGACAAATAAGAAGGAAGATAAAAATATGATTCTCATTCACTTAACTCAATAAAATATTATATTGTTTGAATAGATGCTAAACCAATCAAATAAATAAAGAAATAATAAATCTGAAATATTCATTTGATTGTAAATTACAATAAGTGAAAGTTATTGTTTCAATGATTGATAAGAATATTTCTATAATCGATCATATAGAATAATCTTCATATGAAATCTTGACACCCCTCCTCAAGTCGGAGCATGAAGATCTCGGATGCCATTTGTTTAAAAGAAATGTAAATTGAGCTTTCTCCAAACTTTTAGTCATCATATCTACGAGCTGTTGTCGGGTATTAACATGCTTTAGAGTGACTTTATTTTGGATAACGAGATTTCAGATAAAATAACAATCAACTTCAATGTGTTTGGTACGCTCGTGGAAGACATAATTTTTGGCTATGTGAATAGCAGATTGGTTGTCATAGAATAACCACATGGATCTTGTATGAATTACTCCCAAATTGCCTAATAATCGTTTAAGTCATCTTAATTCACACGCTATAGAAGCCATTGCCATGTACTCAGCTTCAGCGGATGATCTTGACACAATATTTTGTTTCTTAGTTTTCCAAGAAATAGGAGATGAACCAAGAAAAACGAAATATCATATAGTAGATTTCTGTGTTATTGGACAAGTTACCTAATCAGAATCGCAAAATCCATAAACTTGTAAATTGGAGTAAACATTCAATAGAATTCCTTGACCTGGAGATCCTTTTAAGTATCTTACCACTCTTAATGCAGCATCCCAATGTACATTTTGTGGATATTGCATAAATTGTGCTAGAGTTTAGACTGCGTAACTTATTTCTGGTCTTGTAAAGATCAAATATATCAGGCGTCCAACTAGACGTCGGTATTTCTCTGGATTATTGAGAAGTTTGTATGTTGTTTTTCCTATGTTGTGATTTTGCTCAATAGGTGTTGGCATTGGTTTGGCTCCCAATAGTCATATTTCAGAAATAATATTCAAAGTGTATTTCCGTTGACTCAGATACATACCTTCTTGATTTCGAGCAATCTCAATACCGAGAAAATACTTCAGTCTTCCTAGATCCTTCATGTGAAATTTGATGCTCAATTGCTCTTTGAACTTATGTACGGCTTTGTCGCTGTTTCAAGTGATTATCAAATCATCTACGTAAACCAAGACATGCAACTCATCCCCTTCATGTGAATAAGTAAACAAAGAGTAGTCCATAAGAAATTGTACAAATCCAAATTCTAGAAGCGCATTGGATAACTTTTGGAACCAACATCTAGGAACTTCTTTTAGTCCATATAGAGATTGTTGACAACCTTTAAACCGGGTACCAAGGATGTGTTCTTTATGAGAACCATTAAACCCGGTACCAACGAGGAGTCCTAAGCAAGAATGAAGGTGGTCAGGCCCAATCGATAATTCGACAGCTGAAATTATCAAACAGACCGATCGGTCCAGGCAAACAGCATAGGGCGATCGGTCCCGGAAAACAGCTCAGGGCGATCGGTCCAGGCAAACAGCATAGATCGATCGGTCCCGGAAAACAGCATAGGGCGATCGGTCCCGGAAAACAGCTTAGGGTGATCGGTCTAGACAAACAACTTTGGGGCAGCACACTGATCGGTCCAGACAGTTTGCTTAGGGGCAGCACACCAATCGGTCCGACAGATTGCTTAGGGCCAAGCAGATCCGATCGGTCCGCAGACTGCTTAGGGCAGTAGACCGATCGGTCCAGCAGACAGCTTAGGGCCATACAGACCCGATCGGTCCAGACAGACTGCGTAGGCCTCAGCAGACTACATAGGTCCTGACAGACTGGATGTGGACCCATCATCATGCATTCCATGCTTCAGGCTCAACCACGCTTTCCAGCATGCGGAAACAACATTGTCAGAGGCGCTGACATGACATTAATTACACGCGTTTCCCACTCTTTAAATACAGAGCTAAAAGATAAGCTTAGGAGGACCCTAAGGAAGGCCAATTTCGAAGAACCCTAGCCGCTGTAATTTCATTTCCGCTGCTCTTATTCCCTTTGTATATTTCATTGATTTATTAATGAATTTGCCGTGGAGGTTCCCCTCTCGGCAACGTGGTTTTTTTCCCCTTTCTTAAGGGGTTTTTCCACGCTAAAATCGTCTGCGTTCTTTCCATTTTCTTATTTCAAGTTGTCTCCACAAACAACAAATAAAACCGATTTTCAGAATCCGGTGACTGTTGGTACCCCCTAAAAAGGAACCACAACAGCGATTTTGTCAATTTGCATACTCGACTATCATCTTTAGAGGAAAAACCCGGAGGTAACTTCATATAAACTTCTTCTTCAAGATCACAATGTAGAAATGCATTATTTACATACATCTGATGAATTGTCCAATTTCTTGCGACGGCTACAGCTAATAGTGCTCTTACAGTAACCATATTTGCAATTGGTGTAAATGTTTTATGATAATCGATCCCTTCGCGTTGAGTGTTTAAAAAGATAACCAATCGAGCTTTATATCGTTTTATCGAGCCATCTGACTTACGTTTTATACGATATACCCATTTGCATCCTAGTGCGTGCTTTCCTTGAGGAAGAGGTTGTAATATCCATGTGTTATTCCGTTCAAATGCATTAATTTCAGCTTTCATCGCCTCTCTCCATAAAAGATTTTTCACAGTCTCTGAATATTTTGTGGGTTCTAAATGGTCTGAAGATAAAGCAGCACAAAATTTTCTATGTCCTGCATTAAATTTATCATAAGATAGAAAATTCTCAATATGATACAGACTTGTACATGGAGAATCTCTAATTGAAGTTGTTCTGATCGGATCTAGGGGCAAGATTCTGATGCGATGATATTGCCGCAAATATAATCCTTCAATTTTACTAGTAATCTTTTTGTTCTATGTCCTCTCCCCAATGTTTCTTGTATTGGACATTCTGCTGTTTTAGGCATTGAATCAATTGGATTTTCAATAACTCGATTGTCAGCTATAGATGAGGATTGCTATGCCGGGATTTCATCAGTTTTCCTAGAATCGGGAACATTAGTGGTTGGAAAGAATTTGTATCGGGAATGTTGAAAGAAGTGTTTGATATACACTCTCTTTCGATAAAATGAAGTTCTCGAGAAAATAATGTATTTGGCAAATGGATGATTTCTGTCGTTGAGGATGCCGATGGTTCAAGAGAATTGTGAGACTCTAATGATTTGTCTCTCGGTTTTTCGATATCTTCTAGGAACGGAAATTAATTCTCAGAAAAACACATCTCGAGAAGTGAATATTTCATGAGTGGCAAGATCACACATTTTCCATCCCTTTTTACCATGAGGGTATCCCAAGAAAATACATCGACGACTACGTTCCCCAAACTTATCATTCCCTAAACGGTGACGATACACAAAACAAAGTCACCCAAAAACTCGTAAATTTCCTAAAGAATGGGGTTTGTCAAATAAACGTTCATAAGGGGTTTTTCTCGAAAAAAGTTTTGAATGTATTTTATTTATAAGATAACTAGCTGTTAGAACACATTCACCCCAAAATTTTATAGGAAGATTGGCTTGGAATCTCAAAGTTCGAGCGACATTCAAGATGTGTTGATATTTACGTTCAACACGACCATTCTATTGAGGTGTATAAACATTCGATGTATGATGAAGGATCCCCAAATTAGTGAAAAATGTATCTAAAGAGAGGAATTTCAATTCATTATCGGTTCGGAAGCATTTTGGGATTATGCCAAATTGTGTGGTAACCATGGCACAAAATTGCTTAATTCGGTTGGAGGCTTCTTTTTTCGAGCTAAGGAGAAAAACCCAAAACGCACGGGAAAAATCATCAATCAATGTCAAAAAATAATGAGCCTCACAAGTAGATGCAGTTTTGTAAGGTCCCCAAATATCGGCATGGATAAGGTCAAAGTTGCAATATTTGAACTTGTAATAAAAGGATCTCGGGTATGTTTGGCACGAGGACAAACTGAGCAACCATTAAAACGATAACCAACTGAGTGATTTTTATGGAATGAAGGAAACAAATGAGATAAAGCGGATTATGAAGCATGTCCCATGCGACGGTGCCACAACTCTCCATCATCTATCTTGAACTCAATGTGATGGACAATATGTTGATTTAGACACCGGAATCTATATACCCCTTCGATCTTCTCACTCAGCCCAATCTGAGTTCTCGTAGTACTATCCTGCAAAATACATAGATCATCTGTAATTGTGAGTATGTAAGATGTTTTATGCAGAAGCTGAGAAACTGATATCAGATTGCAACTCAATCCAGGACATATAATACATCATTCAACATAAAAGAAGAATAAAATAAAACACTTTCTTTCTTTGTAGCAAGACATTTTCGCCCATCGGGAAGGTGAACCGAACATGAGGTATAATGGAAAATGTCAATGAGCAATTCAAGACAACCTGTCATCTGTTGATTGACTTCTGAATCAAGTAGCCAATGAGTGGAAAAATACATACCAGAGAGTTTATCTGACTATATTTTGGAGATATTTTTTTTAATCTGTCTGAAATCAGATTTGACAGTATGAACACGGATACAATTTTTCAAGGCCATTCCGGATACTTTATCGAAGATTATGATATGATGCAAGATAGATTTTCACCCATTAAATGACAGCGGAAGCATTGATCGAGATAGTCAGAAAAGTGATATATCTTGACTCCGATACCATGTTATCATGGGTAATTGACTTGACCCAAGTCTTTTCAATGTGATTCACTTCTCTTATGGACTGTACTGCACTCCCCGGCCCATTGAATCCTAGATTTCAAGATGGTATCGGAGCTTCATGGTGGGTTTCGAGCTGGTTCGTACCGGTTTAGATAAAAAAATATCGAGTAGAAAAACGCATTGGACCTAGGCGAAAAAAATAGATCGACCTATTATTCAAGCACTACCGATCATATTGAAGCAAGTCTGAACCGGACCAAGGCCAATTCGGCTTGAGGGGGAGTGTTGAAATATATCACATATCGGATGTAGAAATAGAAAATATATAATTTATAAGATGAGTGATATCATGAATAATTGATTTAGCCCAAGTCTTTTCAATGTGATTCACTTCGCTTATGGATTGGGCTGCACTATCCTACCCATTGAATCCTAAATTTCAGTATATTACACTTTTTAGAAATTATTAATACTATTATGAAGGTTGTTATAAAATTTTGTTTCGTATTCGTTATAATTGTTTTTAACGAATTCATAATTAACTGACTCGGCCTCTTCAACAACCCCACCCCCACCTACTCTTCTGTTTCAACTTGAACACACCCAATTTTGATTGAGATACCTTCAAGATTGTGATCCAGGTAAGAACGATCTGTGTCTTCCTTTCATGGAAGGATGCTGTGTTGAATTTCGTTATTATCAACTTTTAAGTTGAACAATTGATGTAAAGGAGTGCTCCGTGATTTCATTTTCTCTGTGCCCTACTAGGTTGTTTTCGGTGATCTAATGGCTGCTGGGTGCCCTATAATCATGCCGCCATTTATAGATGCGAGCTTAATTTCAAATGGGCATGCATTTCCATCGCGGGCCAATACACAGATTCGGTGTAGTGTTCCTAGCAGAAGACTGAAGCTCCAGATTTGTGCAATTTCTAATACTGATGGTAGTAGCATGAAGAAGAAAGGGGCAGCCCCTAATTCAAACTACGTTGTACCTTTAGATAAGGCATCATGCATGACACGCCCCATAGCTGAGATTCTCCGTGATCTCAATAAGAGGATTCCTGATAACATAATCAACTCTCAACAAGATGATCACTCCACTTTCATCCCATGGTAAATTGATATTGCGATTTTTAACTTCTTTGGTGCTTTATGTTTCTCCATTTTCAACGTTGTGCGTCCATATCCAGGTACCAAGCAAACCGCATGCTGAGCTTTTATGCCCCAGGTTCTGGAATACTTCATTCTTGTTCTATTAGCTTTTTCAGCCATAGATTTAATACAAAATATGGATAATGAATGCTTATGATGCGATACCAGAGTAGATATTTTAGCTTGAAACTAATATTTTATAACATCCATGTCACAAAATGTACCTTCAGATCTCTGAAATATAACAAGATTCTTTTTTCTGTAGGCTGGTGTGGAGAAATTCGTGATGTAATTTTTTCTGAGAATTCCAGTGTCACTGTTGTGTATCGGCTTACAGTACGTGGTTCAGATGGAGAGGTATGGTGCCCCTCGCTTTTTTTATTACCTCAAGAGGCTTCTTAGCAGCACTTCGTAGCACAATTTGCTCCCTATTCATATTTGTTGAGACAGAGATAATCCTTTGTATGGTATTTTGCAAGTTATTCATAATGGTAGTTGAATTTAAGTGCAGGCTCATCGTGAATCAACTGGGACAGTATCAAATGTAGATGAAAACAGCATCTCAGATCCTGTTGCTGCAGCCGAACAAATTGCATTTTGCAGAGCATGTGCTCGTTTTGGACTTGGATTGTATCTTTACCATGAAGAGTAGAAACAACATTTGTGAGCCTTCCTTCTGTACTGCTTCTGTGATGTATTATCAAGTTTCTACACTGTAATATGTCAAGTTGTTGCATTTCATGTGCCAACTGATGAAATTTTAATGTTAGTTCTTTATAAGATTGAAAAGTAGACAAATAACAATATCCCATTGATGAAAAATGTTCTTATCTGGTGGTGATCTGCATATCTCTTCTAACATACAATATTAGTCCTAGTACGATGGAGAGAGCAAGAACCAAGACAGCAATGACAGTCATGAAGTCAGCAGATTTGGTAGGTTTTCCATCTTCAGTTTTCCTATCTTGATTGTCTCCTTTTAAAACTTGCCAAAAATCTTTTGCAGTTGATGCTGAAACCGATGGGGCTTCAGTTTCAGGTTCCAGTACATCAGATGGATCGGTTGGGAATTCAATTGACATTAGTTCAGAACAGTGATCCCTGAGAGCCTGTGAACAGGGGCATCAACTCTGTTTCATAACTAAAGAAAGGCAAATTTTACCTCAATAGTCTCAGATGATTGGATATAATCACATATATATGCTCCCTCCAACCATGGTACAAATACCCTACGCGGGAGTGCCAGAGAGAACCATTTACTGGAAATCATTCAAAAGCCAAATTATGGATAAAAACTTCATCATACAGAATCACTGATGAAACACATTTCCTACATCTGGATTTATAATACCTTTGGCTCGGACCATCACGAATCTCTGAAGTAGAAACTGACATTTCCGAGTGATCGACACCCTCATCACGGAGTATCTCTACTCTGCTCCGCAGACTTCTTATGATGTCCTCCTGTTGACATGGATGCACAACAGAGAGATTATCAAGTCATTAGCCCCCCCCCCCCATATTCGTCGAATATGATCATATGAATCACCTTAATATCGACCAAGGCTTGTGAAACAGGTTCCTTCGAATTCAAGTATGACATTGAACATATGGAGCCCCTAAAGTGAACAACACCAATCACCTTCTTTTGGATACATGCTTCCAAACATAGATTTTCAACGAGTGGTAAAAGGAGGTCAACTTCATGAAAATCATTTGATACACATAGTTCATCATCAGATACCTACTCCGAGAAAAAAGGATGCTTCATATGTTTATTATCCTCAACTGACATATCTAGTGGACTTACCAATTTACCATCAATCACAGCCCTGGCATTACCAAGTTCCTTGGTGAGATCCACTATTACATTATGCAGAACATCAGAAATTGTTTGGATTTTCGTTACGTCGTCTTGAAGAACGGGAATCCTGTTAGGACAGTAATAAAGCAATGACTGGATCAGGATCATACAAGATAGGAGCTACTAATCTGCTTCAATACAACAAAAGGATCACCTTATGTCAAAATGGTAAGTGCATCCGAAGGTTCGGAGGGCATCAAAAACTTTACCCATCTTAAAATCACAAGGACGCAGATTGCTAGACGAAACACTTGATGATGCAAGAGAGCAATTTCGGCATGACCACCTGAAGTTCAGGTAAGCTTACATTAGCATGAAATAGCAATGGGAGATACTCACTAAAAGGATACCTTACCTCAAGGGGCTGTAACTAATGTGTAGCAGTAGCCTATCATTAGAATCAACAATTGGAGATGATCCTTCTGCAACTCCACGTACTGTCTGTAAGAAATCTCTTTTTAATGAAAATCAAGAAAAATGAGTTTGATTTTCCTTTAATCATCATGATTACTTGGCATAATGTGAATGTTGAATTCTTGAACAGGGTTTCATTCACCCAAATGTAGACGCCAATCACCTTCATGCCACCAAGTAACATTCTGGAGACCTGAAAAATGATTTTCGCAGCAGCGTGATTAACATGGAAAATTTGATTTTTTGCAATCTATTAATCAGTATACCTGACGAGCATGTTCGGAAACCCATTCGTTGTCGACGAAGAGAGCAGATGATTCAGGTTGAGATCTGCCTTTGGATGAACTCTTTTTACTTGTACTATTTTCACCAGCGCCATCGATAATGGAACATGGAGGCTCTCCCGCATCGTTAAGAGGCGTTGGGATCAAATCGTAAATGAAACCTCTATCCAATTTGCAACTCAATTTTCCGATTACAAGACCCACCTGCCAGATCAAGCACAAAGCTGTAAAAACTGAATCTGGCTCTTAATATGAAGAATCGCAAACCTGAGATGAAGAGGGTGATTTGAGAAGCCGATTCTCAACCAATTTCAGTTGGGTATCATCCCCAATTACGGATTTCACCATGATTTTCTTCCGCCCAACGAACCCTACACCATTATTCTCTTGCAGTGTGACTTCCTTTATATATGAAGAGTACAGAGACATGAAAAGTAATCATTTTTATTACGATGGATTGAATATACAGAAGCTACTTATATATTGTTCCCTTTGTGATGATAAGTGTGAAATCTAAGGAGTGGAAGAATCTTCGAGTCGAATATAATCATACATAAGTCCTTGAAAAGGGCTTTGATTTCTTGGCTGTGTCAAGTACAACACGTTCTCCCCCTCCATTAGCAAACCAGCTTCAATGCTAATGTTGTAAAGACAATACAGCCCATGAATCCCATGTCTTGCAATCGAGTTATCCCTCCCGATCAACCCACTCGAAAACAAAGGTCTACTTCTCGCATCTGGATTATTAACTCGAACCTTCAGATACATAACAACAGTCTTTTAATGTGGCAACAGATTACAGCTTTAAAGTAAAGGGAAGGAGAGATGAATGATCACCTGAAGCTCAGCTAAAGTTGCAGATGCAAGTGCAACTCTCAGCATGTAGGCGCCAATATGATTTACAGAGCTCAGTGTGAACTTGATTTGCCATGTGGTTCCTACCAATGTGTTATCTGCTCTTTTCCTAGCAAGTGTAAGTGTTAGTTGAATTTGTTGATTCAGTTGTCATGCAAGAAACCTGAAGCTTATTGCATACCTATTGACTTGAGCAAAGAACCAATCTTTCTTGTAATCACTCTGGCCAATTTTGTAGACCAAGTCTTGATCAGGGAACATTTCTGAGTACCTATCCCACAATCCATATTGCCTGAATCTGCTCATTATTCGAATCAAACCGTCATCATCCATCGCAGAAACCGACTGAGAAAAGAAGCAAAATATCAAGGAGAACATTAACCTGTCTTGAAGAGTGACCAAATACTTGTTAACATAGTTTGGATCAGGATCAGGGACATAGAATTCTGCAGCAGTGCGATCAGGAACTCCTATTTCCCACAATGTTTGGCCATTTCGGGGAGGTTGATATATTATCTCACCCATATCAATTTCACATCCTATTCAAGAATTATCACACAGGAATTGGCATGCGGAGGACTATAAAAATCACTATTTCTTCTACTTGGAATGCTCACCTGAGGTTATGGTGATGGTAACTTCATTTCTGTAATCCCCTATGAAACCAGGCACCCATGCATATAGATTGTATGTACCGGTGCAGATGTTTTGTATCGAAAAATGGCCTGTCTCGTCTGCTGTCGTCCAGAATTGATAATCCTAATAAAAAACAGCATAATGAGTTGCCTCAAAAAGAGATTATAAGCATGTAGACAGCCAATATTACACCTTACACTCTCTTTGCCAAGATCCAGCATCACCGGGAGGACACACTCCGATATATGCGCCGTTTGCTGCAATGCTGGTGCTGCTGATATACCTAAGAAACGAAAGACGAGAAACATCACTCTGTAATCTGTATGATGAGATAATAATTATTCAACAGTTTCCGGGCGGTAAGACCTGTCGAGGACGAGTAGTGTACCACTTATACTACCCCTTTTGTCTTTTGATTGGTAATCCTCCGAAGCTGGGAAATTATAAGGCCAGTTTTGCACTTCAACCAGCATCTGAAAGATTGAATGAATTTTTCAACTTTCTTATGGCATGGCATTATTTGCTCTATACAAAATCCAATGCGGCCAAACCTGTCTTTTAGCATCATCCCATAAGGTTAAGGAATCATCTTTTGTCATTACCGAGTTAACATATATGAAAACTGGGCCAAAAACTTTATTCCATGCTTCACCCTGAGCAAATTTTGGAACCAGGTCGTCTCCAGCATAGTGACCACTCAGAAAAACCTAAGCACAAAGAAGCTTCATTCATAGAGAGTCTAATAGCATTAAGTTTTTCTATCTCATGCTTACAGAGAGGGATGTTGGGCCAACATGGGATGTCAAATTTTGTTTAAAGGGACCTCCTGAGCGGAACTCAAAGCTTGGTGTGATTTGCCAGAATCCGACTGGTGGATCCGTAGAAATCCATCCATGAACCTTGATATCTTTGTTATCACAAGAGTACTGGTACTTATCATCTACCTGGTATTTATCACAAGAGTTAATGGTCCAGCAGATCCAAGGGATAATTAGTTATGCATACAAAAGAACAAATGAACAGACTTCTCCTTTGAGCTGAGGATTCACTGGATTAATGAGAAGAACTGCCTCTTGATAGGCAAGAGCTTGACCCCTTCCTGGCAATCTGTCATCTGGCAGTGGCATGATCCTCTGCCTATTGTCATCAATAGCCATGTACTGAAACCTGCACATTTTCATGCATTCTCTCAATCTTGTCCAGTATAAGAAAATTGTAAGATTCAATATATACTTGTCTTTTCGAAGCTTGAACGCGATCCTTGTTTCACCAAGGCTGAAAGCAGGCCATTCAGCAGAACCAACATGTTCATATATCGCGTAAGTGTAGAAACCCGAGCAACCACGGAGAAGAATATACCTACAAATAAGATAAGTAGCTTAAGAGGTCACACCCCACCCCAGCTCACATATGGAGTTAAAACTAGAACCTTTTGTCTATATTCAAGGGAACAAGCTTGCCCGCTAGAGACGGATCCCATGGTCTGTAAAAGGATACCTCTACTTGGTCCTCAGTTTCCTTGATAACTCTAAAGTTTGTTGCTTTGATCCTGATGAGAATCATCAACATCGCGATTTCTTAACAAAAATGTAATGGAAACTTACACTTCAAATGTTCCAGTTTTGCTACTTCCATCTAAGGAATTCCAGACAACGTCCCAGTACCTATGCAATGTTTCGATACATTCGGAAACATAACTACGAAAGTATGGAACCGAAGAATGTAATGCAATTACCCTCTGTTACCCTCATGGTTCAATATTTCAAGAAAATTGTCGACCCCATTAAAACTGATTCCAGTAACATTTCCATCTGGATTTGAGAGTTGAACTTGAACAATGCCATTATCCAACACCACCTACAAAACAGTTATCTCTAAATTATAAGCATAAAAAGCAGAGTATCAAGCATTGGTTTACATGTTGATCATCAACGAATAACCGAGCCCCATTCTGTGACATAATTCCTGATTCTGCACAGAACTCAGCAAAATAACTCAATATATTGGATAAAGAAAATGAAAAGGAAAGATAATATTGAACGGCAAGCAAACATGACGATTCCAATATACAAGGAAAGCTAACAAATTGCTTTGCCTTGAAATAAAGGAAACAAAGTATCCTCTGCTTAACGATCACTTCCTCTATATACGTGGGATTAAACTAAAGCAAAGCAGCAAGATCGTAATGAAAGGGATTCATGAAATAGAAGAAAAGTTATTGATTACTGGAATTTACCGGCGAGCGTAGCAGAGGCGGAACTCCCACAGCCACAATTTGCGATCTTGGAGATTAATTTTTTCTTCAGTTTGCCAACTCTACGGCTCAACATTCTCATCATTCTTTCAGTTTGTGCCCCGCGTAATAAACGGAAATTAGTTGGTCGTCGCTTTCAAACTCAAATTTCCATGAAAATATGTATACTTGTTTGTATAAATCCGAATTCAATCAACCCCACCAACGTCAAACATTAAAATTGACTGAAGCGGGGAATCGTGATAATTAGATAGAGATACCCATTGTATTGTATTGTATTGTATTGTATTGTATTGTATCGTATCAATGATGTTGAAGAATGGGGTTCATTCCATAATCCATTTCCATTGTATCATGGCCCATGGACCCATAAGACAACAACATCCATCAGGCCGCGTAAGGTATCCAAACAAACAGGCAGCCAAGGAAGAGAAAGAGAGTGGCCTCGTAAAAAAGGCAGCACCTTTGGCCCTATGATTCGTTGGCACCTCCCCTTCCCCCAGCCAGTCACATGGCAACAAATTCAAGTATTTTGAATTTTCACGTGTCTGCATTATCAGACAAATGCTGATGATTAAACGCCTCGAGGTTGGATGGGGCAATAGATCTCTCGCAGACACAATTATTAAGGATGCCTCAAGCCATTATTATGGAATTATAAAAAGGCAAGTAGAATTAGAGAAGCATGTGGATTCATGAATATGATTGAGTTCACTTGGTCACTATTGTCTAGGCTTACTTGGTTACCTATTTATTATTCAAATAAAACTGGACCGGAGCCCCTGACTTTCCTCTGCAATTCACAAAATTCTTACGTGAGATTATGACGGAACACTTGGGAGATACCACCTTCACCAAGGTGTTTGTAGGTGGTTTAGCTTGGGAAACGCAGCAGGACACGATGAAGAAGTATTTTGATCAGTTTGGGGACATTTTGGAGGCAGTGATTATCACGGAGAAGAGTACCGGAAGATCTAAAGGCTATGGCTTTGTAAGTTTTATCTCTTTCCCTTTTGAAGATTTTTGGCACTGGAATCATACTTATTTTATATAATCAGGTCACTTTTAGGGAGGCCGATGCGGCTACTAGAGCTTGCCTCGACGCGGCTCCGGTGATCGATGGTAGGAGGGCGAACTGTAACCTTGCTTCACTAGGCGTTCAGAGATCCAAGCCTTCGTCTCCCAAGCATGGTAATCTCCAATCATATAAGTTTTTCTTCGCATATCTGGAAATGAGTCGAATTTAGTACAGTTGGCAATAACCAGTCCAGCGGTGAACCAAGTGGTAGGGATGATGCATTGCATGACAGCTAATCAAATTATTCATCATTTACTTTCTCTCCTTTTCTACTCTATACGTCCCAGTTAACTGAATTGGCTTGAAATGCTAAACAGGAGGAAGAAACACAAGGGTTTCTGGATGGTTTCATCATCAACGAGGATTTCAGCCGGCGGCTCCTTTAACCTTCCCAGGTTACCCCATTCAGCAAAGGATTCCATATAATCAAATTTACGGGTAAGTGTTTTTTTTTTCTGAGATATACTTGTAAAATTGTGAATGGCGTAAGAGAAAACCTTAATGGAAAAGAAACATATCAATGCACACTTCTAGCCAGGTGATCGTTTGAGATTCATTCATTATTCATATATGGAATGATTCTTCTTTAACTTTGTGCAGGTACTCAGCTGCCTATCCCACGGTGAGTACACAAAATAGGCTTCTTTGGGCTTCGTCAAGATTCACTCTTTCTGGTTTTTGCTAGGGCTACAATGGGTTACATGGAGGAGCAGCAACTGCACAGTTACAGTACTCGTTGTACGGAGCTAGGACTGGAGTCGTATCAAGTCCTCTTTACTACTCTTATCCCAACATGAGCGATGGAGCCATGGGCGTGTACCCTGCCACAGCCTGCTACGGTATTTCGTATAATCCCCACCATGCTATTCAGTATTCAGGTACCAACCCAGCAGCAGGTGTTGATCAAGGGACGCCTGTATCTTCAACTCCCCTTGAATGATGATGCCATTGCCATGTAGACTGTAAATTGTTGGGGAAGGGGAGTTACTTTTGCTACTACGAAACATCTGTCTTGAGGGAGACTGGAGAGTGCATCATGTATCACAATCACTGTTATTTATGTCCAGACATCGTACCAAGTTTGAAGTTTTGTTTGTTTTGTAATATAGTCCCTCCTTCCCTCTGCTTTCATTATTCAAATCTCTATTTCTTTTCATTCTCTTATAGACTTTATGTTATTAATGAGAACGGGTCTCACTGGGATTCTTTCCAAAAGGTGTATCTCCGGCAAACCCCAACTCCGGGTGATTGGTCGCTGCAACAACGCTGTTGTCGCCGCAACGGTGTCCCGGGCTGTGGACCTCCGAGCCACTAACAATCTTATCAATATGCATGCAAAGGGGGGTAACATTGACCTCGCCCGGAACCTGTTCGAGCAAATGCCGCAAAGAAATTTGGTTACTTGGACGATTCTCATATCTGGTTATGCACAACACGGCAAGTTTTGTCAGTGTTTTGATTTGTTTTCGCAGATGTTACACCATGAGAAGCCCAATGATTTTGCCTACTCCAGTTTGTTGTCTGTTTGTGATTATTTCAGTGGTCTTCAAGTTCACTGTCGTGTTTTAAAAACAGGCTTTCATAGTTCGATTTACGTTGCCAATTCCCTCATCTCTATGTACTGGAACACCAGCATTGATACCTGCGTAGAGGCTTCCAAAGTTTTTCATGAAATCAACTTACTCAATATCGTGACTTACAATACAATGATCTCTGGATTTGGGATGTGCCACCAAGGTGATAAGGCTATGATTATGTTCAATACAATGCGTCTTCAAGGAATTCAGTTTAATAATACGTCACTGTTGAGTGTAGTCTCTTCACTATGTGGACTAATTAAAGGCAAAGGCATCAATTTTCTCATTGCTTGTTTCCAATTGCATTGCCTTTGCATAAAGTCTGGTTTCACACAGGATGCTGGTGTTGCAACAGCGCTGATAAAAGCCTACTCCAGTCATGGAGGAGATGTTGAAGATTGCCATAAGCTTTTCATTGAAACCGAAAATGTTAACCGTGATGTTGTTCTATGGACAGGAGTTATGTCAGCTTGTGCTGAAAAGAAACCTGAACAAGCTCTGTTTCATTTTAATCAGATGCGTAACGAAAGATTACGCCCCGATTCTTATGTGTTTCTTGTGGTGATGAAAGCTTGTTCGAATCTAGTAACTGAGAGGAATGCCTCTGCTCTTCATGCTCAAGTGATTACTGCTGGTTTCATGAATGTTGTAGAGCTACAAAATGCTATGATTCATGCATATGCTCGATGTGGTTCGCTTTCTTATGCGGAGAAAGTTTTCCAAGAAATGTCATTAAGGGACATTGTTTCATGGAATTCGGTGCTTAAAGCTCGTTCGCTTCATGGGAATGGTGATTCAACTCTGCGTCTTTTCAAACACATGGATGTTGCACCGGATGAAACGACATTCGTTGCACTACTCACATCATGTAGTTATGGTGGTATGGTAAAGGAAGGAACTGAAATATTCGATTCGATGTACGAGAAATATGGTATTGTTCCTCAGCTTGATCATTATGCTTGTATGGTTGATATTTTTGGTCGAGCTGGGCATCTCTCAGAAGCTGAAAACTTGATAAAGAAAATGCCAATGGAGCCAGATTATGTTACTTGGAGTTCATTGCTTGGAGCCTGTAGAAAATACGGAGAAATAAAACTGGCTGAATTCTCATTATCCAAGTTAAAGGAACTGGATCCAGATAATCCACTTGGTTATGTTTTGGTATCAAATATGTATTGCAATTCAAACAGCCATTTTGAAGGGAGTTTAATCAGAAGTGGGATTAAAAAGGAAGCTGGTTTGAGCTGGATTGAAGTTAACAACAGAGTTCATGAATTCGCCTCCGGTGGCCGGAAACATCAACAACTCGAAGCTATACGTGCGAATATGGCAGAATTTGTAACAGAGTTGAAGAGAGTAGGGTATGTACCTGTGACAGAATCAGTGTTATTTGATGTTGAAGAAGAGCAAAAAGAGGAGCAATTGTATCTACATAGTGAAAAGTTGGCTCTAGTTTTCTCCTTGATGAATGCTGGTAATTCAAGTTGTCCTGTAAAAATAGTGAAGAATATACGCATTTGTTTAGATTGCCATAACTTCATGCGACTTGCATCTGTGATTGTTAAGAAAGTGATTATTGTTAGAGATTCTAACAGGTTTCATCATTTTGAGAAGGGAGCTTGCTCTTGCAATGACTATTGGTAAAGAACAGAACAGAATAGGTACTGCAACAGGTACAAGGAAAATCACTAGGAAATAATCTCACATTTGCAGTCACCATACTTTTATATCTTGATGTTGAAGTAATCTGAATCAAAGTGGTGCAATCTCACATATCCATCTTCACCCCCGCTTGAGAAACTGCAGAGACATGATTAAGAGACCCAAAAACGTATTATCCTTGGTAAGGAATCGGAGAAGAAGCTACCTTTTCCCATCTGGATTAAATGCCAAGGCATTAATCGGTCCGAAATGGCCCTTGACGCCTCCTATTTCTTCAGTAAGAATCTAAAGGTACATGCAAGAAAATAAAGGTGTGTTTTTAAGGAGTTTTCATAAGATGGATTTGAGGCTAAATTCACCTTGTCATAGAACTTCGCCTCAAATTTTCCAGCTCGATGATCAGTAGTTGTGACGGCAGATGCATCCTGACCGCCTCCTAGAACCACCTGTAAGGTTCATAAAATTTGAATTAACCTACTCTAGACATTGAAATTGTATGTGGCTTACATGATCAAGAAGTGGAGACATTGCTACTGCATTGACTGGGCGTTCAGTAACATAGTTCTTGATGAGTTTTAGCGTCCTGGTATCCCAAAGCTGGTAAATGAAAAGGAAGTTATATTAAAATACACACAAGGCATTCCTGATTATGTGATGCCACAGAAATAGTTCACCTTGGCAGACTTATCTAATGATCCAGTCAAAAAATGTGAACCATCTGTGGCTTTTGAAAGTGAAGTGATAGGTTTTTTGTGCCCGCTTTCCTTGTCAGACTCTTGAAGTAGTTTCCCAGTCTGTAATTTTAGGCAACAGCATAGAGAAGGTAAGTCTAAAATTGCTAGATTTTATTTTTGGAAGGCAGTAAGTTCATATCAAGAGAACCAACCTCTGAGTCCCATATACGAATGACTGCATCCTCACCAGCACTAATGATTGTCTTGTTAAGAGGTCCCCAGACTGCTCTGTTAATTCTTCCTTGTGGACCCTTGAGAATGAGAATAGACTCAGCAGTTTCTGCAATTTCAAACAGGTACAATTTGATATCAAACAAGGTGGAAGCAGTACAATTGTGATGAAAAACTCACGGCTATCTGGAAATCTAGCAATGCTTTTGATGTGAATGGCAGAAGGAAGTCCCATAAAAGGATCAGTAGTTATCACAGCAAGCTTATCACCAACTGAAAAATCGACAGACCGAGCTGGAGAATCAAAATTGAATGTGTAAAGTGGAGATCCTGTCTTCACATCCCAGAGCTTAGCCGTCTGATCTGCACTTCCTGTAATAAGCCTTGTGGAATCCCCTATAACCAAGAAGAACATGGCATTATTTTTTAAGCTTGAACGCTATGGCATAAAAAATCAAGCTTGATTACGAACTCGAAAGTGAAATCAGAACAATAAACAGTAACATTTTAAGGTGGGAATGAGAAATAACTTGAAATATCGCAGGACCAAACGGCGCCGTTGTGGCCACGGTAAGTGCCGAGGCGCTCGCCATTATCGGCGAACCAAACAGTAGGATTATGATCCTTGGCGCAGGAGAAAAGAAGATCCCCATCCCTGTTATACTTGAGAAACGTCAGAGGCCTTTCATGTCCTTTCATCAATATCGGTCTCATCTTGAAAAATGTTCCTTCAATTCAAGTTACACCCCAGAAATATCTCCGGCGAACTGTTTACCGGCGGCAGAGATCAGATATATGGCAGCAATGGCACCACCAGTGGTAACCTAAGAAACTGAGTTACCTGTTCTGGTACAAATTACTTGGGCCCTAAATACTATTTTCATGTAGGCCGGCCCATTATTTACATTTCCGTAAATTAGGATCTTATCATCGTTTGGCCCAAAATGCCGAGGACCGCCGTGAATTTCAACGGCGCTGGTACTTCTGCGACTGCCCTTCTTCGGAAATGCATGGTATTCGATCGTCGTTATGGATGGGTGTGAGTCAATGATGAATTTTTCTTCGTATTTTTTTCATTACTCACCGGACTTAATTGTTCGATTACAGGTTGGATGAATGGAGAGAACCATCGGAAGAAGCCTTATCCGGTGGGCGTGGAATGTATGAATTCGCGCTGTTTGTTCTTGATTTCTGTCAATTTTTAACATTTTTATGTGTTTTTAAACGTAAATTTTTCTTCCTTAATTTCTTTCGTTTTTTTCTTTTCATTTGAAGGTTCTGTATTTTGCCACTCGCTGGAGCAGCGATTGAGAAGGCTTCAGAAATGGTAAGGATATCTGAGTTTTTTTTCTGTGTAACTTTATTACTAGCAGTACAAAAAAACATATTTTGCCGCTGTATTGATCGTTGAACAACAATAAAATTGTCTTCTTGTAAGTGCAATTAAATAAAAATGTATTTTCATTACCATTGCGGTTGATTTGAATAAAAATTGCTGAATGATTCGTTTTCGTCCAATATAGCTGAAGTTGTTCAAATGCCAAGCATAATCTATGGAAGATAGTGAAGGCATATGGCCATTTAGAGTTATGTGCAAAATGAGTAAATGATGAACTCTAGTTAGAGTGTGTTTTCTATGTTCTAACATTTTCAACTTGAAAAATGGAATGTCTGTTTTTGCAGATGAACTTTGCAGCAAGCTCCACTTTGGAAGCCATCAAAAGGCTGGAGATTCGTTCTCCCAAAGCTTTTGAAGTTGGTCTCAGTAGCCATACTTCTGAGATTGCATTTTCAGAAGAAATCAAAACTGATTCTCATTGAATGATAAGAGATGGCAAGGAGTTGCCATATGGCTTTATTTAATATCCCAAGAAATCTGAGGATTGATTACTGTTGCGTCCTGCAATTTTTGAAATTTATAAACGGAAAAGAATAAAAAATACAGCAAGTTTTGCATTAATCCAGCTCTGAAATTCCACGATTATATTGTGCATTACTGACCTTTTATTTTTTATCTTAAATCTTTATTCTACACATAGAATCAATGCATGCACCAAGAAGCCCCCATCCTGTTGTTGATCTTGAAACTTTTGGAATAGCCAAAAGAATTAATACCTGACGGGAAAGGACAAAGTGAGCGAAGTAGGGGTAAGGACTAGCCCTTTTCATATCCCCCTTTATCCCTCGAACCATTTCTAATGAAATGACTGCCAGTCTTTTTAGAAGAACAGTGCCCACCATTATGTTATGCTTCTTTTACACTGTTTTTATGGATTTATTTGTATAATGTATTCTTGTTACTTTGGAAATATAAAGCTTTGATTTTGTGTATCAGGATTGGCATTTTTAATGATGCAGGTGAGGAGTATTTTTGAAGAAGATTCAATTGGAGCATGTAATAAGAAGCAGCTTGATCCAGATACTTTTTGCTTATTGTAATAAGGAGCTTATTGTCACCCCGAAACGTTGGTTAGTCTTAGTCAAAAAATTCAGTCAAAGATAACCATTATATTCTTTTTGCTTTCTGTGGATAGGAATATGCTTATCATTTTTCATGTAGCCAATCACTTGCATTAGATGAGTCAATCACTGGGACATACATATATTTGCATTGGCATTATGAGATATTGAAAATATTCATGATGATTATATTACAAGATATGGAATAATAATATGATTAAACTAAACCAACATGCTGGTTCAGAATATGATACTAGTAAACATGTATAGGAATATATGTGCACTAAAATCTTGGATGTTGATTTGTGCAGAAAGAATCTCTCTAATTGTATGCTGCTTAATTAAGTAGAGCCAGCCTCCTCCTTCCATTGAGTGATTATTTGTCTTAGATGTCACATGAAAAGATGTTTAGATTGCAAAAATCTCAATCAAGCTGAAAGGTCAGGTCATAGTCTTAGGGTAAGGACCTTGCCTTGCCCATGTTTATACACTCTATTCTCAACAGCTGAAGAAAGTTCACTTGTTTGATTGATGACATAAATTACAGATTTGTTAAGTAAAAAGGGGAGGGACAGAATCCCTATTCCTTTTGGGAACTGATCTGATGCTTGTTCCTGAGAAAATCCACAAATTGAACTGAATTCAGGTGCGGGACCACGTAAGTCATTATTTTATTTGTTAGAGATTTAATGAGTTTGATTAAAAATGTGGGTTTGTGGTTCTGGTTTTGACACGGAAACGGAAACGGAGACAAAGTTATGTGAATCACAACTACAACTGCATCAAGTAAGTTTACTTGATTAAAACGAAGCAAGCATCCTCCTTTGTGTCTTGTTTTATATGAGATTCGCCACTGTAGAAACAGGTTAAAGATGATTCTCATGCTCCCCAGCCAACCTTCGAAACATGTCTTTGGAACCTTACAAACTTCACATCACTCAATCTTGCATTATTATTTAGTTATATATATGTTGTTGATACTGATACAATTGAGAGAGAACTAACTTGCCTTTCAACTAACACTGAGATGTCTGGTGTTTGGTTCTTCAGAAACAATGGAGTTATGCAGCTTGTAGAAAACCCCGGTGATACCCATACCGGTAGCAACAGACGGAAGGTGCTCGTACATCTCCCGACAGGCCAGATCATGACATCTTATTCATGCCTTGAGAAGATCTTAAGGGAACTTGGTTGGGACAGATATTACGGTGGGGATGGGGATCTGTTACAGTTCCATAAGCCTCCTTCTATTGATCTCATCTCTTTGCCTAGACAGTTTTCGAGATTCAGTTCGGTTCACATGTACGATATCGTCGTCAAGAATCCCAACGTCTTCCATGTACGTGATAACTAGCTAACTAGCTAACTAGCTAACTAAATTATGTGTATTAACTCTCATGTACTCTACGCCATTTCCATTTGCCTTCCTGTAAATTGTGTTACTTCAAGTCAGGAAGATGGATTTCATCGATCATCGACCTCAAATAAGTTATCTAATCTTAATTGTTTCAGATTTTGCATTCTAACATAAATTTTAACATTTTTCATATTTATTTATAATTTAAATGAATATATTAGGTTTATTTTGTTCATATCTTTCAATTTATAAATATATTTAGTAAAATTTTAGTATTTTAATCATGATATATATAAATAATAAATATGATAGCATTGTGATCACTTAAAAATTCTCGATTTGAATATGCAGATAACCCATATTGTATTTATATTAGAATAAATAAACATACCATTTTTGTGTTATCTTTTCATATTTCCGTCATACTATTTATCTCTCGTTTTTTATTTAAAATATAAATGTGGGGAATGAGTTGGTAGTTTAAAATTATATTATTCTAATTATTCAATTTTAATAGAAAACAAATCAACATGAATATTTGAATAATATTCGGATAAAATAAGTATAAAAATATAAACAGATTTAATTTGATGAGAGTATAAGCTTTATTTATATGTACCTCATTTCCACTTAAGAACTCTTACATAAATACAAAAAAGTTAATAAAAATGACACCTTACATTCCCTGCTAGTTCGAACCAGGCCTTTACATCTATCCCCACAAACATTTAAGTTAGAGTAGAAAATTAAGTTCCTTTGTGATTCCAACCTTTTTAAGTCTTCATTTATCCAAATCAATATTTTAAATATTCATTCTTATCCAATTTGGAGGGAAATTAAGCACGTTTTGGTAAGATTAGATAAGATATATGGAATGAAGAGATAATCACTTCTCTAAAACACACAAATTCATATTACTTTATACTATGATAGTGTTTGCAATAAATATTATAATTTATATAATGTTTTATATCCATATAAATAAAAAAAGTGTTAAATATTTACGTGGGAAATTAAGTTTATAATAGATTTGGATATATTTGGTAATTTGTTATGTTGATATGATAAGATTGGAATTTGGAGATGTTAATTACATTTAAATTCGGATAACTTAATTTATTTTTATTTTTACTTTTCCATTTATATATTAAATGCATGGGCTTGATTTATGTGAAATGTCTGGCCCATTAGGAAATTAAATCGGCCCAGTTTTTAAATAACTGGAGATCCAATTTTATTTAACACCCTTAACTGAGAGGATGTCGCGTAGGTTAATCTTCTTCTCTGATCTACATGCCGGAGGAGGTGTCAGATGGCGCGAATAGTAAAAAACAAATATGATGCTCCTGAGGGGCGAATACTTCAGGAGCACCCCTTAATAGACGACTGAATCTGAAGCTAAATCCCGCTGAGTGAGAAGAATTCAGGCGAAGATTAATATGAGAACAATCGTACGCATCTGGAGACGGCTTGAGATAATGTGGTTTGTACGGTCGATAACATAGGTATCTTTTTCTGATTTGTGTTTTTAATGCTCGAGAGTCGAGAATCGCATGGTATGCATTTGTTGAGGATGACTGATTCTATGAACGTCAATTGATTTGGTTTTGTTAGGAATCGTTCTTGGATTCTACTACCCAAATAAATTTTATTGCAAATAGCAACCACATGATTTCACTCTGCTCTTATGCTACAAGCTTTACGATCGAAGTTGGACTGAAATTGATATCATTATTTTCAATATTGTGATCTCAGAGACTTGCTAGTTGTTGTATGTTGTTGGGGTAAACAATGTCAGGACCTCCAGAGAAAGCTCTTTGGCCCATCAAAACGTTCACTGCTGATGTCGGATGAAAAGCATCCCAGAATATGTACTTGTCTCTGTCTTGGCACGGCATTTGAAGTGGGAGGCATGATATTTGTCCCCTGTTTCTTCCAGTCCCACAGCATCCTCGGTTCAGCACGGAGAATCCTGCAAAACAAACTTTAGATCTCAAGATGAAGTTTTAAGCCCGAAGAAGGTGAGGATTACCAACCGTATGCTTGTGAGTTCATGAGGAGATCCTGGAATCCATTATCTATATCAATGTAGGAAAATCTAGAACCTGGAAGCTCGGCAGTGAGGTTGCTGATCATCATCTTGGTGTTGATGTTAAAAGGGCGTACGAGTTCATTGACTTCATCAGAACAGAAGCCATTAGTGTTACTCTGAGCTAGAATACTGGGAATGCAGCCCATCAAACCAAGTCCTGCTATTGCAAACCTCCTTACTCCCAGATCGTACA
Organism: Utricularia reniformis; assembly: GCA_009725065.1. Lineage (NCBI taxonomy): Eukaryota > Viridiplantae > Streptophyta > Magnoliopsida > Lamiales > Lentibulariaceae > Utricularia > Utricularia reniformis. The sequence goes on from RWGZ01001072.1 coordinate 212,933, forward strand.
ATCTCTGCACCAGAAATTCAACAGGGAAATTACAGAAGTTTCTGTCAAAAAGCAAGCAACTTTAGCAAGTAAATTTACAATGAGCTGATGGGAATATTGCTGTGTTAAAAGATCAGCAAATTGTTGGGCATTGTAGTGATTCTTGGTATCGTAATTTGGCATGAGGTAATTGTTGAGGTAGTCATTGCTGCCCATTCCGATGAAGATTATGGACTTCCCCAGACCCTGCGATAGTTCTCCTGCACCGAAAATGCTGCTCATTTTGTATAGGCTCTTCTCGAAGTTATTGACTTGCAGCTTAAACGGAATCCTCCCAATCTGGAAGAAGCATCATCAGTAAAGTAGTCCAGTTGGAATTTGGACAAAGGAAGAACTCACAAAATTTCCTCCTGTACTGTCAAGTATTCCTGCAGCAGCAGAAGCAAAATTAACCCCATATCTCATCTGATTAGCGGAGTTCTGAGCCTGGGAATATGGTGGAATCAGAGGAAGCCCGAGCAGTTGAGCTGCATGTAAAACGTCATCAAAACCAGCCTGAAAAGATGGCAAGAGAAACAACAAGTTTGCTGCCTACCAACGGTATCCACCATGGTGTAGCCATTTGAGAAGCGGCCAGTTGGACCACCCCTGAAGTCAATGCCATATGGCAAATAGTTGGCCTTTGCGAAAGAAGCTAAGTTGTTGTTATTGCCGCAGTCAATGAGAGAATCACCGAAGACAAACATGGCTGGAACCATTGGCTGATGGTTACTTGCAGCATGTTTCAAGTTAGAAGCAGTGAGAGTTAGAAGAAGCCAAAAAATGTTAGTTATAGATGCCAACGAAAGATCCATTTTCACGGAGAAGGTTATGGTGAAGAAAGGAGGATTGATTAAGGTTTTATAGGAGGAAGTAAAAGGGTAATTACTGCGGAGTTAAATGAACTCAAAAGTAGGATGACAAGTACATGTTTTGTGGTGCAATGAATTTGGATTCCGAGTAGTAGTTAACCCTACGCTACCCTGTCTTGTCCTAATAAGACGAGCTAACAGCGTTAGCAATGCCGGATTCCCACATTCACTTTATACTCTCAATTTATGATGGTTATCGGGTCGGGTTCACTCTCACAAGTTTGACCTCACTGGCCGTTAATTTTTCCAAAAAAAAAGTGACAAGATTAGCGGCTATTGGTAAACTTTGATTTTCACAGGTTAAAGATCTCAAAGTTGGTTCCTCGCCTGTTTGCTTTCTGTGAAAGAAAGTAACACACGAAACTTTAGCTCAAATGATTTTACAGAGGACATTTCAAATCATTCATAAATGGGGTTAGTTGGCTTTCAAGTCAAGAATGGTCATGAAGCTTTGCAAATAAGTAAACTGGAGACTGGCTTTCTTGTTCTTCAACAATGGTGGTTTTATACTCCCAGATGTTACTGTTGTGGGTCGCATTTCTTCTTGGTGTTGTGGGTGAAACTGATGGTTTAGTTGGTGACAAACTGTACGTATCAGCAATTGGGGATCCTGGAATGAAGTCTCAGGATACAAGATTTGCATTTGAAGCTTGGAACTTCTGCAATGAAGTCGGGGCAGAAGCACCAGGAATGGGGAGCCCAAGAATGGCAGATTGCGCTAATCTTCACTGCTCTTCTACATGTGAAGTACAACACATGGTGATGGAGTCAGATAATGTATTGCGAGCAGGTGACGCTTTTCCCAGAGGTGACTTCAAATCTCACACAGATGTCGATGCATATGCTGTAGAAAAAGAACTTTATCTTGGCTCTCTTTGTGAGGCTAAAAACTCACAGAAACCATGGTATTTCTGGATGATAATGCTGAAAAATGGAAACTTTGATAAGAACACTGCACTTTGCCCGGAGAATGGTAGAAAGGTTGATAAAATTTCCACAGACAGAACGTTTCCTTGCTTTGGTCCAGGTTGTATGAACCAGCCAATTGTACTTCATAACCGGTCAAGTGTAGTTTCGTCTCCAGAAAAAGATTCATCTCTGTTTGGAGGTTTTTATGGTACTTATGATCTTGATGCTAATCTCACCACGAAATCGAAATCGAAATCGAAATCGTTCTTCTCTGTTTCTTGGCGGAAGGATTCCAATTCCAGTAGTTGGATCTTGTCTCATAAATTGACAACATCTTCCAAATATCCTTGGCTTATGTTGTACCTGAGAGCTGATGCAGTTGAGGGATTCAACGGGGGTTATCATTATGATGGCCGTGGCATTATGAACAAGGTCTTTATGCTTAATTGTTCTTCTTTCTAGAGAGTAATCTAATAAACATGGGCCTCGTTTCATTGCAGCAGCTTCCTGAATCTCCAAACTTCAAAGTCAGATTAACTCTGGATGTTAAACAAGGTGGAGGATCCAACAGCCAATTCTACCTTATTGACATTGGAAGTTGCTGGAAAAACAATGGTGATGCTTGTGATGGTGATGTTCTAACAGATGTTACGAGGTACAGCGAGATGATCATCAATCCGGAGTCAACAAGCCGATGTCAACAGGATAACCTTGTCTCCTGCCCTCCTTACCATACAACTTCAACTGGAGAGAAGATACATAGGAATGATACTAAAAGATTTCCATATTCTGCCTATCATCTGTATTGTTCTCCAGGAAATGCTAAGTATCTTGAAAAGCCTTATGACATTTGTGATCCATATAGTAATCCACAGGCTCAAGAACTCGTGCAGATTCTTCCTCATCCGGAGTGGGCTGTCCATGGCTATCCTGAACGAAAAGGCGATGGATGGATAGGCGATCCAAGAGCTTGGGAGCTTGACACTGGAGCCTTGTCAAGCCGCCTGTATTTCTATCAGGTAAGAAAGTCTTATGAAGTGCTTGATCTAACAAAGAGTTGTCCGACCATACCTATTACTACTGTCTATAGGATCCAGGAACAAGAGCTGCAAAACGAGTTTGGACTTCTCTCAATGTTGGGACAGAAATATATGCTCGGTCCGGAGAGGCTACAGCTGAGTGGAGTGTAAGTGATTTTGATGTTTTAGTACTCAATGAGTCTGATGAAACAATTTATGATATAAGTTGTAGTGAATGATACAATCTACATCATTCTGTTTCTTCAAGAAATGGATAGTCAGTATAGCCCAAAACAGGATCAGATATATAAAAAGTCTCTCTATTGTATTTGTTGAGTGAGGCATTGAGCTTGAATCTGTTGGGCAAGTCTGGATTAGCCAAGAAATGGCGGCCAAATGCGATGAGATCCGCTCGGTTTTCCTCAATGGCTCTGTTTCCATCTTCCCTGCCATAGCCACCGGCAGAAATGAAAATACCCTTGAATGCTTTTCTTATTGGGAGAAGACTCTCTTTGCATTCACTTTTCACTCCAACAGTTTTCATTCTGGGCTCAACCACATGGATGTAAGCAAGTCTGTACTTGTTCAAAGCCTCAGCTAAGTAAAGACCAAGTGTTTCAGGGTCTGAGTCTTCACATTCCATATAATTGGCAAATGGAGAGAGTCTGATTCCTACTCTGTCCGCTCCAATCTCGGCAGTCACGGCATCAATAATTTCTAGAGCAAAACGGCATCGGTTTTCCATTGATCCACCATACTGGTCTGTTCTGTCATTGACTTTATCCTTGAGAAATTGCTCTATCAGATAACCATGGGCACCATGAATCTCAACTCCATCAAAACCTGGGATGCAAAGCTGGACTTTTAAGAATCCATCTATCTGTTTCATAACACAGCAAGAGGAACCATGTGATTAGAGCTCACCGGCGTCAATGGCATTTCTTGCGGCCACTTTGAAATCATTGACAATATGAGGAATTTCTTCAGTGTCTAAGCGTCGGGGAGGAGTAAACCGAGCAACATCCACACCATTTGCTCGAACTTGTGGAGTCAGTGTTTTATCAGTAGATGATATTGGTGCTTGCCCATTTGGCTGAAAGTCTAGACTTGCAATAAAAACATTAGTTTCGAAGCAAAGGATACGCTTTTTGAAAGAAACGAAACCTACCGACGTTTGAAACCCTGCCCACATGCCAAATCTGACAAAAGAAGAAAGCACCTTTGGCATGAACTGCATCAACTATGGGCTTCCATGCTTCGACATGCTTCTTGGTCCATATTCCGGGAGTATCCGGGTAGCTGAAAAATGATCGAGAACATTCTATTAAAATTGTCTGAGTTAAAAAAACCGAGACATGTCACATTGTCATCTTACCCTCCTGAAGTTTCTGAAACTCCTGTGGCTTCAGATATCAGAAGACCCCCAGGGGTTGATCTCTGTGCATAATATAACACAGCATGTGGCTGGGGAATAGAATTGTAAGATCTCTGCCGCGTCAGAGGCGCCAGAACAATTCTTGAGAGATGATGAAACAGTTTAGAACATCATGTAAAGAAAAACAGTGCGTTGAATATCAATCACTACCCACAATGAATTAATCTAACCAGAAAGAAAAACATGTCCGGCAAAGACTCAATTCGAGCACAAAAAATGAAAATAATCGCAGAAACAGATAGCCAATTCAAGGTGAGCCTCCCCTTCTCTTTCAAAATTAAACTTTTGTCTCATGAATCCCCCAAGTCCTCGACTGGATCGCCATCAGAATTAAAAAATGAAATTACCTGTGGGAAAGATGAAGCTTTCCGAGTCTATAAGGAGTGAGGAGTGGTATTTCCTGCATCTCTTGGCCTTTATCCGCTGCAGCCGCCATTCTCAATAGTTGTGCCTTGGGTAGTTCTGTTGTGAGTGATCGAATGAGAACTGGAAATCGAAGCATTGCTTATTTATAAGAAAGTACTAGCAGCCAGCGGCTCCACAATGAAATGTAAGAATGGAAACTCGAGACGAAAGATCACTAGAGAACGTCAGTTGTTGTCACCCATGACGTACTAATGTTGAAAGTTCGTTTCTCCAACTTGTAGCAGTGTTCATCTCACCACTATTATAATTATATCAGTGATTCTTACAATATTACAATTTTAATGCTGATACAAAAGATATTACAATCATGGCATTGATATATTATTTCAACTGACAAATTTTTTATAATTAAATAATTTATATTTAATAATGTCATCCATTTACTATTTAATAAATCATTAAATTATATATTTAATATTAGTTTGTTAAATTTTAGTTTATTAATCATATATAATTAAATTAATTTATTCAATAGCTTATTCAATGATTTTAGACACATAACTACTTTACGATTAGCCATTCAACGGATTACATCAAACTTGATGAGATCCCCGGAACCCGGTACCCCGAATCTGATCAGGGTCAAACTTAGTCAGATCAATCCAAGTAACATAAGCCGAATTTGGAGGCTCAGATCCAGCTCATGTGAATGAACAACCCAACTAGGCCAGACGAGCCCGATCGCCCGTTCATATCGATCGGTCCCGATCGGTAGGGCCCAGCTTTCTCCCGCTCACCAAGACCGATCGATCCACACTTCACAGGCCCTGCTTTGGGCCATCCACATTCCTCAACATGCGACGACAACCTCCGACAGTTCTGTCAGAGGCGTTTTCCGGCGGAGTCATACGAGCCTCCCTTAGTCTGGAGATAGCCGGCTAGTAGCGCCGAAAGACCTAGCGTCGTGCAGCCATATGAAACCATGCCCGACGGCTGTCCCGCCTGACAGGAGCCGACCTAGCCGCATAGGACAAGCACTAAACGACATCTTACTGTTCATGCAGCACAGTAGGCGTATAAAAAGCACACTTGGGATGCGAAGAAAATAATCCTCTTCCGATTCTCCTTGCAAGCTCTCTTACTTAGCCATCTATCGATTTATTTTTGATAAGCTTTCTTCCCCTTTGTTGTCTAAAGAGCAAACATGGTATTTGTGATTAGCACATTGTTTATTTAATCGACTAAGAGCATTTACAACTCTTAGTCAAGTGGTTTTTTCCTCGACTTTGAGGTTTTCTACTCTAAAACTACCCTGTATCTTTTACATTTGATTTATAATCGTCCTCCACACATTAAATAAATTACAACCGAGTTCGTCTTGCAACGAACCGGACGACTGTTGACACCCCCGGTTTTTGAACCACAACAAAACTTATTATGAATTAAAAATAATTTATTTATAAATTTAAATTATCATTAATATTATTAATATTTAGAATGAATAAGTTAATTATAATGGTATAAAAGTTGTAACATTAACAAGCTTTTTCCCCCAAATAATGCAAGTTAGAAACATATTTATTTTTTTAATGTGATTCGCGTATTGGGCCAGCAGCCGTGTATCGCGTTTGCAGCCGCATTTCGTGAAATAATTTTTAAATTACTAGTCTGACATAATTTCTTTTAACAATGCTAACAGACTAATAATTTAAAAAATGTTGTTAAATTAGCACCGCGAAAACACTGACACTGCAATATTTCTTAAAATCGCTATTAAAAAAAGTTTGTAAACATAGTAGTACTTTTATTTTAAAAATGTACGTCCAATTAGAAGATACATCCAATGAAGTCTTTAATTATGTTATTATTAAACCATAAACTAATATATATATTATATTTATAATATATGTGTTAATGTTGACTTTTTCGTCCAAATAATCGAGGTTAAAATCATAGTTATTTTTTCGCCCAAAAGAAGGCGACGCCATGGTTTTAAAAACCGGTCGAACCAGTGGATCAGAAATTATATCTATTGGTCGGATCGGATCAGCTTGAACCGTTTTAATAAAAAAATAAATAATAATGTTAATCAACAAGATAAATATATTTAAAAAAATATTTTTACAAAAACACTCTAAATAAACTCTTAAAAAATGTAATTAAGTAATATAAAAAAGTTTGATATATATTTTTCAAAAAATTAATATAAATTCACAAATACCGATTTTGAGTGAAATAAACCTGTGAAATAAACACCGGTTTTAAATTGGTAGGTCCAATCGGTTTTTTAAAACCATGGACGAGACCATGAACTCAAGAGGGTCTTTTGATCGCATGCAACCTATGTTCGTTGCATTATTGCCCCGAATTCATTATCAATACCAAAAAATAAATTTATAATATTATTATTATCAAAATAATAGTTAGAATATAACTTTAAATCAATATTATTTTAATAAATAATCATCATTACAATAATATTATTATGTGTAATATGTTGATTTATAACACGTAATTATAATGATTGAGTTGATCTTCATCTCATCTTAGAAGATAGTAGGTCATGAGTTCAAGTATTGATATCTACAAAAATTTTGAAAAAAAAAATTATTTCATGAAACGCAGCCTCAAGCTCGAAACACGGCCGCTGGCCCAATACGCGGATCGCATTAAAAAAATAAATATGTTTTTAACTAGTGAAATAATTATAATACTTAGTGATCTAACACGGCTAAACTAATTTTTCCCCCCTATTTTCTTGAGGAGCCAAGTTCAGAGATCCAACCAAGATACATACTCCTGCTTACTGTATTCATTACCTCAGATGACAACACCTTGACCAAAACTCTAAGAAGACACCCACGATGCATATTTAAGTAATAAGTAGCATGACCTATTTCAATGATCCATCTCCATAGTCCCATTGTTAACCATTTGCAATAATCGTCGTTTACTATAAACCGGGCAAAAGAATGCATTTACTCATCGCAAATCCCGTGCGCATAGATGCATCTTTCACATAACAAAATCCTGGTCACAAGCAATTACTTACTTACGAGTAATATATGAATTCATAAGCTCCCTTATGCGCCTGTGTACGAGCCAATTCTATTCAGATCCTAAAGTAGCCTATGTACTCCTAAGGGAGGATAACGAGTCTGATTAGCATCTTTCGAAGATCTTATAGAGTTTCTCAAGAGAAGCAACCTGAAAATCCATCAACGGATTGTGAATATTGTTAGCCTGGTTAACCCCACTGATAAATGAAAGACATACCTTAATAAATGTTCCATTTGACGCCATTGAAGAAGGAGGTTTGAGAAAAAGTCTCATGGAGGGGAAAAGAACATGTTGTATTGACCATTCTCTTTGGGCCCAAGCATTCTCAGCCTCGGAAAGAAGCTCTTGTTCAAATTCATCTTTGCTAACATTCTCTGGTTTCCAATGGACAATTTTCAGCTGAATGGCAGAATAGAAAGCAAAAAATGAGTTTAATCCATGCATCAGCAGCGTACCAAACTCATTTGTTTTTTCAGGACTTCCACGTGACGGCTTCCTGTAGAACTGTAAGCTATCGCCTGATGGATTAGGCAGCAATGGAGGATGGAAAGCGTAGAAATTCCCAATAGCAGCAGCAATTGTCTGAAAACACATTTTTTCATCGGTCCAATTCACCTGCAAATGGAAAAAAAAATCACACTTTATCCAATTTCATTTATTTAAATAAATGATGCAAGCAGGTGAATAGATGCGAGAACAGATTCAGAACTCACATCATTACCCAAACAAAGAAGAAACTCAGGAAGACGGTCCATATCAGGAGTATATTGATCAAGTACGATGGGTAACCTGGTCAAGCTACCCTCTGGATCAATATGAATGGCAAAATACTCTTCAAGCATCTCAGCTTTCTGTTTTAATAATTCTGTATTCATCTATCAAACAAAAACGAGCACAGAATTTATTAAAAAGCAATTGCCAATTAATAATGCAAATTAAAGAGCAGGAAGTTTGCACTGTTCTCTTCATAGCAGGTACCTCTGAAATTTTTTCCTTCAGGTCATCATGTTCACTGGTTCCTGGATTAAGATCCTCCTCCTTCAATGCAAGCATAATTATTTCTGTCAATGGCGCAGGGTCGCTCAATTGGATTGCACCAAAATGAGCGAAACGCCTGGTCACTTGCTGGTACATTAGCTCTTTGCTATCATGGAAGCAGACAAATAAATGGTGATCATTTCAATTCATACTGTCATGGAAGTACAAACGGTAGGTCACCTTAAATTCACGACATTAGCAAGATAAAGATGGGTCTGATGTTGAAGAAGAGCAAAAGAGTCATCTGCCATACCAATATATGAGCATTTGCCTACGATGTCCAGCAACTCTGAAAAAATGAACTAATTAATGTCAGACAACAGTTGGAGAAAATTAGCAACATTTCCTTGATGCTATTTAAACCTGTGTGGCAGCAAGAATCAATTTCATCAATAAGTTCTTGAATGCTTGTCAGATCTGCAGATTCCTTGGGGTTCCTCCTTTGTCTAACAGATGACCTTCAGATAGAGGAGCATAAACGGAAAACTATGATAAAAGGTCAGATCCAAAAGTCTCAACATACAAAAAGATAGTAAAAATTCGTTCTCAAGGACCATATGTTTAACTGTCATCGTAGGAGTAAAATTTCGAAAAATGTAATAAAGTACAAAAAATGTCCAACCCCTAATGTACTATTGTATTGTTTTTAAATGGACATCAAGTTTTATAAATACGGGAATAACAAAACAAAAGAGTTTACATACCAAGAATAAGAAATAGTACCTTACTGAGGCCAAGCTCGGGATTCCATGAAGTTTACTATAGTGGTTACCAGGCAGGTATGCATGAAGCCTTCCTGCAGGATCCTGGGAATCTGTTCTAACCAGTTTATGCACCGGAACTTTCTGAGATTTAGATCCTATAAAGAAAGTAAATCAAGGCTAGAGATCTAAGGCATAGTCCGAAAATAGAAAAAATTAAAAAATGCACTTTAAAGACCAGAAGATGAGGGGAAATTTGGAGACTCTCTGTTAGAAGGCATAGAGACAGGTGGAGAAAGATCAACCCTCTGCAAAAACAACCGATTAATAATGATCTCAAAGACCAAAAGGAACTCAAAAATTTAATTGTCATAATTTCTTGAAGAATCAATAACAGCCTTTAGGAATTCACAAGTATCACATGCTTTTGGCTATTTCATATCAAGCTGAAAGGATACCTGTTCTTGAAATGCACGTGAATCATTGGAATTCCTAAGTTTTGACTCCACGAGAGATTGTATCTTCTCAACTATAACTTCTTGATTCAGGAATCGAACCTAGAAACGTGAAGAAAAAGGCAAAATATTAGGTATAGAACACCTTATTGACTGCTAATCTCCACTTTTGGAATAAACTATTAGTGCACCTCTCTCTTCGTCGGGTGAACATTCACATCAACATGTTCGGGAGGCAATTTGATTGACATATAGACAAAAGGTTTGCAAGCCTTGGGCAAGGTTGCAGCATAAACAATCTCAATTGCCCTTTTAAGGGCACTGCACTCAACCAATCTATCTGAAATAAGAATAAAAAAGAGCTAGATGATTACCAACGAAGAAAAACAAATTCCAGGATATTTCAGAAGATCTATTAAAAAACAAGATACCGTTTATGAACAGAATCATAATTATCTTCTTCGCTATGTAATTAGAGTTCGATATAAATCCATCCATTTTGAACTTCAAACTTGAAGAATCATCATATGAAAATTCTGTCTTCATGAGATTCTGTGCAACTGACACCCCATAAACAGATTTGATTCCATCAAGCCGGGAAGATGTAGCAACTGAGTGAGCATCTGGCCTAGCAGCCCCATGCTATGGAAAGATGGAAGTCTACACTAAAAATATTGCATACAAAAAAAAGTGCATGTACAAAGAGGCAACTAATCCAATTTCGTACCTTTCTACAAGAGAAATTAATGTTTATGTGGTGAATGGCAAACCGGCAGATTAAATCCACTATTTTAGGATAATCATCAGCTGAATTCTCAAGTGCTTTCTTTCTAGCTGACATGTTATAGAATAAATTTTCAATCTGCAGAGAACGAAAATATTTACATGATGTTGTGTAAGAACCAGTCTAGAGAAGGCATGGCCTGAGGTGCATACCATTATTTGGGTACCTTTAACAGCTGCACATGGTTTCGGTTCATTCTCCAGCACACCATCTCGATATGTGGCCCTATACATTTTTGTGACATGCAGAAATTAATTTGTTAACAAAGGCGGTAGCAAGCAATTTTACAAGAATAAAAAAAAAATCAACACCTGTAACCGTGCAAATGACCCTTTGTAATGGTGGTGACTGTCACGTGACCAACGTACGTCATACTTGCCAGAGCCTCTCCTCTAAATCCCATGGAAGTGATACACTGTAAATCCTCATATTTACTTAGCTTAGAAGTTGTATGCCGTTCGCAAAGTATGGGCAGATCTTCACACTACACATACATAGACATAAAATAAACAAAAAATCACGAAAGTTGCAGAACTCTACAGAAAAAAGAGTATGAGCATAAGCGAACACTAGGCAGTAAGGGAAAAAGGAAAGAAATGCAAATACTCGAATTCCGTGACCATCATCGGAAACTTGGATGAGTTTGAGGCCTCCATCTTTGAGCAATACGGATATTGAGGTGGAGTTGGCATCGATACTGTTCTCGATAAGTTCTTTAACAGCGGAGACTGGTCGCTGAATGACCTCACCAGCGGCGATTCTGTTAACCACCGTCTCATCGAGGCGGTAAATTTTGGGAGGATCCTTCGCAATCGTGGGAAGAAGTTCCTCCGTATCCATTTCATCAAGGTTAACTGTTCCCATGGATATTTTCTTCTCTGGCCGGGCGATTAAAATTGGCGCGAATGAATGGGCTTTATGTTGGCCATTCAGAAAGCCCCTACTTTATTTAATTATTAAGTACACAATTTTCAAAATAAAATACGAAATAATAATGATTTAACAGAAAATGTACGCACGCACTACTTTTGATGCCAAGAACTTGAAAGAACACAAGAGTGAAGTCAGCACAAACAAGGATCATTGGTTTTGTTCAACTATCATCTATGGCTAAAGATCATAAGAATTATTACAGTCTTTCTTCCTTCATGTCCGCTGGGATTCAATCATAACAAGGATAAACTGTATCCTCACAGGAGAAACAACAGTAATAAATTATCAGCTTCATATTGAATGCGATGAAGATGCCAAATGAAAAAGTAGATTCATTTCTCAACCTGCAAAGAGTGAAAAGATATTCTTCAAAAGACATGTTACTGCAGAACTTGGGATGAAGCAAATTTTAAGAGAAGCAAAGATATGAGATGAGCTAGAATGTGATCATTCTAGTTATCATTCAAACAAGCATGACGAATTGGAAATGGCAGGGAGTTTTTCACCTTAGAAACAATAGGCTCAGGATTACTGCCACTGAATTTTGAACTAGATCCAGCGAACTTATGAGAACAGTCTGAATATGCAGAACCAATGCCTATCCCAGCACCAAAAGCTACAGATGCCCAGCGTGTTCTAGGACTTCCTGGTGATGAAAAGGGGTTCATTTACACTAACTCAAAATAAAGGAGCCCATTTTAAAATGAGTGAAAACGTAATAGCAACAAAGAAAAAACAATTCCAGAGTTTACTCCATCAAATTCTAAGAAATATTTACCTACTAATAAAGAACAAGTTCCAAAAAAGTACAAAATACTCCATCCTACAAACTAAAGAGATTTTGACATATAAAGCCAACTCTTAGACAAAGGATAATCAACATGTGAAGACTAAAATCCTTATATCTATGACAGAAGGTTCTCTCAAAGGCACAAAATCTCTACTTGAACATAAACCAGAAATCTAAAACCGAAGCGTGTTATTTATTTAAAGGTAGACAAAAGAATAAAAATTGTGAGAATCAAGAAATATGAAATGCAAAGGAGCTGTAATCACGGAAAAGAAGAAGTCCGGTGAAGGCGCCGGCGAAGGAGGAGTAAACGAAGCGACGAATGCCTAGATCGAGGCATGCATCCCATTTCAGGCTCAAATTGTAGTCAGCTGGAAGATTAACTTCCTTCTCGTCCACCATTTCAAAATTGTTTATCAAGAACAACCGCTGATTGTTGTTACTTCACACCCAGGGCTCCTCCCTATGGCAATCTGAATTTATATTCCCCTTCAATATTCGATTTTCTCTTTATGGGCGGGCCTTCAGAATAGAAAAAGCCTATCAAGACGAAAAAGGCCAGTAAAATATTTAAATTTAGAATATATCTAATATTTAAATAAAAATACAAGGAAGGATGATTACTTGTCCATACAGCACAAGGATAGGTAAGGTCATCTTTGGGATGAATCATACTGTATTCGGACAAGAGCCCCATCAAAGGAAGAACCAGTTGAAGGGAGGATAATTGTATTAGTTGACTGAAAATTAGTGAAGCAACACGATTTTCCAGGCTTTTTCGTTCGAATAATGCTAAAAAAAATCGGGTTCTTTTTTGGGCCGTGTTTGAATTTAGACGCGGCCGCGTCCGATATGAAATCTTTATATATCGCGCTCGATTCACTTTGAAATTCACTACTTGAAAAGTAATCAATATCGATTTACAGTAGATGTTACAAAAGTTTAGTTACAGTTGCTACGATAATATTTAGTTTTTCATGGATCTCTATAACAATTCTTGGTTTAATTTTGATCTGAATTATCCTCCGTCATCAACACATTCCGCTGACAATCCTGAACATAGATGGAGTTACCCGGACTACAATAGCATTCACAACCTAAACAACTTTAACAATTGGAACACCGACAATGCAATGCCTAGTGGGAATCCGTCTACTTCCCAAGGTACTAGGATACCAAGTTGTCCAAATACTTGTTGTGTAGTATTCATGCGTCTGTGATATATGTATTGCGGAAGAGAACGAGGTTGGTTTAGATAATAATCCAAAACCGGAAATCGTGGTTGAAGATGAAACATAGAATTTGGAACCAGAGCACGACCTACATCCAGTTAGGTCTGTGCATACTGGCAGTGATTTAGTTCGACGATTGCAATGCTCATCGGAGGAAATAGATATGAGTTGCATTCACCTGACAACGCCTTTTGAGAGAAATGATAATGATATACTTCAAAACGTCGGTACATGAGTATACGATGTTGGCAAACCCCATTTTGCTGTTAAGATGAAATTCAAAGATAAGTTTCACTTGCAGTACTGCATTGCACACTTTCATATTTGTAGATGGTGGCAATACAGAGTAATAGAGAGTAATTTGAAGAAGTGGGTAATCAGATGTGTAAGCGGTGTTGCATATTTCTGTGTACGCTTATGGCCACACATGTGACAATGTATTGTTGGAGGAAGGTCATCACAGAATTTTATTGCTTACGAGATTAAGTCATTCATCAGAAATGATAACGGTACGTAATGTTCGTAGTATGAAATAATATTATCAGAAGTTTCTAAAAAGTTTTTTTTTCTACTTTCATAGATATGAAAGTGCAAACGGTCCAGACCCATATTCACGTAAACTATAGGTTGACTGTGAAGTACGAGCAAGCTTGGTACGCACTATAGCGTAGCTTTGAGATGGTGTACGGTTCGTGGGAGTATTCAATAAAGAAATTGTTATCGTTGTTCAATGAGATGATTTTAAGGAATGATGAGACTATTGTAATATGAAATTTGCAGGAAACAATGCTTGGCCCCCGAACTACATGATTCACTATGTGTTTTGGGCTTTCTGACCTAACATAGACGCTTATCAATACTGTGATCCGGTTCTTTCTGTTGACGTCATCCATTTGTACTCAAGGTATGATAAATTGTGTAGCTAGTTTTTTACTTTGATAGATCATTTATGGTTTAATTAACATAATTTGTCATGTATAACCATAAATTGCTTGTGGCCTTCGGTCACGATGGTGGTGGGCACGTTATTCCCATTGCTTTCGCATTGGTAGACACTGAAAGTTGCAGAGCCTGGAAATTGTTTTTGCAAAACCTCGATCGTTATGTGATTAGGGAACAAGAAACATGTGTGATATCCGATCGAGCTATAGGTATTTTAAAAGCGGTGAATGAATTGGAAGGTTTCCAAAATGACACTTGCACCATCGGTGGTGTCTCCGACATTTTTGCTCCAACCTATATAGCGTATTCAAAAACTCCGAATTAAAACGGATTGCGTATAGAGCGGTAGCAAGATCTAAGGAGTATAAAGGCTAAATGACATGACGGAGATTCAAAGTATGAACATGGGCAAGCGTTATGGAACGCTAACCACTAACCAGGTTAAAGCAATAAATGTGGCTTTGAAAGCTGCTCGTCGTCTTTTAATTTGTAAGATTGTCATGGCGACGTTCTATCAGGCCAACCGAACATTTATCGAGCGTTAGCGTGAAATTGGAAGAATGACTTCGAACACAGATGTCCTCACGATTGTAGCTCAAAATTTCAACCATCGAGCAAATAGAAAAGCTGATTACCACGCTATAGTAATGTGAGATGCTGATAAACTCGTAGCACAAGTAGAGGTAGAAAGTGCAAGGAGCAGTTTGTCATACATTCACACTGTTAACCTCCAGCGACAAACATGCACGTGTTCCAAATGGCACACGTATAGGGTTCCTTGCTTCCATGCAATCAGAGCTGCGAAAAAAATTGGTCGACAAACAGATAACATGTTCATACAGAACTCTACGTTGGACCCCTCCGATCAACCTATGAATATGCGGTTTTGGACTCCTTAAGACCAGAGTACGAATGGACTAACCCCGGATGGATTTTATGGCATGACCCTTCGCACTCAAAAAAAAGAAGAGCAGGAAGAAGACGAAGCACGAGAATCCGAACTGACATAGATTTAGATAATTAATTTTTTCAGTTGTACAAATTTTTTTTTATTGAAATACATAATGGAGTAGAATTTCGAAACAATATTAATTAATCATATAAAATCAAAATCTATAGTATCTTCATACGGCTGTACATTACTAGATGATTCCCTCTGTGTTCTACGTGAGCGACGACCACGCCGCAAAGGAGACGTGACACTGGGAATAGGCCGAGGGGCATTGTGTGGCGTTTGATACGGGGATTGCCACAAACTTTGCCCAACTTCAGGGTTCGGTCGAGGACGCTGATAGGAGTGTCATCCCTGGCTTGTTGCACTGTATGATGAGGGTAAGATGGCTGAGTCTCATGAGGTGGAGGCTGAGTCATAGGTGGACTAAACCCATGAACATGATCTGTGTGGTGAGGGGAAGACCAGTACCCATACATTTGTGAAAATGCAATGACTCCTGCTTCCCTTACCCGTTGTGAAGCTTCAACGTTTTCCCCTAATTGGTTCTCTGCGACATCCTCTAAATCAGTCGCCTATAAATGTAACATTTCCCAAAATTAGTTAAGAGAATTACTTAAAAAATTAATTCCCAAAATGAAACATTACCACGCGAGCCATTCGCTCAGCAAATCCTCCCCTCCATCGGTTGCTTTCCTCCAACCGTACCGCCAAATGCATGACCCCGTGTGATTTGTACCATGCGAAGTACGTATCTTCGTTAATTCATTCTAACTCACCGCACAAATTCTCGTTGCATTTTTCCCACATATAAATCCACTTTGCGTGAATGGTATATCAATCATGTCCTCTCTCGCTCCAGTATGAATGCAACCGGTGAAGGACATCTGCAGTTTCTAGTGTCCGGGGAATGCAGAGTGGCAGACCAAACTGCCAAGATACACGGTCAGGGGATGTAGCTCTACGCGACCGAAGTATATCAACGGCCCGGTATACAGCCACATTGAAGTAGTGACCTCGTCAGTTTGCTCGAGGTCTATATCTTCATACGGCAGCCATACAAACTACAAAAGAATAATGAAAACAACCTAAAATTTAGAAAACTAAATTGCAGACCATACCTCCATACGGACAATAAGATCTAGGGAATCTCTGCATAACCGTATATAGTTATTCCCCGTGTCATGGTGGTCCAACCGACCACCAAAAACTCTGCAACAACATAACATCAATATAATCAAATCACTTTTCATTGGGTCAAACAAATTAAAATTAAAATTTAGCTCCATTCATATTACTGAAAACATCGATCATCGTAACCATCATCCACGAATCGCCCCCTTAAAGAAGGGGTGATCGATGGTATACAAGATCATGCCCAAATCTACAAGTACAAAGAAATCAATTACACAAGTTTTAACAACATAGTGAAAATAATGTTATAACGTACAAAATGTACCTGAGGTAGTCGAAACGCTCCACCCATCTCCCCGTTGCATAACTCGCGATATAAATTCACCAGTACAGCAGACCCCCAACTCAGCACTTTAAACTCTTCGACATTTCCGAATATATCCATCAACATAAACTTCGTCATATCCCCATTTGTGTTAGGTAACATAACATTCACCACGATCAAAAGAGAAACCGCAGGAGCAAACTGGAGGACTTCCGAATCACTTGCTAAGGGTGATACAGCCCGGCAAAAGACGAACTCTCCCAAATGCTGTACTTTGAAATACGGCACAATAAATACAGATGTTGCAGGAGTCCAGCCGAAAGTGCTGGTACAAAACGAAACTCAGTCCATTTCACTTCTAGTGGTTCTTATACCCATAATAGGAACGCCCTGAATAGGTATACCCCAAATAAGTGATACGTCCGGTAGAGTAACGGTTGCTTCACCAGAAGGTAAAAATAACGTGTGCATTTCTGGTCTCCAACGCTTGATAAGTGCAGTTATTAGATGAGTATACAATCTCATTCTTATGGTCTTCAAAACTTCATAGAACCCACACTCAATCAAGTATGCATTCACTCTATTATCCAGTTGTCTCATTTTGTTCAGGTAATATTCGCCATGCTTGCACTGTAAAATACCTTCAGGTTCACCTAGAATAACATCGATACTAATATGTTGTTCTTGATGATACAACAATGTAGTCGAAGCAGGAGTACGAGAACGACGACGACTCATATCTGCATAAAAATTTTTACACTAAAATTAAACAACAAACGCAACATTCTAAACATACTAAACAAAAAATCATAAACTAATCCTAAACACTAAACTAAATATTTCTAAATGATAAAAAAACAAATACTAGTTAGAATAAAGATTGAGATGAAATGTATACTAAATATTATAAACATATTAAACAAAACTTTCAAAAAAAATTGAGTAATAATCCTAAATACTAAACTAAATATTTCTAAATGATAAAAAACAAATCCTAATTAGAAAAAATATACTAAATATTTATAAACAAATACTACTCTTTAAAAAACTAATTTTTGTAAATACTAAAATAAATATTACTAATTAAATTTTTTTTATTATTTACAACAAATACTACAAATTATATACTAAACATTATAAACATAATAATCTACTCTTTAAAAATAAAAATACTAATCCAAAAACTAAACTAAATATCTCTAAACATATTAAACAAATTTTGTAATTAAAACAAATATTCAAATTAAACAACACTTACAAAAAACAAATACTTAAACTACACATTAAACTTAATATTCATACCTAAACATACTAATAAGATTAAACGTAATAAATAACAATTAAATAATACAATAATTTTAATTTAAAGAAATATCATTATACCTTAATAATTATATGTTGGATGATGGAGAGAATGAGAAGAGAGATGGTGTAAAGAGGATAGAAATGGTGGATTATTTACAGGAGATTTGGGGAGGGGGCAAAAATGTACTTTTAAATTAATTAGAATGTGGCCGCGTTCCGTGACGCAGCTGCGTTCATAAAACGCAGTTGACCCTAAAAAAACCTCATTTTTTTAGTATTATTCGAAAGAAAAAGCCCAATTTCCCAATTGCATTTACATTCATATCGTCCTTTTGGGTTCACACAAAAGAAAGTGTTGAGTTAATGGGGCAAACTTGCCACATTGCTATGTTTCGACGGGAAAAAATTTGAACTAACAATGTCCGACTTGATTCATGTAATAAATAGCACTGATTTTTTGAGATTGGATAGAATACCACATTTTTTTAAAAAAAAATATATAACAGTGATGGACACTCATAAGATATGTTTGTTTTTCTGAATTATTTTTTAATTAATAAACATACTTGGAAAAGTAAAATACACCTTAAACATACACATTGAAGGATAGACTCAATCACATAGCTGCTATAGGTATCCAAACTCTTAATCATCAATTTTCTTAAACAATAACGAAAACAAACATAAAAACTCACTAAGAGCTGAGATAACAATAATGGCGGATTGAGAAATCACAGGCGGTGGGAGGTTCATGATTCCGCCTGAAAAAGCTATTAATGGTGTAGTTACAGTATACCGGACTATATTCAGGTTAAATCACAACTCATTTTGATGCGTTGGGTTGCAGTCCACCCCAGTTCTACAAACGTAATATAAGGTTTTTTGGAGTCGGACATCGTTTATTTTTTCCCGGCAACCTCACCACGTCGCGCCTGCACACACCACTACATCCTCTCCCCTTAATAAACAGGGAAGAAGCTTACGGGAATAGATTAGTTACAGAGAGAAGAATTAGGAAGAAGAAGAAAGTCAATATTAGATAGCAAGTAGAAGAAGAAAGAAAACATCAAGTCATAAAAATAAAATTAAATAAATAAAAACGTTAATCAGTGCTATTTGTGTGATTTAACATTGTGTTAGTGTTATTATTGTTTTTCTTAAAAAATTAGCAACATAAAATAAGTTCAAGAATCCTACAATGTTATTTTGTGCAAATAACTCCTGCACATTATCTCCGTAATTCCATTCCATTTCCATGGGGTCTTTGGCAAGATTTTGAATCTTGGTACAGGGCAATAAGCGCCTGCCTTTGATTGTACTAGAGCTAGAGCTGAATGAAATTCTATATAGAAGAGACATGACTTAATAACAGAGCTAAGAAAAAACTCATCTGACCCCAAGGTGGTGCATATCCTATAAAAGCTGTCACAATCATTAATAGGAAGATTACAACTCCGAGGAACCAACGAGGGCAATGTAATAGCGCCTTTACACACCGAAGATATTTTATCGGCGAATGACTACGAAATGAAAAGTTGGTACTCAAAGGGCAAGATGATGATTTGCTCCCTTTGGTCACGCCTTGCTAAATCAAACCAAAGTTCCAATACAACCAAAGAAAGAGATAGATCACATCTTGGCCAAATGCCATTGTCTTTCGGAGAGATGGCTGAGTGGTTGATAGCCCCGGTCTTGAAAACCGGTGAAAATGACAGGAAGCAATTACTCAATTAAACATAACACACTTCTGGAGTTTTTTTTGTATAGGGTAGAGGTGTCAAAAAATAAAAAAAGAAAAATAGCATTCATTTTTGTACTTTTAAATTTGTAACATCGATATAAATCTTATCATAAAAATAGCAATGATGGACAAGTGGTAGTTCGTGTTCTATTATACCAAAAAGCGACCTATTATTATTTTTTAAATAAAAAAATTGTTGACAACTCTTAAATCGGGTACCAAGGATACGTTCTTATTGAGAACCATTAAACCCGGTACCAACGATGAGTCCTAAACTAAGATGAAGGTGGTCATACCCAAGCGAGGATTTGATAGTTAATAGGACGATCGGTCCCGGCAGTTTGCTTAGGGGCAGCAGACCGATCGGTCCCGACAGTTTGCTTAGGGCCAAGCAGACCGATCGGTCTCGGTAGTTCGCTTAGGGCCAGCAGACCGATCGATCCGACAGACTGCTTAGGGCCAAGCAGACCGATCGATCCCGGCAGTTTGCTTAGTGCCAAGCAAACCGATCGGTCCCGACAGACTGTGTAGGTCCCAGCAGACTACATAGCCCTGACAGGCTGGATGTGGGCCCATCAGCATGCATTTCATGCTTCAGGCTCAACCACACTTTCCAACATGGGGAAATACCTTGTCAGAGATGGTTTTAGGACGTGGGTCACACGTGTTTCACCCTCTATAAATACAGAGCTAAAAGATAAGCTTTGGAAGGCCAATTTTGAGGAACCCTAGCCGCTGTAATTTCATTTCCGATGTTCTTATTCCCTTTGTATATTTCATTGAATTATTAATAAGTTTGCCGTGGAGGTTCTCCTCTCGGCAATGTGGTTTTTTCCTCAATTCTTAAGGGGTTTTTCCACGCTAAAATCGCATGCGTTCCTTATATTTTCTATATTTCAAGTTGTCTCCACAAACAACAAATAAAACCGATTTTCAGAATCCGGTGACTGTTGGTACCCCTAAAAAAGAACCACAACAAAAATAATAACTCGTTTGCTGAAATTACTGAAACATGACTATATGTTGCTTTTTCAGACACTCATTTCCATTTGAAATTACTGAAATGACCGAGAAGGCGAGAACGGGTTTGGGTTTGTTGGTCCTCGCAGAACTTCCAGGAGGATGAGAAAATGGGTTTGTGTGTGATGAAAGGCAACCTTCTCATATTCATAAATCTGATAAATTTATACATAAACAAACAATTTGCAAGCTTGGTTTTGTTTATTTTCTAGAATTAAAACTCATCAATGACATCTTTTAGTGTATTCTATTGTATCTCCCTTTGGGTAAAGAAAACCATAGGCTGACGATGTGAATTTGAAGTTAGAACAGAGATATACCACCTCTACGAACTAGTGTCCCTTAATTGTTCATCTAAAGGATCAAGAAGAACTTCCAGTTTTTAATTTCTTGAAATTCCTTCCAATTTCCACTGAGTCTCTTCGTTTTTGTCGTCATTGATATTCCCGATCTTCCCTACGGTGGATTCCACGAGCTTCTGATATTGAACCCCATTTTTCTAGAGCTCCATACCTGACAAAGTGAGCTACACTCTTCAGTGTAAAATATCTGAGGCTTTGAAATCCAGATAAAGCCACTTTCATGGAATTTATGGAGAACGAAATCTCCATTTCTCTTTTGGGAGAACGACCATGGTGGTTGCACGAAACCCTAAGCTAGTCGCAGTGTACACAGAGATGGGATATTATTTAAAATCTATTAAAAAATGTAGTCCCGGTTTATGTATTTACAGAAACCGAACTCTTTTGTCAAAAACGTCATTTCAACGTTCATCATTGCTATATTTACAACTAAAAAATAATCAGTAACAAATTATTCATGTATCGTATCTGACATTGTTACTGTACAAAATTTTCCCACATTTCTGGCCCTGGCTTCTGAGTTGGTCTCTTCCATTACATGTGAGAAATCATACAAAATTATCGAATGAATAAACTCTATATAGGAGTAGCAAGCCTGGGTTGTGAAAATTTTTTACACACCCGTGTCATATTAAAGGATTCAAAAAACTATCACTGACATTCTGCACAATAGAGTAATGGAGTTTTTGGTGTGTATAACACTGTCAGATCATCTTTTTATATTATCACTGACATGTTTTTCTTTATTTATATAACACTGATCATGTGTACTATTAAAATTTCTTATATAACTCGCCAGAGTGCTTTAGCTTCCACCATTTTTACTGTTCCTCTTTGCTGAAGTGTCATTTCTTCCATAGTAGTTCAAAAACGTGTTTACACACACAAACTACATATATAACACGTCATATCAGTCGTTAACGATGACGATGAGCTACAACCTGGACATATTTATTTTGAGCTTCTGCTCAGTCATCTGAAGCACCGCCTCGATGCTGTAGAAATGGCCGCATTGGCCGTAAAAGCTACCTCCGCTCTTGCTAAAAGCGAATGCAAAAGCGATAAATGCGGATGCCATCGTAACGATCTTGTGTTTCCTAGCGACGGAGGGATTAGAAGTTCTAGAATCGTTGACAGCGGACGCACCTCTAGTACAACGAGTAGATCCGGACGACGACGGAACAACGGTTCATCCTCCCGGCGGGGAAAGATCACGCCGAATATGAATGCAATTCCAGAGTAGGGGTAATTTCGGGAAATAAACGCAAAATTTGTTTGTTAATACTTAATATCGCAACCAGTCTTCGCATTTTCCCAAGATGGGTCTTCGGATCATTTTTTATTATTTATTTAGGGTCCTGGTTTGCAGTGTCGAATAGAATAACGATACTATTCATTATTAAATTATAAAACATAAATATTTGTACAGATGATCAGTGCTATATGCATAAAGAGAAATACATCAGTGTCAAAATAATATAGTTGTAAAAAGTACCGTTAATAATATAATATATATGTTCTGACACGGTTAGCTAAATTTTTTTCCCTAGAATAATGCCACTCACAAATCTAAAAATCAATTTTATAGCAATGATTTAAATTTTGAAATAATATTTATTTATTAATTTTATAAATGACTACTACCGTGAAAATCATTCTCAAACAAAAAACAATTAATGTTGAAGGTTCCATAAGAATTTAATAAAAATAATTATTTTTAAAGTTAATAAAAAAAAGTATGGTAAATTCCTCTAAAATATAATTTTAAATCATTATCTTAATTTATATTATAAATTTATTTAATTAATAAATAACCATCATTTCAAAACATCGGTTTTTATTTAAAATTTTATTTATGAAAAAACATATTTTAATTTCAATTTAAATATCAATTTTTTAGGTTATTTTATATTTTAAACATTAGAAAATGACCACAAGAAAAATAAAAAAATAAAAATATTTATTAAGCTAAATATCAATCCTTATAAAAGAATATTTGATGCATCATCCAAATTTTGTTTTAAAATTAAACTTTTGATTGTATACAAAATAGAAATGGAGATAGTATTTTTATTTGAAAATTTTATTTTATAAACACCATTGTATATTTAAAGTATTAAATAATATGAATCCTTCTAATTTCAAAATTAAATATCTAGACTATATTGGAAAATATAATACTAATTATAAATATATATATTTTATTTAATATATCTTAAATCCAATTAAAATAATAAAATTACAAATTACATCATTTATACATCACTTCAATGTCCATCACTTTTAGTTTGTACATTTACAATTTGTCACTCACAATATATTACAACTTTTAAAATCAGTACTATTAACAATATTAAAAATTTTGACCATTAAAAAACTCATAATGTGCAGAGCAGCAACCAAATTTACAACGCTCTCAGGTCACATGTACAAGGCAAACACAACAAAACATGTACAAGGCAACCAACACCACATGATTTTATGACTCACTCAACTTGGTTCCGTAATCTAACATTATGAGGAGGACTTCGCCTTGAATCTATAGTGCACCTTCTTCTTTTTTGAAGTTTGGTTGTCCAATGTCAGGACAATTTTACCTGTTTCAGTGATCTTGAAGCTCGATCCAATCAGCTGATGTTCATCGCTTGGGCTGATCTTCCGAGGCTTCTGGACTATCCATGTGTAGCTTCCCTCTGCACTTGGCACAAATTCCACACCATATCTCACATCCCACCCGACTACTCTCACCTCCCAAACAAGAGTTCCAACCTTCAATAGCCATAGCCATAGCCATAGCCAAAGCCAAATCATGATGAATATGTTTATCGATCAACAATAAATGTTGTTACCTCACTGGTTAGAAATTCAATGTTGTGCTTTGAAGCTGGATTGATGATTTCTTCAGTTGCAGGATCAGCAGGTGTGAATTCTTGATGCTCAATCTTCTTATCCAGACCACCATATTGAACAGGAAGTTGCTCCGGTGCTATGTACCTGGATTTTTGGTGTCAAAAAATGGTTCCACCAATAAGTGAACAAACCAAGCAAGCTAACTGACTTAAAGAGGGTCTCAGAAGTTCTTGTTGGCCCTGCAAATACAAACTTGCTCTTGGTTCTCTGGGTCAAGAAAGGACTGATCAATCTATTGTAAGTAACATACCACCAAGGCATGTTGACGAAGATCTTCCCAACAACCAAAAAAAATCTCTCAGAATCGGTGGATCAATAAAGATGCAAAGACAGTAAACAAAGCGAAAAGAGCAAGCAAGATCAGATTTTTTTGTACCTGTTTGGCTACAAATTCAGGATAATTATCCTGAAGCAATTGAAGGGCCTGATTGGTAGATTGGCGAAGTTCTTTCTTGAACAAGACGAAAGCAGGTGAATTCTTGAGATCAATGATCTGAACAATAGTAGAAATTCCTTGAGGGCTGAAGTCTAGTTTCCTGATGTTCTTCTCCAAAAACTGTATGTACCACTTCAAGAACTTGGCTCTTTTCTCAGCGTCAGCAAAAACATTACTGTAAAGAATTTTATCTTGGAATTCTCCGAAAGCGTTATAAGAAACTGGATGGCCTTCTTTGTCGACTCCGTGGATATAAGCAACATTCTCAAGCCCCTCGATGATGAACTCCTCTTCCAGAAGATGTTCAATTTTGAACTCTTTCCTCCAAGACACCACGTTTTTCAGCATAGAGAAAGCTTCTTTCACCTTGAAGTCTCTGGCTCTCAAGAATTTTAGTAGAATCACGTCACTCTTCTCATCTGCGAGAAGAGCGATACCCCAGATGGAAACCACCTCCGGTGGAAGCGGCACATCCGTTTCCTCATCATTTGACTTCTTTTCTTTCGCTGGGACCGAAACCGTTTCCTCCGCAGGGGTGCTGACTTCGTGGATTATAGTTTCCTTGATCTCTTCAACGGTTTCGTCCGCCTTTGCATCGACTGCTTCTAGGGTTAGCTTCTCTTCAAATTTGTCCACCACGGCCGCCTCCTGTTTCACGGTTTCCGACACAACTTCCGCCATCTCTTGTTTCTTGGGCTCGTCTTCTTTTTTGTTCTCATCCTTAGCGGATGGCGGAGGGGTAAACTCATGTTTGATGAGCGCCTCCCGAATGAGCACCTTGAGTTCATCCAAGGCTTTCTTTTCCGGATCGACGAGAAAAGACTCGTCAATCTTCCCCAACTTCATAGTCTTCTTCTCATCTTCTTCTTCCACCACAATATTCTCAACCTTCCCCAACTCCGCTTCCGGTTTCGGTGGCGCCTCCTTCTCCAGCACAAAAAGTGTCTCCTTTTCTACCACAGCATCGGCAGCGGTAGCCTGTGAAGGCGTTGTCTTGGTTTCGTTGGCGTTGTCCATCTCTGCAATCAACAAAAAGTGAAGAAAAACAGTCCCAATTCCCAAACTTGGCCGAGTACACTCCAGCAGTCGAAGCCACCCTTTTTGTTTTTCTCTAATAGCCATTAGAAAAGCGAGAAATCCGAATGGAGAAGAGTAACCGGGTCGGGTAAGAATTCTCCGAAGGTAAAAAATTTTAATTTTAGATTAGATTTTAAAAAAAAAATTTTGGAAAAATAATCTAAATTCTCGGTTCACACTATTTAACTATGTAAGTTAAATAGTTAATTGATACTATCTAAAATTAATTTGAGATTAGTTCGTATGCAAATATGATTTAGTTCCATCTATATATACTAATTACTACCACATGTGTTCCATGGAGAGAGATGTGTTCCATCTATTTTTGTTTTTTCTTTATCTTTTGCTAACAAGATGAAGAATGAAAAGTTTTCATTTCATTCTCTATTGAAAAAAAACTCAACAAATATGGAAATGATTGTTTGTTATAGTTATAATTGAAAATTAATATTTATAAAAATATGGTTTTAATATTTGAATAATCATTATTCAAAAGCTTGAAAATTGATTAATTTTAAAATAAATTCATTTTTATCGGATTGAAATCCAATAAACCAGCTCACATTTATGACAATTGGATTGAAAATTGGATTAGCCATTCTTCATCAATATTTTCACACTGCTAAAATCTTCATCAATCTGTGTATACTGTTTACTAATAGAGCTATAGCCTAGCTTTTATTGGCTACAAGCCTACACTTATTTATTCAATTTCAAATCTATATACTATACAATAAAATAGTATACTTGATATTTAATTTCACAAACAAATTCATACAATGAAATAAGACAAAAAATGGGCATTTTTTCATTCAAAATTAGGGTAAAACCACTACCCCCAATTTGAATTAACCGCTTCTAATCTAACACAAACTGTTTCTTCTCCGGTAAACATAAGACCTGGTGAACAAAAGAAAGCCGCTCAAACCGATGGTGCTGATTCCGGCCAACAACCAGTAAAAATAATCCAGATGCGCGCGGTTCAGGTTGTCGGCAAACCACCCATCTCGTCCACCGGTGGACGTGGCCTCCTGGATCGTCGACACAAGGAAGCTGCTCAATAGACTCCCAATCCCTAGAATGCTGAGGTACATAGACAGACCTATGCTCTTAAGATCACTTGGAACTTGATTGTAGAAGAATTCCTGGAGCCCTACCATGGCGAATATGTCGGCTAATGCAGATAACAAATACTGTGGCGCTAGCCACCATACGCTCATTGGAATATAGGCTGTTGGTGTGTCCTCCAGTCCGTATTCACGGGCGGTTTCTAGGCGCTTCTGTTCAACCAGAGCTGCGAAGATGATGGAGATCAAAGACAGGAATAATCCGATTGAGATTCGTGGTAGCATTGATATGCCTGAAGGGTTCTTAGTTATGGATCGGGCGATAGGGACGAAGACACGATCATAAAGGGGAAGGCCGATCATGATGACAGCAGTGATGAAGCATTGCTGTAGAGAAGCAGCTGGGATTTGGATCGTGGAAGTTAAGTGACGGTCTAATGTGGCTGCTTGCTTTGTAAAGAGAGTTGAAGGCTGTGAGTATACTATGGCGTAACCCAATGAAGCAATCCAGATTGGTGCAAGACGAAGAATTCCCTTTGCATCTTCTACATCTGATACACTGCACATTTTCTCGTCTAAGTACCCATCAGAGGCTATTAGTGCTCTGTCTAGGAACCTGTAAAGTAAAGAAAAGCACCAATTATTGGAATCTTGTACCTTGAAGAAGTATATGAACCAGAATCAACAATTATGTGATGCGTCTACTTACTTGAACTGAGAAACTTGAGGGGATGAATTTTGGTGGCCTTGTTGTTCAAGGGAAGCAGGGACAATGGGGGCACGCCAATTTCTTACTGCTTTAATGAAGACACGGTTGATCCTTAGAAAAGGGTTTGTTTGATCAGATGTTTTGCAGAATCGATAAGTTGGAGTTCCGGTCAAGAAGACAATCAGTGCTAGGAACATGACGATGGCTGGGATTCCGAATCCAATAAACCAGCTCACATTTTCTTGAATGTAAGTTATGCAGAGTAGAGGCACGAGAATGCCTCCAACGCTTAGACAATACCACCAGTTAAAGAATGAGCTTTTGGCTTTAGATTCTTGTTCAACTGAATCATCAAACTGATCAGCTCCAAAAGCTTGAATGCAAGGAGTGAGCCCTCCTTGAGCTATTGACACCAAGTACATGGAGAAGAAGAAGAAATTGAATCGAAGCTTATCTGAAGAAGCGTCGAATGAATTAAGCGTAGTTGAGAGTGCCAAGAAACAGAGTCCCTGTAAGCAACCAGATAGTTAGAAACACAAGAGAGCACGAGTCCAGATTTTAAACAAATAGATGGTATTGAGGCTAACCGAAATATATAGCACAGATGAAATAATGATCATGCGGAATCGGCCGGAAAATGAATCAGCAAGGAAAGCACCAAGGATTGGTAAAAGTGAGGACGTTCCGAACCATGCATTCAACATGGCTGCAGCGGAAGCAGTAGGCTGCCCCAACTCATTAGTCAAAAAACCCACCAAATTCAGACTTATTCCGTAATAGGCGAATCTCTCTGCCACCCCAGAACCTGAAATACCGAATTCATCAGCAGGGGGAACTGAATGACTAATTAGAACAAGAAGAAGATAATCTGTCAAGTGTCAATTGGCTTACATGTGATAAAGGAAGCCGATTTCCATGTCCCGGACCTGGATCGAACTGAGGAATGACCCTTGAAATCAACGGAGCTGGGAACGAAGTCATTGAGAAGAGGAATCTGTGACTCCGGGATATCATTGACAGTAGTAACGATGATCGTCATTTTTGTGTGTTATCTGTTTGATCACTCTTGATTTGCTTCTTGTCCTTAGAGACAGTGGGAATTTATATGATTTCCAGGGAGATTAGAACCTGCGTGGCAATCTCCAAGTCAAATCATGTAGTTTGTCGTATTGTCTCATTTTTCAACTTGGGCGTGCTTCGTCATCCACAAATGTTGAATGCATGTGCGTTAATTCCTACTTGCAACTTGCATTAAGATCCATTCCATTTTAGGCGTTTTGTTACTCTCATCATCTTCACTGAGCAATGAGAATTGCCGCAAAAATATTTCTAGTGCCATTCCAATTTGGCTATCTCTACAATTAATATTTATTACAACAAATTAAAAACAATATTCAATCACAAAAATGTACTATTAATATTTAATACATTTAAATTCATAAAAAAATAGTTATATCAATGGCATTCTAATTAATTTACAATAATAAATCAAATAATTAAATGATTTTTTTTTTTAAAAAAAGATAATATAACATGATTCGACATCACCAATCAACTGGTTATTAAACCTTAAATAACTTGCTCCCAATTGGCAAAATTGAGCATTTTGGCCACTCAATTTTGCTAATCCTGATTGGTAGCAAAAGTAATATTTTACATGGATTCTCTTTCCCCATCGTATTAATCTACCTTTACTATATTATTAAATTATTTTATTGAAAAGTGAAAATGAAAAAAGTTACCTGATCTTAGTTTGAAAATAATGAGAATGAAAAATAGATAAATACTCACCCGAAATAAAAGTAAAAACTACACAATTATGAAATGTGAGTTAACTTAATGGAATAATTATTTTTTTAGGGGCTTAATTGATGACTTCCACAATTTAATCGAATATTTTTCCGTTAATCCAAGACAAACTAAACTTCACCCCATCAAACCAAAAACACAACAATAATAATAATAATATTAATATTAATATTAATATTATTATTCATTAATTTTTAGGCACGTGAGGTAATGACGCGATATCATATCAAAACAAACTAAAATGTAATGAGGATCATGTGGGCGGGCGGGAATGGTCAAAGAAAAAGGAGTGAGTTAATTGCGCAGTTGTGTTACGTGTTATTAATATAAAAAGTAATAGTAATTTTTTATTTGATTTATTTTAGTCACGAATTAAATTTGTTTGATAAATATAACATTGATTTACAGGCTACAACTATTAGCTTTTTTAACAGTTGGGTTTCTATAATTATAGAAACCAACCAATATTTTTTCTTTGATATAAAAAAAAACAATAAAAGCTTTTACCAAGATTTTTTCGTTCATAAAATATAATTGTAACTTGGTTTCTAGATTTTATAGAAACCGAACTACTTAAAAACTGCAAATCAGTGTTATATTTACAACGAAAATTGATTAAGTGACATAAATAAACTTTTATAAAAAATAATGATATTTTTTATAATCTTAAATTCTGCACTGCACTGTCATGTTTAACAAAAAAAAAAAACTCAAACAAAAAGACGTGAGCCGGCAAGCCACACCTGACATTGGCATCGGGATTGGGTTTTTGCTTATTAGGGAATAACATGAGGACGATAATATTTAGATATTTATGTTGAAATGGGCTTTGGCTAAATCTAACATTAATGGGCCTAGGTACCACAGGCCCAATAATAATGATATAATGGAAAATAAACTGATGCAAGTAATTATAGGTGTCAACTGTCAATTGAATGCTTAATTTGTATCTACTTTCTGTCTGTTTGGATATAATGATTTTGTATCATGGGTTGTGCTTCCAATTTTTTTTATTGGATTAAGTTTTGGATAATAACTTAAGTATTATATATATAACATAATCTATAAATGATATTATTATTTCATTGCTAATTTAATATTGTATTTTGTTTTATATTTAACTTTCACCCAATCTTTTCATATAGATCGATACGATGAAAATTGGGCGACACTACTATTTTGACAGATAACATGTTTTCGGGTCGGAATCTATGTTTTTTTTGGTCAATCTAGAAAAAAATAAACAAAAATAATTTTAATTTTTTTTTTGTATTGGTTGGTTATACAGGGGCCATATTACTCTGGATGTGTATGAAAAGATTGTTTTTTTATTTCCTAATATTATCTGTCTCTTTTGCGTATTACGATATTTATTTTTGTTATATAAATTGGATGTGTTATGTGTAGCTGTTGGCGTGAAATAAGAATCAGAATCGGACTAAACCAGAACTAACTCCTAAACTTGTGAAAGTAGTTCCGAAGATGCAGATCCCCTCAACAGCTCTTTTCCTTCCAGTTCTATAAATATAACGAAAAATAAGGAGTGAAGCGAGCTCATTCATTCCCCTCAGGAAGACCAAGTGATGAACATATCCATCTTGACATGTGTTTTGGCTATCTGGGCTGTCTCATTCTCAGAGACGATCACCGCCGCCAGAGAAGGGCCTGGATATTCCTCCTCACCTCATCCTCCACCCACCTC
Source organism: Utricularia reniformis (assembly GCA_009725065.1). Lineage (NCBI taxonomy): Eukaryota > Viridiplantae > Streptophyta > Magnoliopsida > Lamiales > Lentibulariaceae > Utricularia > Utricularia reniformis. The sequence continues at coordinate 244,036 of RWGZ01001072.1, forward strand.
TGATTGTTCCTATCTAATCAATGATATGGTCGAATGCATTTTGTTCTTGAGCGGAGAGGATTCTTCTCCCAGTAAAACATGTTGTTCTGGGCTTCAAAATGTGATCCAAGTCGATGTAAATTGCATTTGTTATGGTCTGGAAATGGGTTTGGACTTAGGTATAGAAATCAACATGACGAGGGCGGAGACGATGCCGTCAGACTGCAATGTTGCTGCTCCTCCTATCACCTTCTGTAACAGTCAGTATATATTATATTTCCAGATCATTTTTGTCAAACATTTCTGTTTCTTTCACTCATCCAAATCAAATGTTTCTTTTTCTTGCAGTGGCTACAGCGCCGGCAGCCTCTCCAGGTATGATGCTTCTGCTTTATATTTTGATCTAAATGCAAAAGCTTATGAATTTTTTTGTCTACAGTAACTTCTCCTCCGTCGGCAAAACCTTACTCTCCGGCGCCAGATGATTATCCTTCTTCCGCTACTGCTCCGTCACCGGAAATCACTACTCCGGTTCATATACCAACAGCTACATCTCCCACGCCGGGCTCGTTCCCCGAGCAGGGAGGAGAACCATCAAGCGAAACTGGGGGATCGACGCCGGCCTCTGATCAAGCTCGACGTCACCCGAAATTAGCTATTTTTTCATTCTCTCTCTTTTTTGCTTGTTATTTGTTTTTGACTCAGTAATCTCGTATTCTTGATGAAAAACAAAGTCTCTTTTTTTACGATCATAAAAGATTTACCGATTGATCAGTGATGAGGTGGATCTTTACCATTTTAGAAAGCAACTCAAAGCGCAGAGCTTTTCATTTGTCGTTTTCTTGGATGAATGGATCGCAGTGGGAGATCGGTGGGTGAGTTGTTCGTGGAAGTGGTTACTGGTAATTTTAAACAGATTTTGAATTATGAACACCGGCCAAAACAAACAAGACACATAACTCCAAACTGTTGGTCCACCGCAGAAATGGCTGACTTTGTCAAGCCTCAACTTGCCACCAATTCAACTATTTTTGACTCCTTCGACCTTGAAAAAAATTAGCTCTTTCTTCAGATTGCAGAAAAAAATGTGCATTCTTGGTTCTATAGATCGAATCATGCACTGACTTGTGTTCTGTTTGGGCATTGTCTGAGATGATGAACAACTTAAATCCCACTGGTTTCCTTCTTCTTTTGGTCCGGGCAGTCATTCTAATGCTATATGTTGCGTTTAAACGTTGTAAGCTTGGTATAGCGGAGTATAAGTTCATGTCAGTTGTCAGCGGGAAAACCCACAAGTTTGTATACGAGAAGAAATCGGTGGGCAAATGCTGCATTTGCTTATCGAAGTATGCACCAGGGGAGAAGGTCAGAGAGATTTTGGGGTGCCAGCATGGGTTTCACATGAGCTGCCTGGATCAATGGTTACGCCGGTGTACAAACGTCGGAACGTGCCCTTTGTGCCGGAATTTGGTGGTGCCGGCGGCCACTTTGGAGGAGTACAAAAAGTTGCAGAGTGACAGAGAAAATGACCAAGTTGAGAAGCAGTTGACAATCTTGCTTCACAGTGTCCGTCTTTCAATCGTTGAGTTTTCTTATGCTTCAATAAAAAGAAAAAGAAATCGATGATTATGATTACGCTCTTTAGAATAAAGCTTGCGTCTTTTAACATTTCAAATATTTGTTGTTCTTCGCATTTATGTTGACTGTTGCTGGAGATCGTCTTGTATTTCGATGTTCTCGCTCTCATACAAATCTCCACACCTGCTATTTTCCCCAAAGCAACTAGTTAACCACCGTGTTGACGCTAACAACTCCCTGAAATGGGGTTGCTGCTGCAACAACTGCAAACACAAATTCATCGATTCGAAGAATACATTACTTGCGGTTCAGTCTAAGTCTCATGAGCATGTGGGTATTGGGTTTTCTGAGTTTTTGGATAGCGATGCTGCTTCCAATGTGTCTGAAGCTTACACCCGCGCAGTAGGTCAGTGTCTTCAATCTTGTTCTAATGTTGAAGAGGTCCAAGAAGTGCATTTTCTGGTTGTTAAGCAAGTGGGAAATCCGCCTCCTTTTGTTAGTAATAACTTGATAAGTATGTACTCCAAGTTCGGGGACATGGCGTCTGCTCGTAAGGTGTTTGATAATATGCCAAAAAGAAATGTTGTCTCTTGGACAGCTTTGCTGAATGGCTACCTCAAACATGGGTTCTTTGATGATGCTTTGTTTTTGTTCGCGGAATTTGTTAGTCTTGGAGTACATTGGAATGAACAGACTTACGTTTGTGCTCTGAATTTGTGTAGCAAGACATTTGACTATGAGCTTGGAAGGCAGTTGCATGCTTGTGCAGTAAAGAATCAAGTGAAAAATTTCGTGCTGGATTCTACTATTTTACATTTCTATGCACAATGTGGTGATTTGGATAGTGCTACCGATGTCTTTGAACGAATGGAAAGACGGGATGTTGTTGCTTGGACCACTATGATCACAGCTTGTTCAAGAAATGATCAGGGTCAAGAGGCTTTTTCTCTTCTCTTGAAGATGCTTTCTGATGGATTTGAACCCAATGAGTTCACTGTATGCAGCTTGTTTGATGCTTGTGGTTGTGAGAAAGAGCTCACTCTCGGTATGCAGTTGCATGCCATTGTTTTTAAGAAGGCATACAGAATCGATGTGTATGTAGGAACTTCACTGGTTGATATGTATGCAAAATGTGGTAAGATAGAGGATTTCAAGGCTGTTTTCAACGAGATGAAAACGAGAAACACAATCACATGGAATTCCATTATATCGGGATGCGCTCGGAATGGACTTGGGGAAGAGGCCCTGAGATTCTTCCATGTTATGAAAAGATTGAAGCTCTTGGCTAATGAGTTAACCATGGTGAGTATCCTCAGAGCTTGTGGCTCTCTGAAGGGATTACGTTCTGGTAAAGAAGTTCATGCACATATTGTCAGAAACTTCTCCCCCTTAAATATGTTCATTGGATCTGAACTTGTGTGGTTTTACTGTAAATGTGAAGACTACATCTCTGCATCAAAGGTTCTGCATTTTCTACCTGAAAGGGATGTGGTTTCATGGACTGCTATGATTTCTGGTTGTTGTCACAAAGATCACGGCTTTGATGCTCTCGAGTACTTGAACCAAATGCTGCACGAAGGCATACAACCAAATCCCTTTACTTATTCATCAGCACTCAAAGCATGTGCGAAGCTAGAAAATATAAAACAAGGGCAGCTAATCCACTCCTCAATCAACAAGACAGATGCATTACAGAATGTTTTTGTTGGCAGTGCTTTACTTCATATGTATTCTCAATGTGGATATATTTCGGAAGCTGCTCGAGTGTTCGATGAGATGCCAGAGAAGAATGTTGTGTCGTGGAGAGTTATGATCATGGCATACGCCAAGAATGGATGGTCTGCTGAGGCTATTAAGCTTGTGTACAGAATGCAGGCTGAAGGGATTGAAGTAGATGAACATACACAGTCTACTGTACTGACTTCTTGTTCTGTGAGAAATTTATAGTTTAACGGAGTTCCGAAAAAAATATGTTACCATAATAATTGTCTGAAGACAGATCAGCAAATTACATAAAGGTCAACATCTTGGGTCTCACGTTACAAAAGTATCCCTATCATGCCCCCGGGAACAGTGAAGCTATCAGGGGTTTTCTGGTCAATTCGGTTTCTCCAAACCTGGCAGTGGCAATGGCACCACTGAAAGAGTCTCCATTAACAGTAATGAAATGTACTTACTTTAAGGCACTTCCAAGTTCTAACAACAACTTGATTTCTATTTGTTGTTTACAATTTGCTGCATTCAGTTGATTTTAAAAAACACAACTTTTTTAGTCTATCCCTACTCTGGCAGTGTTGACATTGGTCACCCCATCTTCAAAGATTCTTTTATTTGTTGTTCCCCTCCTAATCTCTCGCTTTCATTTTTCACTTGCATTTCAAGCTGCTTGCGTCAGGTTCCGTTGTTAGGTACTTAGTAAGCTCTGGTCCTTTATACCCCATGATTGTGTTTTTTTGTGAAGATGATGGGTGAGCGTGAAATGTAATCCACTCTTCCTACATACGAAATGAACTGTGGTAGATTCTTTTACCTCTTATTTTCAGGCGAGGAAGGGAGGGGATTGAGGTTTCGCACTGGATGTGAAATTTTACTCGCCTTTGTAGCTTTTCAGGGGCAATTTCGTGCTTTGTATGTCTTTGTTCATCAATTCTACTGTTTTGAATCTTCATTTTTTAAATTCCTCTTGTGGGTTTCGACGAGGATTTCACTCCGGTGTTTTCTTGATGGCTATTTCCAAAAATATCTCTCCGTGCTTCTGTGGGGCTTAAGGCCATCCTTTCTGCGGTGGTGGTGGGCCAATTTTTTGAGTAGATGTAACTTCTTCCTTTTAACTTCATTCTACCCAAACTATGGTTTTCTGGTACACTCTCCGTCGATGAACTTTCTCAGGATCTGCATTTTCCCTTTTATTATGCCTCTTAGATTATGTAACTCCCAGAAAAATGAATGCTAAACGGATCCCAATTTTTTGAGTTGCCTGTTCATAAATCCAATGATGTGCTTTCTGTTCTACTACTCATAATGTTCTTTGAATTCACTTTGTTCAAATTTTTTGTGGCAGTTGAGGTGTAGCTTCCTTGATGGCTTTTTTATGGGATAACACCCAAGATTTTGTACCTTTTTTACATGAGATATCTATTTATTCTATGCAGTTTGGCTAACAACATTATTTTTTTTGCCTTAGAATTTATGATTAGACGGCAAGGCCAATAATAATGTCTCGGAGTTCCAAGTGGAAGCTCGAGCAGACTAAAATGAAAGTGGTCTTTCGGCTTCATTTTCATGCTACACATGTATGATTATTTTGTTAGGCATTCTTTCACTACCTGTAGTTGTTTGTTGTGGATTTTATTTTGCTTATGTATTTTCATCTCAAGTGAGAACTTTTGATGACTCAGGTTCCTCATACTGGTTGGGATAAGTTGTTCATTTCATTCATACCTGCTGATACTGGTAAGCCTACTGCTAAGACAACCAAAGCAAATGTAAGAAATGGAACCTGTAAATGGCCGGATCCTATTTACGAAACCACGAGGCTGCTTCAAAATTCCCAAAGCAAGCAATATGAAGAAAAGCTCTATAAAATCATTGTTGCTATGGTATACTAATCAAGCATGAAGTCTTATTTAATGACTATTTGCAACTATGTCCATGTATTGGAAAGCACATTTTTCAAGCCAATCTGATATTTCTTATAGGGCTCATCTCGGTCTAGCATCCTTGGCGAGACTACTATCAACCTTGCTGATTTTGTAGACTCTTCAGTCCCTTCGGTGGTCGCCCTTCCTCTTCATGGATGCAACTATGGGACTGTATTACATGTGAGGAATTTTCATGTTCTGATTTTCCTGGAGTTTCCATGTATTTATAATTTTGTTCCATGTTTTTTTCATTCTTTTTTTGCAGGTCACTGCTCAACTCCTGACATCTAAGACCGGTTTTAGGTACTGAAGTACTGTGTTGTATTCTAACTTGGATTTTATTTTATCATATAAATTGAAAGTTTGTAGCACAATGCAGGGAATTTGAGCAGCAGAGAGAAATTAGAGACAGGATCTTAGACCCTGTAGTCAACAGCCATAACACCACGAATAAAATATGCACTGTGGATGAGGTGAAATATGTTCAGATCCATAAAATCCTAGCACAACCTTTATTTCTGTTTCGTTTTATTTTCTTAAATTCGCATGGAGTTGTCTGAGTGTCATTTCAGATTATATTCTGAACTAGTGGCTGCATCATGAAGAAGTTTGAGTTCACTCTTATACACCTTTTACACAGGTGAGTTTAAGGACTAAATTGAAACTAGAAGCTGCTGAGCTTTCTTCAATTGATGAAGATGCAAGTGCTAATGAAGAGTATGCTGAGTCAGTTACTGGATTTGATGGCTCATCCAGTACTTCAGAAAGTTTATGTACAGAGAAACCTGAATCTTCCATCAAACATGATAATGATAGCATTAAAAGCATGATATCTGGTGATCTAAATGCACTTCCACGCTATCAGAGTTCGCATGAAATTAAGGGAGATACTTCCCATCATCAAAATTTGTTAAATGAGAGTATCGGATCTGCTAGATTATGGCCCATGGAGAATTCAATAGATTACAATTCAGCAACAGTTTTTGAGGAGAACAGTAGACTTAGAGAAATATTGGCATTGGCTCAGTCATCTTCAGACAGCCTTAAGCTGGAAGTTGGCTCTTTGCAGTGCATTGCTGATGAGTTAGGTGCTGAATCACTGAAGTTCTCTCACCTACTAGAAGCTGAGTTTTCGTCATCTGAAGATTTGGCAAGAGAGGTCTCCTTATTAAAATCAGATTACTTCAAGTTGAAGGATGATATTCACAATATCAAAAAACTGAGATTTAGCCAATCAGAAAACAATGTCGATAAGGTGGATTTCTGTGATAAGAATATAGAGGTTCAGTTTCAAAGAGGGGTTGCAGCAGTCGAAGGAAAGATACGAGAATTACTGAGTAAGATTTACCACGGCCATCTTGACGGGGACACCAAATCTATTTGCCTGGAGTTGGAGGCATCACTTAATTTTCTGCTTGATTTTAGACTTGAAGGTGCCCTAATATCTGAACCAAAGGATGTCAATGAAATCAGAAAACTAAGTATCTCTAATAATGACCAGTTTTCATCTTGTAACTTGCTTGGTTCAGATTTATGTCCGCCTAGTCTTCAAGATGAATCTGAGCCGGTTGACACTGCAGCTACTTTGGAGGCAATGAAAGGCCAAATTCTGGACCTTGTGAGAGAGTTGGATGAAGCAAAAGTTGAAAAAGAACACCTTGTTAAAAAAATGGATCAAATGGAATGCTATTATGAAGGGCTTGTCCAGGAACTGGAAGAAACTCAGAAGAGGATAGTAGGAGAGTTGCAGCACCTGAGGAACGAGCAATCTACTTCACTATACACATTATCTTCCATGGAATCTGAAAATGAATCACTACGTCAAGAAATAAATCAGCAGATGCAACGGTTTGGGGAAGAGAGGCAAGACCTAGAAGACCATAACAAAGAGCTAGAGAGAAGAGCTACCATCTCAGAAACTGCTCTGAGAAGAGCTCGGCTGAACTACACACTTGCGGTGGATAAATTGCAGAAAGATCTAGAACTGCTATCTTCTCAGGTTGTATCCATGTTTGAGACAAATGAAAACTTAATCAAGAAGGCCTTACCTTTACAGCATGAAAGAGAAAAAAACCTACAGCACAATCCAGAGGATGATGATCATGTTCAAAAGATGGTGACCTTAGAAAACAAATCTGTAAGGGGAGATATTCTTTTTGAGGACTTGAAGAGATCCCTCTGCTTGCAGGAAGAGCTTTATAAAAAGGTGGAAGAAGAACTTATCAGCGTGTCTTTTGTTAGCCTGGATTTTGATGTGTACTCAAAAGCTTTACAAGAATCGTTACGTGAAGCAGATAGTCATATTAGAATCATGAAGGAAAAAATGGAGCAACTTGTAGAGGAATTGGAACTTTCAACTACATCACAGAATCAATTGATGGCGAGGTTACGGCAAGCTACCGAGGATATTCATGAACTTAATGATTTCAAATCTAGCTGTATTTCTCAATGTGCAAATATGGTTCAGCAGAATCTGCTTTTAGAGAACAAAGTGATGAATATCTCTGAGAAGAACTTCATTCTAGCCCAGAAGCTGAATGACCAAGAGAACGTGATGATAGAATACATAAGTTACAAAAATAAGTACGAGGCTTGTTTCATTGAGAATGCAGAGCTATCTCTTCAGTTAAAGCATGAAATGCTTGAAAAAGAGAAACTCGCCAATGATATGTCAGTTTTGGAGGAAAATATTTTGACCGTTAAATTGGAATCTGACAAATTGGCTTCTATGAATGAGAGTCTTGAAGATAATATGAGATTTACAGAAAATAGATTGGCATATTTGCTTGAATCATATAAGCAGCAATTTTGTCATTTAGATGTTAGTCTGAGCCCCCCCATCTTGGAGAATGGGGATAAAAAAGATGCCATTTTTCAGTTGCAAGAATTCCAGAAGGATGCATGCTTGAAGAATGTTCAGTTGTTCAAGGAAAATCAGGTTCTTAAAAATGAGAGAGACAGAGCCGATTCATCCTTGTCCGCATTCAGGTCTGAATTTCAGGCGATGAAGCAACTATTCAAAACTAATGCACAGGACATGATGATGAGACTATATGCATCTGATGCACTTGTAGCCAAATTTCAACTTCGGCTTGAATCAGTAGCTAAGAAACTTCACTTGAGTTCAGAACTTGACAAAGATTACATTGGACAGAACAAAAACCTTCTGGATGATATTTATAATACTGAAAACCTATTGCAAGAGTTGATTTCGGAAAATGGCCACCTTGATCGAGCATATGCAGGTTTGGATGTTCTTGAACAAGAAATTGGCATGAATAAGCAAATCATTGTCGAGCTAATGGATAATAAGCAAGAACTTGACGTGCGCTTATTGAATGAAACTGATGAATCTTTTAAGCTTTCATGTGAAGTGAGCTGTCTCACAGAAAACCTGAAAAGCTTGCTTCATGATTTTGATGCCGAAAAGGGCCTGAGAATTGCACTAGAGAGAAGAATCATGGATCTTAGTTCAGAATTGGATGAATGCCATGATAAATTGCGTACTTCTGTCCTCCAAGACGATGAACTTGTGCATGCTAGGGAACTGGTGTCAGATCTGGAACTAGAGAAAACCAGACTTGCCCATATTTTGCATCAGCAGGATGAAGAACTTGAAACTAAAAACTCTTATCAAGGTAGTCTTGAGAGTTGGCTATCAGAAATCCTTGATCATGCACTTGCCACAGACATCACACAGATTTACTTAGCAAATCAGTATGAATCTCAACAATCAGAGATGAAGCAGAAACTTTGTCATTCTGAGGTCTGTCTCAGTGCACTTCAGGAGAAATACGATGTTACGGAAGCTATTCTAAATCAGTGTCTCATAAGTGAAGCTAACAGGGCAACAGAAAATATGCAAACCGGCATTTCATTTGATTGCAATCTGTCTGCAGTGGCTTTTGAATGCCTGAAAAGCAAGATAATAGATTCTGAGGAAAATCTTATATCCTTTGCAATATCAAAAGAGGAATTGGAAATTCTAGTCATGATACTTAAAGAGAAACTTAATGAAGCATCTGCTGAGGCAGCTTCCTTAAAGGGATACAAAGATGAATTAATAGAACTTCGCAGCCAATGCGATGAACTTTCATATAAGCTCTCCGAACAGGTTATCAAGACAGAGGAGTTTAAGAACTTATCTATACATTTGAGGGAAGTCAAAGACAGGGCTGAAGCTGAATACCTTGCTTCCCATAGAAAAAGAGAGACTGAAGTACCAGCTGTTTCTCCACAAGATACATTGCGAGTGGCTTTCATGAAGGAACAATACGAAACTAGAATTCAAGAACTGAAGCAGCAGCTTGCTATATCTAAGAAGTACGGGGAAGAGATGCTTTTGAAGCTTCAAGATGCAATTGATGAACTTGAAAACAGGAAAAGATCAGAAGCTATGAGCTTGAAGAGAAATGAGGAATTGTGTCTCAGACTTGCCTCTCTTGATGATGAATTACAGTCAGCCATTATAGAAAAGCGTGAAAAAGGTAAATATTTTGACCGAATGAAAGCTGAGCTAGAATGCGCGTTGTTAAGCCTTGAATGCTGCAAAGAAGAACGTGAAAAGCTTGATGCCCGTGCACTAGAGTTTGATGTGGTGAATTCTCAACTCACCATAGAAATTTCCTCATTGAAGCAACAATTGGATGATTTGAAATTTCCCACGGGGCTTGATGAGAATTACGATGTTTTAGAAACTGAAATGAAGCAGGATACAATTGGTTCTTCAAAGAGGGAGAACACTGTTGCAAGTATAAATGGTTTTGATACCATTCCGGTTACTGAGACTTTGCAGTTACCTGATCTTGAGGTAATACTTTCATCTCATTGCATATCTTTGTTTACTTAAAGTGTTCTCTGGCTGTAAAAAATTGATCATCTTCAAGATTGTGCAGAGTGTTACACATAGAGATATGTACCAGACTCCTTTGGTTCTTTCTATGCAACAATTCGTGCAGAGCAACACCCAGAATTCGAATGTTGTGTTAGAAGATTCAGGGGTCCACCAATTTAAATCTTGCTTTGAGCATTTGTATGAAGAGGTAATTTCAAAACCAGAGTCATTCTCATCTATATCTTGGGGAAGGTTATGATTTGAAACATAGGCATTGATATTACCTCTATGTAGCTGGAGAGAATGAAAAACGAAAATTCAGATGGAACGGTGCATCATGATGAGGAGGACTCTGGTTCCAGTGTTTCAGAAAGCGAAATCACACAACTTAATAAAGTGAGTTAGTTCTTTGCTACCTTGTATCAGAATATATCTGATGTTTGTTTCGGGTATGAAATTGCAAGGCAACTGAGTTGCTGAGAAGTACATTTCTTTTGTCTGGTGACATTTCTGTTGGTGGGAATCTAGTAGAGAAGATCCTTTCTTTCGAAATTGAGCTAATTGAAGCACTGAAGGTAAAAGACCTTCAAATGCAGAGGTAAAAAACCTGTGATTTGCTTTACCATATTGAGACACGAACTAGTGTTTTTTTATTGTCTTTGGAAACGATGCAGAGATGAACAAGGCATTTTCAGATGCTTCAGAGACATAAATGCGTTGATTAAAGAATATTTGCAGCTCAAGAGTAGAAATGCCTCTGTGGAGGCAGACCTGAGAGATATGCATGAACGCTACTCTAAACTAAGCCTTCGGCTTGCCGAGGTTGAAGGCGAGCGGCAGAAGCTTGAAATGACGCTGAAAACTCTCCGAGCAACAAGGAAGATTGCGATGCTAAAGCGAGCATCACCCGCTAATGTAGCCAGCAACCTTTCTTAGCTCCGAATGAAGATTTTATTGTAATCATTCATTCAAATCTTTGTAAATTCTTGAACAATGACTTTGTCTACCCTGCGTGAATTTCAAGCTTGCAAAGAAATTTGGAACAAGGCATTTAAGTGAACATACAAAAGATCCTACCTTGCGTGAATTTTATACTTCATTTGTAATGTAGGCTGGTGACCTCGATGATGAATCTGACAAGACGAATTCAGAGGTGGCTTGGGTTGTTGTCTTTATCTCTTTCAAACAGTGTTTACAATATCTTTACACATTCCCCATTTTCTGCAGGAGGAAGAAGATGATGTGATCCAGTTACCATAACCCGGTAACTGTAATTTTTTGCTTTCTTAGTTGTTCATGGTATGCTAATTTGTCACTTGCAGCATTTATGAATGTGGCATAGCAGTAATTCATCTTCGTTATAGAGTGAGCATAAATGGAATAATAAAATATGTTAAGGTGCTCAGTTGGTCAGGCCTTGTTTAACTTTGTATACAATACAGGTCGATTATTCAGCAGAGTTTTCCACGTGGCGTGTGATTATTGGAATTGTTACTAAAAAAAGGGGCAACAGATCAGCCTCACCTTTGTTTTCGCACTAATTCTGTCAGAACGCAACAAAGAAAACTGGCCGCGTGTCACTCGTTGTCTAAGTCCTAACTAACTTACCCGAATACTACACTTTTTCTCTTTATGGCATTTCTGCAGTATGTGAGAGTGAGTCCTCCGTCAGAGCAATCAGGAAAGCAGCATTCCTCGAGGCACTGTCGGAAATAGTTGCACACAAGAAACGAGACAGAGATACTGTTGGATATTTATAGATGTCTGGGGGAGGAGGAGGCTCGAGGGAGCTAGATCATACTGCAACATGGGCCGTGGCATTAGTGTGTGCAGTCATCATTCTTATTTCCATATTATTGGAGAAAACTCTTCATAGAGTTGGAGAGGTATTTTCAGATTCCTGCACTCTTCACCAAGGTTATTGATCGTTGATTCTATCCATAATCAAACAATTTCATTTGTGTGGGTTGGTTATCAGACTTTTCTGTTACTTTAAATTTCACTGCTCGCAACTCATTTGTCTTGTCAGACTTTCCATCACCGGAAGAAGTTCTCGTTGGTAGAAGCACTTGAAAAAATAAAAGCAGGTTATTATTATTGTTTATGCAGGTTCAGAAGATTTCGTTCTGATTTGGGTCATGGTTGTGGTTTCTTCCAGAGCTTATGATTCTCGGATTTATTTCTCTGCTTCTGTCATTCGGGCAGAACTACATTGCCCGGATCTGCATCCCAGAGGATATATCAAATACGATGCTTCCATGTGACTTCAATGAGTCCTCCCATGGTGCAGGTGGCCATGAAGCAGGCGAAGAAACTGGCGATCAACATCACCGCAGGCTACTACAAGCTCGAAGAGGTTTATCCAGCCCAGATTCAGCCTTCAGTTGCAAGGAGGTAAGATAATTTTCCATTGCAATAAAAATAATTGTATTGGCATAACTACTAAATGAAGTCCATTTTCATCTTGATTTGGAACAACAGAGGTTCGAGCCACTTATATCTCTGCATGGACTTCATCAACTTCACATCTTCATTTTCTTTTTGGCTGTATTTCATGTCTTTTATGGTGCTCTAACGATGACACTCGGTAGGTTGAAGGTAAGCTAAGCTAAGCTAAGTTAACTTGTTCCTTAGATACTTCAAACCACTCACCATTGACTTAAACGGTTTCGCAGATTCGAGGATGGAAAGAGTGGGAGAGACAGATCGTCCAAGAAAATGAAGCTACTAATGGTGTCACTTTCTTTTTCTTCGTGAAAAATTCAGAAAATTAGAAATAATAGCATACCTTTCATGAACAGATCCCACAAGGTTCAGGCTAACTCACGAGACTTCGTTTGTGAGAAGCCATTCAAGTTCCTGGATGCAAAATCCTCTTGTCTTTTACATAGTAAGGAGCATGATTTTCATTCTATATTTGCAATAGCCTGTTTTAACTAGCAGTTGTGAAATGATATTTTGAAGGCTTCCTTCTTCAGACACATGCTATATTCAGTTCAAAGGGCTGATTACCTGACACTTAGACATGGATTTGTCTCTGTGAGCATCTATCTATTCGAGTAGACCAAATATCTGCATTATTTAGGCACTCAAAATCATTCTTCGCACAGGTGCATTTGTCAACCGGAACCAAGTTCGATTTCCAGAAGTACATTAAAAGATCCCTGGAAGATGACTTTAAAGTTGTTGTCGGAATTCCGTAAAGATCATCTGCTTTACCAATATATATATATATTTTCTGGTTGTATATAATGTGCTTTCATTGATTACAGCCCTCACTTGTGGATGGTTACAGTAATCTACTTGCTTCTGAACGTCAAAGGTGCTAATAATAATCTGTTCTGTGGAATATCATTTTTTAAAACCAACTTTTCTCCATGTTTTGTTTACAGATGGAGTAGCAATGTTTTGGTTGTCAGTGCTTCCACTAGTTGTAAGGCCTGCTGCTTCTAATGTAAAATTGTATTTTTAAAATGAGAACAAAAAACACTGACTTGTTTTATTTGTTTAAAGCTAATTTTAGCAGTTGGTACGAAGCTTCAATCAATCATAACTCAAATGGCGATTGAAATCCAAGAAAAACATGCTGTGATTCAAGGGATTCCCCTCGTTCAAGTCTCTGATGAGCATTTTTGGTTCGGCAAGCCTACTTTGGTTCTACATCTCATCCATCTTACACTCTTTCAGGTTTAAAGTCAGCAATATCTCCACTTGTTTTCCATCTCACCTTGTTCCTTTTTATGGATGATTTGCAGAATGCTTTTGAGATAACATACTTCCTGTGGATATGGGTACTCAACTTTAACTTGTTGGTGCCGTTCTTACAGGATCTAACAACGCTGCTTTTTGTTTGCAGTATGAATTCGGACTGCATTCTTGCTTTCATCGTAATTTTGCTCTGGTTATTATAAGAATCTGTATAGGGTAAAGTTTCTGTCTATTGCTCATTTTGATGTTGCTCAAGTATTTTGTCTGAGAGTCAGGTCACTTGACAACAAACAGGGTAGGGATACAAGTGTTGTGCAGTTACATTACACTTCCATTATACGCCCTTGTCACTCAGGTATGTAAAATGTATTCTCACATGAACATGTTCTAATTTGGCTTGTATGAAAAATGTTCAGATGGGATCCCACATGAAGAAATCGATTTTTGATGAGCAAACTTCAAAGGCATTGAAGAGTTGGCACAATAAGGCAAAAAAGAAAGACAAGCCTCACCCAGAGACACAAAGACTTGGAAGCCCTCGAGAATCACCGGAGAGTTCTCCACATGGAGGATCAGTAGTGGATTCTGAGAGACGACAGGATGCAGCCCAAATCCATGCAGAAGAGACAGACTTGCTCACCGGGCCTTGATTTGTGTATGATATAAATTTGAGCTGAAAATTGCATCATCACACAATATATGTATGTGTATGTTTTTTTGTGTTCTCAACAAAATAGCAAGTTGATCTGAGCTGAGCTGAGCATCACAAAATTATAGATTAGGGTGCCCATAAATGAAAAAGCAATAAGATGATACTCCATCAGCACATCCATGAAGCAGAGCGTTTGATGTGAGGCTTCATCTGTTTGTCTTCTTCAAGGGAAATCATTCCCAAGTGCGATGGATCTTCAAGCATCATCTTTGCCACCAGATAACCCGCGATAGACCATGTCTGGTTCTTCCGAGCTTGTTTTCCTATGTACCTCCCCAGCTTACCATCGTAGTATTCTGGCCAGTGATCCTGCATCAGCCGCCCCTCTGCTTGCTCAATGGCCCGCCGTGCCAGCTGTGGCCTTCCACACTTGATGCATGCCGCTGTCAGCAGCCATAAAAGAACTGTACATGACAACAACAAACCCAACTTCAGATTCTTTCATATACATATACAAACACAGCCAGCGTTTAAGTACAGTAACCTGGCCAAGAACCGCCGTTGTGGTAGCTCCAGGCTGTGTTTTTGGGATCACAGCCAGTGACAATCCTCCACTCATGACTTTCCATAGCAGGATAACATATTTTAAGGGGCATTTCTCCAACGAGCTCATCCCATCGTGACTCAATGAGATCCATTATTGCCAACCCTTGCTCTGGAGTCGCCAAAGAGGAGAGAATGGCCACACAGTTTCCCAAGCAGAACCAGCGGAAATCCATTCTCGCAGGGCTGACATTGCCGATGAAGTAACCTCCAAATTTAGGCATGAATTCGAATACCCAATCAGGGAGTGAATCCGGCATCACATTGAACTTATTCACTGCAGTGTGAGAGTATTCTTCAGTCTTAAACCTGTAGATATCATTCAGCTGCTTTATGTCAAGCCAAAAGTAATTCCTCATGTGGTAGCTCAAGGCATGGAGCCGCTTAGCGATCTGATCAGCACATTCTTTCCCCTCCTCATCTTGCTTCATCAGCAGGAGAGCGCACCTTAAGGCCATGAAGAACATTGCCTGTATCTCTATAGGGTAACCATAAATTCCCTGCAACACCACCAAACCCAAAGAGCGTAAGATGTTGGCAGCTCAATAAAGATAAAAAAGGAAAGAAAGCTAAGAAGAACCATTCTACGATCAATCATGCAGCATCCATCAGCGCACAATAGGGTAGGGAATGTGTCGAAGCCTTCAGAGAGACAGAGAGTGAGGATGAGTCGGATGCCCCTCTGGCATTCAGCTCGTTCGGCCAGAGAAGAATCACCGGTGGACTTGGTATATGCTCGGAGAAGAATGATCCACCAGAATCCAGAGTCAACTGGAGCAACCCTGCCAATGGCGCATTCACCAAAATCTGCTATTAATGTTTCATTGTTTCTTACTGGATCATGCAGCACCTTGAAACTTGCTGGCATCACCCCAGCACCTAAGGTGAAGTTATCCACCTTCTTCTCCCATGATTGGAGGCGCAAAGTCTTGAGAAGAAAGTTCTTAACGATTTCAGGTTCACCATTCATCAAGAAAGCTAGAGCACTCGGGACAAAATCCCGGACAAACACCTGAATAGCAGCACAACTCAATATAATGGTGAAAATATTTTTCAGATGCTACAGAGCAACATATTCTCGTCACAAATAGTAGTACCAAAACCTAGATCGAAATGTTCCCGAGAGACATCTATGAGCATTCTATCTTTCAAAGTGATTAACAAAACACAAAAAACTTGTTACCTGGTCATAGTTTAGTTCTTCAGTAGAATGATCCAGGGCAGCAATTGTGCCGACAGGCTGTCCACGAAAGTTAACCATGGATTTTCGCAAGGCTGACCAGGCATCAGCAACAACTTGATGTGTTTCCACATAAGGATAAGATCTAGGAGTACTGAAACCAGAATGGATGCTCCCCATAGTTTCAAACAGACGAGATGAGTTTTCAGTGTTGCGATAAAACTGTCGAGGAGATGAGATCGAAAGTTCACTAAAAGATCTTTCATCAAACGATCTCTTCCTCTCTATGTTAAGAGGCCTTGGCCTTTCCAGTAATCTCGTCAAGTCCGAATCTTCAATTTCAAAAATAGATGAACTAGATTCATTGTTCTTGGAACCTCCATTTTCAGCAATACCATGACTCGGAGACATCTTCCAAGATTGTTTTCTTAAGATCTGCAGAATATCCAAGGCAAGAAATCTTTTTGTTGAATAGAATTCTAAAGACGCTCAAATTCCATCAATCTAAAGTCAACTGCAATGGGTTGAGAACTTAACGTACAGCAAGAATACAAAAAAAGATTAATAAACCACGCGAAAAGATGGCACTTGACCAAACTAGCCGCATATCGGTTGCTTGGTACCAAAATCAACCGGCGTATACGATGGAAACACAGAATCAAATATCACACATCAAAGATAATACACCTTCCTAGGAAGTTGAAAAAAATGATAGAACGGTGTTAATCCGACAGGTGAAAAGTAAAAGATTGCACTATCTGATATCTATTCCTACAATCAGAGAGATTTGGGGAGTCAAACTTCATTTCCTGCTTACCCAAATTGAAAAAGCATAAACCCTGTCCAAAAAGAAAAGATGAGCAATACCAACCCAAAAATATGTTGAACGAAAAGGAGATAGTTGTTGAGGAGCGCAGTCGGTGGAAATAAATCTGTGTTAGAGAGAAGGGTAGGCTACAATACAACTCTGTCGGCGATTTTACTTGAAGACGCGAGATTAATCCCTAAACAACAACCACTCAAAATAAAACGACAGCAACAGTACACTACACTACACTACACTACACTACACTACACTACACTACAATACAAAAGTCTTTTTTATGAAAAATACTCCCAATAAAATGCTAGATATTTTAGAGTTAAATAGTTAAAGTAAAAATCCTTAATAACCAGGACCAGGATTAACTAACTGGATTCAGAACAAAAATAACAACTTTCAAGGGTTCTTCACTGTCACCAAACCCTCATTACAAAAGGAAAGAGTCCGAGTCTGTCTAGTGTCTACAACTCATCTTTCAGATCCTCCGGAGAAGATTCTGCTTCTGTGTTTTCTTCGACTTCATCTTCACCTTCCTCCTCCACGGTAGCATCAGGGTTCACCTTCAGCCTACTCTTCACTGAGCTGTAGATTCGAGAAGCAAATTCCTTTGGATCGCTTACAATGAATCCACTTTCCATAAGTGCTGTCTGATACATAAGCTGCGCTGTTTGCTTCACGCTTTCATCCTGATCAATTCCATAAATCATCACCACCATCATATGAACACGTATGTGTAATGTAATCACCTTACCTCGGGATCTTTTACTACTCGTTCTCGTAGCTCCTTGATGATTGGGTGTCTTGGGTTAATTTCCAGTACCCTCTTCCCCCGCATGTACGCCTGCTTGTTAGAATCCGACAGAGTTTGAGATTGCATGATCCTTTCCATGTTTGCACTCCAACCGAACTTGGATGTCACTACTATACATGGAGAATCAGCCAGACGATTGCTGATCTTCACGTCATCCACATTTTCACTGGCAAGAGCACCTTTCCACCATTTAGTTAACACCTTGAACGACTCCTTCACTTGTTTGTCTTTTGAATCTTTACCCAGCTTCAACCCTTCTTTTGATACGTTTTGGAATTTATTGTCTTCGTAATCCATCAAATATTGCATCAGGTATTCATCCACAGGATCAGTGAAGAAGATAACCTGAAATTAAAACACTCTTAACAGACAGACACACACAGCTAGCTAGTAGAATGATCGTCTCCAACTGTGGTGCTTCTTACCTCGTAATTCTTCTTCTTCAGTCTTTCAAGGAATGGAGACTTTTCCAACTGTTCCTTGTTTGTTCCAGTAATATACAATATATCTTTCTGTCCAGATTTCATTCTTGAGATGTATTGATCTAGTGAGGTTAACTTGCCTTCCGATGTAGAGCTGAAAATGCCAAAACCAAATGTATTATATACTTATACATATTCTTCGAATAAAACTGGAGGAGGTGCTTACGTCTCAAATCGGAGAAGCTTTGCTAGGCGGTTTCGATTAGTGGCATCTTCAATTATACCAAGCTTGATTGACTTGCCAAACTCATTCCAAAATTTGGCGTATTGACCTCTCTTCTCACCTTCCCTAGCTTCTTCAATATCTACAAAACCAATCAGAGAATCCAAGTTAACCTCCACCATTAATACATATGATGGGACGGTAGACAAACAAAAAAATGCTAGTGCTATTGTACCTTTATTTTCTGCATTATTTTCATCAGGGTCCTCCTCTGCGAGCTTCCGAATCATATCAAGGGCCTTTCGGATGAGCTTTTTCTTTATTGTTTTCAAGCTGCTATGCTGTTGTAGCATCTCTCTCGACACATTCAGCGGCAAGGTATCAGAATCAACAAGACCCTGGTCAAATTTATTTAGTTAGACAAGGAACTATAAGACAACTTTGATAAGCATACAAGACAACAAATTATTACCAATAAGAAATTCAAATACTTGGGCAGAAGTTCATCAAATTCATCTGAGATAAAGACCCTTCTGACATATAGTTTCAAGTTGGATTTTTTAGAATTGTAGTAGCTCTCGTAAAGACCATGAGGAGCCTTGGGAGGCACAAACAATACTGCCTTGAATTCAACGTCACCTTCAGCCGAGAAGTGACTCCAGGACAGGGGCTTGTCCTCACTGAAGTCCTGTAGCATATGAAAAGTTAGCAAAAACACAAAAGGCTTGATTCAGAAAAAAGAATCAGGAATGAAACTTAGAGAGAGGGTTAGTCATGAAAGATGTTTCATTTACCTTGGCTAGAGAGTGATAGAAACTTGAGTACTCTTCCTCAGTCACCTCCTTTGGATTCCTTAGCCATATTGCTTTCATCTCATTCAAAAGTTCCCACTCATATACCGTTTTCTTAATTGTTTTTGTTTTTCTCTTCTCCCCATCTTTCTCAGCATCTTCTTCTTCTTCTTCCTCCTCAGATGATTTAGTATCAGCTGATCATCCAGCTATATGGTCAGCATTTACAAAAATAATACAAATAAAGCGAAACACAACACATGATAGGAACATTTTATGACATACACGAGTCCTCATCATCATTGGACTCATCCTCCTCAGCAGGAACCTCCTCATCCACTTCTTTGCTAGCCCAAAGGTATATGGGAAAGTTGATAAATTCAGAATACCTTTTCACCAGTTCCTGCAACATCCAAAAAGCTTATTGCTCCATCACCCTCGTTACGTATATCATAAAGAAAAAATTGAGCAGTTTATTTCAAAAAGACCACTATAATTATCAACGATGACTAACCTTCAGTTTGAACTCATCCAGGTACTCTTGTGCGTCATCTCGGAGGTGCAGCCTGATCTCTGTTCCACGGCCAAGAGGCTCATTCCATGTATCTTCTGATATGGCAAAGGCTCCATCAGCCTTGGACTCCCAGACATACCTGAAACAATTTCAAGTTCATT
Organism: Utricularia reniformis; assembly: GCA_009725065.1. NCBI lineage: Eukaryota > Viridiplantae > Streptophyta > Magnoliopsida > Lamiales > Lentibulariaceae > Utricularia > Utricularia reniformis. The sequence continues at coordinate 263,956 of RWGZ01001072.1, forward strand.
GCAGCATTAAAAACTATATTGTGTTATAAAACATAAGCATGATATGACTCCACCGTACAGAAGTCCGAAACACTCACTGCTTATCATCGTTATGTTTGCTGATCACTTCCACATAGTCAGCCACAAGATACACGGAGTAGAATCCCACACCAAATTGTCCGATGAGGTTGAGATCACCACTTGACTGCATCTTTTCAACAAATGCTGCAAATTGGAAATAATAATATTTAAAATATATTTAGGAAACTTCAGTTCAAATTTGAGATAAAACATAGAGTCTACTATCGACAAAAAGTTTGAATTATATTTTTTAAAAATATAGAAAATCCAAGAAGCACATAAAAACGATGCTTGGGAGAAAGAACATCCATTGCATTGAAATGGAAGCTCTTGCAAAAATTAATAATGAGTATGAAACATTGCTGACATTCCCATGGTACAGATATAAAGGTACCTGATGTTCCAGATTTTGCTATGGTGCCCAAATTCTTGATTAAATCCTCCTTTGTCATCCCAATACCCCTATCCCGAATGGAAAGTATTTTTCTTTCTTTGTCCAAATTGATCTGCATACATTTTAGAAGCAAATCAGCTACACAGATGTAACTGATCAAGAATGAACATAAAATTTGATCAAGTTTGAGCAAATATGCAATAGCTGAGACTACAGACCTGGATCTCCAGTTTGGCATTGTCTCCTTCTCCCAATACTTCTTTTTCAGTGAGGGACAAGAACCTGATTTTGTCCAGTGCCTGAACAATGATAGGTAGCAAACAAGGTCACGAAACAGAAAAAAACTGAAGGAAAAATGAAACAAGAGACACGCACATCTGAAGCATTCGATATCAATTCTCTTAAGAAAATATCTTTATTGCTGTAGAGAGAGTTGATGATAATGTCCATGAGTCGTGATACTTCAGCCTGGAACTGAAACTTCTCAGCTTCCGCACGCAACGATCTTCCCGAAATGGATTCGGCCTCTCTGCATTACACCATAATGCGTTAAAGGGATCTGTACAAGTAACAAGGATTATTTTTAAAAAACGAAGAAAAACCTCTTGACAACTTCAGAATCTGTTGACAGTCCGCTGGGGACACCGGCGATCTTCTCTTCCACCTTGGGGAGATCTTCTGCCGCATCCGTATCAACTTGTGCATTCGCCTGTGTCTTCCTACCTAAAAAACAAAAATTTATTAAGCCGGTGGTGAGATGAATCAAGAGCAGAGAAGGAGAAATGGGGCTCCCACAAACCTTGGTCGGGAAGAATAAAGAGAATGCACAGCAACAAAAGAAGCGATGCAGTCGTCCAGTTTCTCATTCTGTTAGGAATTGGGATGGATCTCTTCCCTGAGAAAATGGACAAGCGTGGATCAATTATACTAAAGAGGAGGCGCCGATTGGGTTGGGGTCGCCAACGTGGCCAATCTGACGGTGTGGTTAAAACCTGTTACTACGTGTAATTTGCTTATTGGGTGTTTCAAGTTCATCAGACGTGGTTCGGCGTGGAGAGAAGAACGGTTGCATGGCCGGGTCATTACCTGGTCCTGGGCCTGGGCTCGGCCTGCCTTATCAAGCCCCAATTTCTTTGATAATCTAATCCAGTCCAATCAAATCAATCCTTGTACTGTACATTTTGGGCATTCCAATTCCCTGTCTCTGTTGTGGCTCATTGTTTACTAGTTGATTTTTGGAAAGAAATGAATTCGTGTTAGTTGGTTACTTGCTGATAGTAAATAAAGAGTGGTATGGCGGGGTTTGACGACAAGTTGGCTCGCCATTGTCCACAATGATGGTTTTGAGGCCGACAGTATCAATCATCCCAATACTCGTATACGCATCCCAAGCCATGACTACAGCAGAATGTACACGAGGTGTACTATGTGAATTGGGCTGCCTTTGCGTTTTGTAAAACAAAATGTCACAAATTCTTAAACAAGAATAAACAACTTCTCGAAAAAAACTCACAAGTTCATTCATTCTACTGTGTTGAAGCTTGTAGGATCAATCGTCCACGCCCTCACATATGGGCTGCACTGGATTGGGGTTGTTTGATAGGGGGGCTACCAAATCAGGATAATTGCGATGGTTAAGCGAATGGNATCAAGGGTAATTTTTGTATAATTTTTCAAACGGGTCCTATTTTCGACAATTGTAATGAGTTTTCAAACGGTTTTCAACTTACGGAAAACTGGGTGCTAAATGTCAGGGGTAAAAAACAAACGGTATTGATAACTTTAGGTGTCATTCTTGCAATTTTGTAAGTTGGAGGGCATGCCCTTTACACAGCTCGTAAGTTGGGTGGTTAATTATGCAATTTTCTCATCAAAGTTCATACAAGAAAGGCTAATGAAAATGACGAGGTAAAGAAAACGATAAGAATCCGGCAGAGTAACAGCCTATTCTTCCGCGTCCAAAGGTCATGTTATCTCCGTCGTCTCGCCCTGTATTTATAGAGTTCTTAGTGAATGTAAATCACGCTCCGTAACCGCCTCTGACAGGTTTGTTAGAGGTTGTTATCGCGGGGTGTAAAACGAGGCTGGGACCGAAGCGTGGTAAACGTGATCGGGCCCGAAGCGTGGTAAACGTGGGAAGGCCCGAAGCGTGGTAAACGTGAGTTGTAACTGCTCGGACCGAACCCAAGTGCCAGCTGGCAGAAAACGCTTTATTCCGCTAAGGTCATCTTCGGTCCTCAGTAGAACATCGGGCCGCTCTTTATTAGAGATGTGGAATGGGCTATAAGGATTCATTTTCGCCATTTGGATTGGTCCAATCGTTATTGGGTCTTACCCATCACAAGGTACCCGGTTCTAGAGTTCTCATCAATATGTAATCGCCAAAGTTCGATATACACAACGTAATAGAATATCGATCGGTGTCATAACGAAACTTTTAACAGATATGAAAATCAAACAAATTAATATTGTCGAGTTTAAAATTAAATCATATCTAATTTCCCATGGGTTCCGGTTCGAACCGGATAAATTGGCCAAAATCGGTTCGATTTTCAATTTCTAACCTTATTAAAATAAAGAATCAAGTATTTTCTAAAAATGCTCCGTTGGTATTGTCGATCTGATAATTTTTTAAATATTTATACGTAAATTAAATACAAAATGTGTCATTATATTGATAATTTTCAACACAAAATTCTAGATTGTCATGAAAATTACATAAGGTTTCTTACTTGTTTCGATTTGAACTGATAAACATGTCAAACACAAGACCGATTTTCAATTTTAACCCTAACGTCAATGTTAACGGTGTTAAAATTGGTCGGGACTAATTTTGCCCAAATTCACGAACTTAGATGATTAATTTGTCAGTATGTGTAAACTATGAGAATCAGTATTATTACAAGGGCGGAAGGCAGTTTTGGTCCCCAAAGTTTGTAATTTTTGGCAATTTTAGTCCCCAAAGTTTCCAATTTTGGCAAAACCAGTCCCCAAAGTTTTCATGTACGCAAAACCGGTCCCCAAATTTTGCGAATTTTGGCAAAACCAGTCCCCAAAGTTATGTGTGTGTGGCATAATTGGTCCCCGAAGTTGTAATTTATGGCAAATTAGGTCCCTAGACGAAAATTACGCAAATTTGGTCCTCAAAGTTGCGGAATTTTGGCAAATTTGATCCCTAACGCCGTTAATGGCAAATTTGGTCCCCAAAGTTTGTAAAATATGGCAATTTTAGTCCCCAAACTTTTAAATGGCTAATTTGGTCCTCAAAGTTTGTAAAATATGGCAATTTTAATCCCCAAACTTTTGAATGGCTAATTTGGTCCCCAAAGTTTACAAAATTTGACAAATTTAGTCCCCAACGAAATAATATGATAATTTGAAGTCAAAAATGGGGAAATTTTATTTTTTCGTTGCGTCTTAGTGTATATGAATTCAAAAACTAATTTTTGGGAAGTCCGGGAGTCCCGTAGTTGTGTCGAACACAAACTAATTAATGCGAACAATTGTGTTTTTGTTGAAGTTTCGATATCCTTGATTTTCATAACTTCAAATTTGTATGATTTTTACGAATGTCGAACGTTGAAGTTTATTAATAATTGATGAAATTTATTTGCCGACCCTCGTGACGATCGTTATTTAACAGCTTCCGCCATGTTCCGTGGCAAAATGAGCAGCAAAGAAGTTGAAATACAAATGATCAATGTCCAGCGTTTATGACATTCCTTCTACAGGTCTTAAAATGGCATCAACTTCCGAAAGTAATATGAATGATTTGGTGGCTGAGTATCAACAATATCAGGATGCAAACTGCCGAGGAAGATGAGTATGAGAAGGAGGAGGAATAAGAAGTTCCAAATGTAATTGCCAAAAAAACAAATATATGCCGAATGTAAGTAGTTCAAAATTTGGAATCCGAACATGTTCATAACACATTGTTTGAAATGAGAATGATAAACGTAGTTGAAATTCATAGTTTCCTTCTCGTTGCATATTTCCTTTTAAGGGTCGAATCACTCGAAGTGGGGATGTACGTCTTTGCAAAAGCTGTAATCTCTGAAACCGTAAACCAATTAGGAGTCATCTGCACAAACGATATAATTAGTGTAATTGTAGTGGCAATGTACGAGTTTACGTAAACACTTACAAAGAACGGATATCCTTTTGGGTCGTACATATTCGGTGCTTGTTGTAGGAATCTGAATGCGTAATACAAAACATATATTCCACATTCCTTTTGTTGTCGGTATCTGCTAAAATGCAACAAAACGACATTGAGAACGAACAAGAACTCGACGAATTCTCTGAATAAAGACAGTTACCTTCTTCAAATCGACTTTCGGAGGAGGTTCTTTGTAGAAAGTAGGCATGGGAGTGGCCTTAAATGCTAAGCTCTTTCTCAGTTGTTTAATTTCGGCATCTTGATTTTCCTTTTAAAAGCGAAGGAAATATAGATACCATAATCATCAGCAACAGATCAATACAAAATGATATCTTTGACCAACCTTGGATTTCGCTTGTAAGTCTGTTTTTTCGGCTTCTTTGGCTTGTATCTTCTCTTCTATCATAGAAAAGAACTGATGCGAGACGTCGAAAATACAGAAGTCATGTAACAAAATCAGAATTATTAATCAAAGGGTGCGATGATTACAACAGATTTAACCACATGTTTACGCTTCTCAGCTCGCTCTTGCAACCTGAAGGAGAATGTTGAAATATTGATCCTCTGCTGCTCAGCCCAAGGAGTATTACTATTGAACACAATCAATATATATCCAGCTTAAGAACAATAAAAATGCAAAGAATGAAATAGACATGAAAAGGATCGTACAATGTGGTGGAATGATCCGCCTCTTCTTCTTTCTTCCCGTCGACTGTGCCATTTTGTGTGAAAGAATCCAGAGTTTCGCCTCGATTCTCAGCCTTGTTGTTTGCTTTAAAATGGCTTTTTGATCCAGCCTTTGCACCATTATTTAGGGACTCCTTGTTCTTAACAGCAAAATCTTCAGACCTTCGTTTAGTAGTAGCGTCGGCATGATGGTCTCTCGTAAATGGATAAGATATTCTCGTAGACATTTCTGCCTTAGCTGACACTTTCCTATCAGATTGATTCTTCAAAGTTTTGCCACTATTCATGGATGATTTACTCCACGACAAAGCCACCTGCGAATCAACATCCCTCGCAGAGGAATTGACAGCGATCAAGGCTTTGATCCCATCCTTAGAGACTTGAGTTTCATCTGTAAATTTCTCGAAACCATTGATGAAATTATCATTGTTGATATCAACAGATGAATCATTAGAGTTGGAATTCTCAAAAACTACACGCTTCTCATCTTCAACTGAAACCCCATTTTCAGATTCCATTCCAAGTTCAGTTTCTCTGAAAAAATCAGAAAAATTACAACATATTTGAACTTCGAACTAACAATATACAGCAATACCCAGATCCACACTTGCCATAACACTGAACACAGAAAAGCGCACCATATCTAAAATCCAGTAAAGTTTCATTCAAAAGCGATTGGAAAGAAACATTCCCTACTAAGTAGATCCAAAAAAAGTGCAGTTATTAACAAAAATGGAGTCCAGTCTTAAGATTCTAAGTACGAGATCTGGTAAGAGCATTCATTCCACTCCATAGATGAAAAACCCGCAAAAAAACAAGCAACATTACCCGGAGAATCCAAAAACAACTACTCAGAATGCTGCTTTCATGAATAACAAGCGCTTTCCCGTGCTGGGTGGCTCGACATATCCAGAAACCGACGGGATTTCGAAAAATATATATTCCAAACAAACATAACCTTGATTGCCGTTCCAACAGGGGCATAATCGTCAATTCATAAGATAAGAATCTTTTTTATTTTCCCAAATTGCAACACTATACTTTATAGTTTTTGAAACTATATAATTAAATCGAAAATTTCTTCTATTGATCGAATCGAATCTAATCGGTATTAAAATATATATGTACTTACAATATTAATATATTATTTAATAATAAAATAAATTTAATATCCTAATTTTTTATTAATTTAATTATAAATGAACCAATATTCTGATTTTTCCTTCTATTTTATTGGACATCAACCAAAATTTTATTAATTTATTCTGAAATTTGGTCCAATAGATACAATTCTAGTTGGTTGAACTTTTTTTATTGATTTTTAGCGTTTAGATCGGGATCGAACCGATCTTTTACTAACATGGCTCGGTTCTGAGATTAGATGATTTTTCGAAATAGATCGGATAAGTATTAGTACCGGTTTCAAAAACCATGCTATAATGTTATTATTCTATTAAATATTCTTTAAAATTCTGCAAAATATTATTCTTAATTAGTTTAAGCAAACAATAAAAATTAGTCCCTTTAGGTAACAATATCAACTTTATAACAGTAGTAATAAGTTTGTCCGAAATTGGTGAATTTATGTGACATAATATACAATCTTGCTATATATGGTAATGTACTCAATGTTATTTTCCTGTGGATAGAGAACACCATAAACAAACATCACATCTGCTATGGAAGATAAATGTGATGAGGATTACAGTGTAATTTTANCAAATTTGGTCCCTAACGCCGTTAATTACGCAAATTTGGTCCCCAAAGTTTGTAAAATATGACAATTTTAGTCCTCAAACTTTTAAATGGCTAATTGAGTCCCCAAAGTTTGTAAAATATGACAATTTTAGTCCCCAAACTTTTGCATGGCTAATTTGGTCCCCAAAGTTTACAAAATTTGACAAATTTAGTCCCCAACCAAAGAATATGATAATTTTAAGTCAAAAATGGGGAAATTTTATTTTCTCGTTGCGTCTTAGTGTATATGAATTCAAAAACTAATTTTTGGGAAGTCCGGGAGTCCCGTAGTTGTGTCGGACACAAACTAATTAATGCGAACAATTGTGTTTTGTTGAAGTTTCGATATCCTTGATTTTCATAACTTTAAATTTGTATGATTTTTACGAATGTCGCACGTTGAAGTTTATTAATAATTGATGAAATTTATCTGCCGACCCTCGTGACGGTCGTTATTTAACAGCTTCCGCCATGTTCCGTGGCAAAATGAGCAGCAAAGAAGTTGATGAACAAATTATCAATGTCCAGCGTTTGTGACATTCCTTCTACAGGTCTTAAAATGGCATCAACTTCCGAAAGTAATATGAATGATTTGGTGGCTGAGTATCAACAATATCAGGATGCAAACTGCCGAGGAAGATGAGTATGAGAAGGAGGAGGAAGAAGAAGTTCCAAATGTAATTGTCAAAAAAACAAATATATGCCGAATGTAAGTAGTTCAAAATTTGGAATCCGAACATGTTCATAACACATTGTTTGAAATGAGAATGATTAACGTAGTTGAAATTCATAGTTTCCTTCTCGTTGCATATTTCCTTTTAAGGGTCGAATCACTCGAAGTGGGGATGTACGTCTTTGCAAAAGCTGTAATCTCTGAAACGTAAACCAATTAGGAGTCATCTGCACAAACGATATAATTAGTGTAATTGTAGTGGCAATGTACGAGTTTACGTAAACACTTACAAAGAACGGATATCCTTTTGGGTCGTTCACATTCGGTGCTTGTTGTAGGAATCGGAATGCGTAATACAAAACATATATTCCACATTCCGATGCCCCTATTTGCGATGGGACATCCGGCCATTGAATGGGTATATTACGAATGATGGAATCTGCATCCACCCCCTTTTTAATCTCGTAAACGTCTTTTACAAACCTATTCATCATAATTAGGACATATACGTGAATAATGGATGCAACCAGTAAGTAATACCTATACACCTCCGGCTCAATGGACGATTGACGCATTGTACCCATCGAATCCAACATAATCATTGTCCGTTTTTGTTGATCCCCAAAACCACAGAAAACCAGCAAAGACCAATGACCCATGTCACGTTATACCATCATGTGAACCCATCAAATATGGTAAGCAAGTAATTGAAAAAAATACGAACAATCATACCCCGTGACAATTGGCATGAGCACGTATTCAGTACTGCACAAAATATTCCAATCAACAATACTTGCCCAATGTAAGTGATCAGTTCCTCTAACATATGCATCGAACACAATTGCATCAAAAAAATAGTAAAACCCTTTTTGTGCGTGACGAGCAATTAGTTTCACGATACACATAATTTCAGTCCAGCAGCAGCCATGTTGCACAATTGCATCAACAATGCTCACACGAAATTAGTTTAATCGAACACCATTGCATCAACAATGCTCACACGAAATTTCAGTCCAGCAGCAGCCATGTTGCACAAGAAAATAAAGTAGAAATGCTTACATGATAGTCTTTTACACAACATCGTCACTTAATTGACCCCAAGATCCTAGGGACACCGCATCTTCGGTGTTACCCGTCATCCCATGCATGTTGTAATTGGATCTGTTCACACTCATATAAATCTTATCAGTATTACAAAAAGCTACAGGGTCGTTCATATTTACATTTGAAAGGCCGGCAGATGAAGGCACACTACCCGTGGATGGTACTTGAATGGGAATGTGAGTTGTTTTGTTTTCGTTAAGAACCGGCTTCTCCTGAAAAAAAAAACAGCAAGCACGAAGGGCCGGACTGAGATGCATATTTACATAACTTACTTGTGGCGTCTTTTTAACATTAGGTGTATGAGATGCAAAGCTTTGTGCCGGACTGCCAAATGATACGTTCTGTAGAAAAAAAATAGAACATGTATAAAATACTACTAACATATGTAAACAACGAAATCAAAACAGACGCTAGTGCGTCCCGTATTGGAAGGGCCGCTCCGAGGGCATTCGTCAGTGCTTTTGGCTTCATACTTCGTATCCTTAGCCTGTTTCGAATAAGCACACAAATACAACAAACACAACAACAACGAACTTAAAAGACATATGTCAATTGTTTATATTAACGAATGTACCTTAAACTGTTCTCCTTCTTTGCCACTAACTTTTGGGCAGCATCGCTTATTATGGCCACGAAATCCACACAACTGACATCTCATTTTTCGTGTTGGAGTTTGGGTTGGAGTTGCATGTGTTTTCTGATTCTTACGTGGTCTCCCCGCCTTTCTCTTTTTGAACACTGGAGGCAAAGGTGGTGCTGCATCTACCACCGGCCATTGGTCTTGCCCTGGCAAACCGGAAACCTCGTATTGATACGTTGTTCTGTACCGCTGCACACTGTACCAACTGTGTACGTATCGATAGCATGATTCCCCTCATTCTAGAATCACTGCACATGCATGTTTACATGGTATTCCGACGAACAAACATAACAAATGTTAAACAAACAATTATTCGAAGAAAGTGAGATCCTAAAAGTTACCTTTCAACTCCCACAAACAACAACTGCAAATTCGAATAGCCATATCAACACAGACTCTTTCTCGTCCGTGCTCCCAAGTTGCCTTGCAATCGTCTGTGATGGTAACAGTACCAATTGCACCTGCTTCAATACTGAATTCAATGATATCATGAACACAAGAGCAAAAACCGTCATCCGGCATTTCTCTCGATTTCGTACGCCTGTCAAGCATACGTTTCCCAATAAAGTTGCAAATGTCATCTAACATCCACATAATTGGACGCTTTCGAAAAGGAAGTAAACTACTGTTCAAAGACTCGGAATGATTATTAAGTAAAATATCAGACTTGCAAACTGTACGGAAGAATGCTTTGCACCAATGTTGTTTCGGAACTAATCTCATGTACTCATAAGCTCCGCTGCTGATTCCTCGCAACTCTCCAAAACGCTGATTAAATGATGCCTCGGTTGTTGCCCGGGCTATACTCAATATAGCCTTCGCAACACGTGCTGATGAAAACCCGGCTTGGGCCACATTTTTAATAATATGACGAACACAATGTCGTACCTGTAACACAAGTAGTCACCATACGACCATGTAACATATCAATACAATTAGTAGACACTTAGCACAAACCTCAATCCAAGGGAATAACTTGTCCACAGCAGGTATTAGCCCTTTCCCATGGTCCGACATAATAGTGAACATGTGTTCATTTTCGTCGGATATGCCACAATCTCGCTTAACCAATTCAAGAAACCACAGCCATGAATGTTTTGTTTCACCACCTACAATGGCGTAGGCTAAAGGGAATACACCGTTATTTGCATCAATGCCCGAAGCCAGTAGAATATGACCTTGTATTTTTTCTTTGGTGTGAGTACCATCTATGCAAACAATAGGGCGACAACCGTCTCGGAATCCATCGCGACATGCCTGTGGCAATGACAAAATCATTTACTACAAGATATGTTGATGAACAATATATTGGAACATTCAAAGAAACAAATTACCCCGGGACATATGTAGATTCCCTCGAATCTTGTACTACCAACAATGCTTGTCGAGTTCCTTTCTTTTAACACAATAGATGACCCAGGATTCAAAATAAGGTATTGAGCACAATACATTCTTATATTTTCAAATGACGCCCTAGATCCTGAATGTACTAACCGTATTGCATGCTCCCGAGCACGCCTTGCCTTATGTTTCCCCAACTTCAACTTCATATTCGTATTCACTTCGGATTGCAAGTCCTTCGAACTTAATTCGGGCTTCTCCAAAAAATGATGGTAATACTTCTTTGCGATCCAAGATGAAGTCACAGATGAATTGACTTTCTTACGATGACAATGAGGGTCATGCGGTACTACGGACTTTACACACCACATAATATCATTGTCTCTCATAGAAATGTTCACATACCATGGACATTCACGATCACCGTTACCTCTACATCGAACAAACAACCGATACTTATCATTCTTAACAAAATAGAATTCCGTAACTGCTTTAACGCAAAAGTCCTCAAGTGCAGTCTTTGCTTGAATCTTACTAGCAAAACACAAACATTTCCTAATAAAGCAATATCCAAGTTAATTAAAAAAACATAATTTTCAAATCATGTTTACTAGTAATACATTAAAACTTACACTAATTGTCTCGACGTTAGCTCTCGTGTAGGATCAAAAATATGGGAACTTTTACTCTTAAATGAATTCGAATGAGCATCTGAGATGGGATCCGTCGGGTCATCAATGGGAACTTCATGAAGCTCTTCTTTGGCAAACTTCGCATTATGACGTTCCTCACCATCCATGTCCACAAAGTCGAACAACTTGTTGTGCACACTATCATCTGATGACCAGTCGATGCAGCTTGTATTTGAGGTGTTCCGTGATCCATACGAATTGTAACCACCTTAACAATAAATTAAATTATCACACATTTAATTTCACATATATGACAATTACAGCCACTTCATATTACCAGATTGTGAAAACGCATCCGAGTTGTCACCCCCACTAGACATTTGTTCGACAAAATAAATAAACAAACCTGCAACAATTATATGACGTTCTCAAACCAAATTTGGATTTAGCAATATAAGAAAGAAATTAAGTAGGGAAAACATCAAAACTTATTGCACAATTACACATATTCTCCACATCAGAATCATCCATTTTGAGTTGCAAAATCAAAAAAATGGGTATATTTCGGATTGTTCTATACCCGAATATGTGCAATTTTGTTGCCTCAAAACAGAAACAAAAAACGAAAACTAAATCTGTCAATTTGTTCATACAATTTACAGAAAACAAAAACGAAAACAGAAACGAAAATCAGGAAAGAAAATCAGAAACAGAAAACGAAAACGAAAAAACTTAAAGAAATTTGTTTCAAAACGCATATTTGTTTCAAAATGAAAGCGACTAAAAATGTCGAAACAAAAACAGAAACGATTTTGTGCACAACACGTTGTGCACAAACAGCAACGATTTTGGTTCGCATATTCGGACCAAAAAGAGCACACTTAACAGAAGAGAGCACACTAAACCCTAAACTTAACAGAACTAGAACCTTTGCGTCGATTTTGAAGATGAATTAGATGCGTCGATTCTGAAGAGAGCCCCAAAGTTGGAGTTTGTAAAATATCAATGTCGATTCTGAAGAGAGCCCGCAAGTTGGAGTTGGTAAATTTTCTGATACAAGACCACACTTAACAGAACCAAAATGACGTTAGGGCAAAATTGGGGACGATTTTGCCCTAAATCGCAAAGTTTGGGGACCAAAATTGTCACTATGTGTAAACTTTGGGGACCGGTATTGCCAACTTTAAAGTTTGGGGGCCGGTTTTGCCAAAATTCGCAAACATTGGGGACGTATTTTGCCAAAATACGCAACTCTGGGGACCAAAATTGCCAAATTATCCAAACTTTGGGGACTGATTTTGCCACTGGAAACTTTGGGGACCAAAATTGCCAAATTAACCAAACTTTGGGGACCCAAGTCGCCATTTTTCCAATAATTATTATAGTAATATTATTGATGAGATCCCCGGAACCCGGTACCCCGGACAGGGTCAGGACCAAGTTTGGCCAGAGGAGACCAAACAACGTAAGCCGAACTTGGAGGCCTAGATCCTGCCCACGTGAGTGAATGACCCATCCAGATCTCGTGGGCCGATCGTTTATAGCGATCGGTCCCGATGTGTAGGGCCCAACTTCTCGCACGCGCCCAGACCGATAGGTCCACATATTACAGGCGCTGCATCGGGCCATTCCTACTCCTCCCATGCAACGACAACCCTCGACAGCCGTGTCAGAAGCGTGATCCGGCGAAGGCGTACGAGCCTCCAGTGGCCAAAGAATAGCCGGCTAGTAGCGCCGAAAGGTTTAGCGCCATGCAGCTCTGTGAAGCCGTTTCCGGCGGCTGTTCCGCTTGATATTAGCCGACCTAACCGCAAAGGACAGACACAAAACGACACCCTACTGTATATAGCACAGTGGGAGTATAAAAAGGACACTTAGAGCGCGAGAAAGAGGACTTTCTTCCGATTTTCCTTGGAGCTTTCGCATAGAAAAGTCTCTGTCGATTTATTTTCGATTCTTCTCCTTCTCTATGTTGTCTAAAGAACAAACATGATTTGTATGATCATTAATTTGCTTATTGAACCGACTAAGGGCACTTTCTTTAGCCCTTAGTCAAGTGGTTTTTTCCTCGTCTTCGAGGTTTTCCACTCTAAAATCCATGCATCTTTTCACCTTTGGTTTATAATCGTTCTCCACACATTAAATAAATTATAACCGAGTTCGTCTTGCAACGAACCGGTCGACTGTTGACATCCCCGATTTTCGAACCACAACAGTTTGGCGCCGTCCGTGGGGATGAGTTTCTAATCCCCATTTGAGGTCTTTACCTGGGATAGGATAATCAAAGGTATGGCGACTGGAACTTCAACGAACGATAGTGATACGCTTCCCAGCAGTATTCCAGCTTAAACGTTCTCTTAACACGACCTGGAAGCTGTTGTTAGGAAAGTTATATTGGAAGTTACGTTGGAGAGGAGTGGAACAGAACCACCGGCTATCACAAGCCCTGTTCCAGCCAACAGAGTGTACGAAAGCGACCCAGAAGCGCCGAGCTCCGATGAAGAGGAGATTATCAGGCGTGGAATAACAATGAGGATGCCGAGAAACCAATCTACTCCGCCTCCTCCAATTAGAACTCCAACTCCCGTTCCTGGGACGGACCATGAACAGATGCAGAGGCGCATCGATGAGCTTACCAGGGAGTTGGAAACCCTGCGAACGCAGAAGGGTTAGAGTCCTAATCTGGGGCGCAATCCTGGACTCTTTGATCGGGCCATGGATGCCCCGATCAGTCGGAGCAAGGACGATGACTGGTGGCATAATCTGCATGTCGCCCAGGCGTCATCCCAACAATCTGGAGGCGTCTCCGCCGCNTTTATGTTTGTATTTTTATTTCTCATTCTATATACATTACATAGCACACCCTTAATCATTTTCAAAAAAATTTCGAAACTAAACCAATTATGGAACAAGACTGAGATTTTAAATTATATTAAAAAGTGGACGTGAAATTATTAAGTGGTAGATGAAGCCACGTGGAGCGCTAAGATTAAATATAAAAGTCGGGTCAGGAACCGGATTTATTTTCATTTCGCCTCAGCCGCGCGTGGAGTGGCCTACTGGGATTGAAAAACACGTTAAGACAAAAGAAAAAGAAATGGTCAGCCAGCGCTTACAATTGACATTGTCCGCAGTCGGATTCTGAGTCGTATAAATAACAGACGCTATCCCAACAAAGCTTCATTCCACTTCAACTTCACCTTCAAATCATCAACATAATGGGTTACTGTTCCTTGTCTCTGTTCTTGTTCTTTGCTGCGATTTCTGTTGTTTCCTCACAATCCCACAATCAGAATCAGAATCTCGTCTGCCCATTTCCATATCTTTACCATTTCGGAGATGGAGCTACCGATGTCGGAAACTCCGTACTTATTCAACCTTGGGGTCCATCTCTTCCGGCGGCGCGTGCTCCATTTGGCCGGACATATCCCGGAACACCCAATGGAAGATGGTCAGATGGACTTTGTGATTTCGACTTCGCAGCTTTCGATTTTGGGTTCCCTGAAATCGTACCTTATCTATCACCAAACTCAAATTCCAGCAACGGCGTAATCTTCTCAGTTGCAAGAAGCCCAGTTATGGATCATGGATTCTTCTCAAGAAGAGGAATCACAATTCCACCATACGCAGTTTCTCTAGAGACCCAACTCAATTGGTTTAAAACTCATCTTCAATCAGTCTGTGGATCTGAATGCACCAACAGAATGGCTGATTCTTTGTTATTATTAGGAGACATTGAAGCAAACGATATTGGGTATGCATTAACACAAGGAAAGACTATTCAAGAAGTACAATCATATGTAGTTCCAATCACAAGAACCCAAATCAAAACCACAGAGGTACTAAATCAATCATACAAATCTATTGCTTCTTCTTCGTTTTTTCTCAAACTGATAAAAATGGGAGCAAAGATAATTGTGATTCCAGCAAGTGCTCCACTTGGTTGCTTCCCATATATTCTAACTGCTCTTCATTCTGATGATCCCAACTATTACGATCATTTAGGATGCCTCAACAGCGTCAACAGACTAATCACTTTAAAGAACAATTATCTACAACAAGCCATTCGAAATCTCAATAGGGAATTCCCAAATGTTACAATTATGTACGGGGCTTTTGATGAGGGAGTGTTGGAGATTCTAGCTCAAACAATGAATCACGGCAAGTCATCACATATTTCTACTCTTTTATATAGCAGTTCTTGTTCTTGAACTAACTCGTTTTGATTGATTGATTACAGAGAGTCATGGAGATACTGCTCTTAAAGCCTGCTGCGGAATTGATGGAAAATACAATTACAGTAGCAATAGATTCTGTGGAAGTCCAGGAGTACCTATATGCGAGCATCCTGAGCATCATATATTTTGGGACGGAATACATTTCACACAAGAAGCTTCAGCTCGTATAGAACAAAACCTAATCCAACCAGCTCTTGTAGCTCTCAATTGCACAATTCTTCCAACTGCATTTTCCTGAAGAAGTTGAAGCATTTCTTTTCTTAGATAAATTCTTTGATTCTTCGAATGTAAAAAGCAAATTTAGTTCTTTAAGTTGTAAAGCTGAATCTAGTGCAATTGTTCACATTATCTTTTTCTTCAACCGCTAAGAATTTATCTACTAATGCACTCACAAGAAAATATGTACCTTTTGTCGGAGAAGTATGGCAGGACCGACCTGTAACAAGTCATTTCTCATTTGTACGATATTATCTACTTTGAATTAAGTTTAAACTTCGAGTGAATCATCTATCATGCTTCAATTTAAAAGTGAACATACTTCACTATTTGGTTCCATAAAAATCTTTGTCAGTTTGCTAGAGAAAAGATTATTATATTTAACTTCTTATTTTCTCTGTATTTAACTGATATTGGGATTAGCCTAAGATGTTTTACCACCCAAGAGGTCTTATAGGGACTTCGTTATCCAGCAAACATACTAGAGAAAGAAGGAGCTGCACTTTCTACCAAATGTAAGCAAACTATTTCCTGAGCATAGAGTAAGGAATCATAGCATTTTATTCAATGATAAAAGCCACATTTTTCATCTTCTATATCAAGCAATGAATATGTAAACTAAGTACGATATCGATGAGAGTTAAAACGATGTATATGAAGAAAAATGATATACGAAGAGACAGTTTACACGTAAAGAAGGCAATTTAGTAATCATTCTTCATTATCTCCGGTAAAACGTCGTCTTCGACTTTGTTCAAATCTGGTATAAGCCAACCGAGTTCTAAAGAAAAGCAGCAAACATGAAGCAAGACCAACAAGTGAAACTCCACCCCACCAAAGAAACGTTAAGAAATAACATTTTCTTCCCATGCAAACCACAACTGATTCATCTTTACTCAAAGCCATTGAAACAGCATTTGAATCATAAACCATTGCAGCTAAAAAACCATAAACAAGAGAACCAATTGGTATATTTGTTATCAGAATGTTATGGTTTACACCTGCACTTTCAGGTCCAAATAGCTCTGAAGTTACTGATACTGCAGCTGCAAATATGTAACCTGAACTGAGTCCTATGAGACCTGTTGCTACTTCAACTGCTAAGAATTTGTCTCCTAATGCACTCACTAAAAAAAGGGCAATTGGAGTAGGCATTAGTGCAATGAATAGCCATCCAGTTCTTGGGAAATAAGCCTTCCTGTTTACCACAAACATGTTAATTCACAGAAAGGTAAATAAATGAATGGGTTCAAGCATCGTCTATATAGAAATTCAAGATTCAATGGACTGAGAGAGTGTCCGTGTAGTCTAATCCATAAGAGAAGTGAATCACGTTGAAAAGGCTAGGTCAAACCAATTACTTGTGATATCAATCCTCTTATAAATTAGAATTATTTTAGTTCCACAACATATGTGACACAATGTTTCAACACTCCCCTCGAGTCGAACTGGTCTGGGTCCGGTTCAGACTTGCTTCAATATGCTCGGTAGTGTTAGAATCATAGTTTTTCTATGTCCGATGCGCTTTCTACCAAAGTTTTTTTTGTCTAAACCGGTATAGACCAGCTCGAAACCCACCCTGTAACTCTGATACTATATAGAAATTTAAGATTCAATATGTGTATATTCTTACATTCTTAGGAAATCTGGAGCGGCCGAAAGCAAGCGACCGAAGAATGAGAACGAAGAGTATACAGTAATGAGCATTGAGTTTAAAGAACTGTGTCCAAGTGACTGAGCAATTTGGCCAAGATTATTGCTATACACAAGACCAATAGTACCTCCACACAAGTATGCAAGATAATATAGCCAGAAGTTCAAGCTACCAAGAAGCATTTTCAAGTCATGTTCGTGGCCAAGCACTAAATCATTTTCAATGATACTTTTAAACGAAGTTCTAAACGATAAACGACTATCTTCATATAGATCAATACCGTTGTTAAGACCATCGGTTTCAGAAGTGAGGAGTTCTTTATGTAATTCAAGGTTCTCATCATCAACAAGAATAAATCCAGAGTCACCAATATGAAAACTAGAGTAAACTGTACGCTTAAACCAACTTCTAGCATAAACAATGCCTGGTATTCCTAAAGGAAGCATTAACAGAACAAGTGCACCAGCAAATAGAATAGTAGCTATCAAAGGTTTTGTGGGATGGAGAAAAAGTAGATAAAAGCCAGTTATGATAGCCCACAAGTTAAGGATTAGAAACGTTAGCTGATCACGTTTACCAACATCCATATCGGTTGGTTCATCGGATGATGGCTGACGAAGAATTGGTAGCAAAGCCATTATTGAAGCTAACATGGGAACTACAGCATTTAGGAGGAGATAAATACCAGATGAAGAGCTAAAAACATTAACTGAGGTGACTATAAGGTTGTATAAGGCGGGGCTTAATCCATTGAAGCTTATCGTAAGAGAAAGAGCAAGCGGCCTCGTGGCTGGGAAGTTCCTTAAGCATAGAACAAAGCACACTGTGTTGAACCAGCAGATACTCAGTCCAGATAATAAGCACAGCATGAATACCTGAAAATCTGCAAGTCAATGCTTTGCAGATATTGCATTTGTTTACTTCATTTAACGTATTACCATCATCGCATCAATGTTTTTTACATACCAAATGAAACACATTACAAATTACAATCACGTGAAAGTAAGAACTTTTAAATCATTAGCGATAAGATTTACTACCAATTTCCCTATTAACCAATATTCTAATAGCATGGAGTTCGCCACAAAAAAGTAAGAAGTTAATGAATAAAATAAAGTATTATATTATATTTTATTTCAAATTGAATTTATATAAGGAACTAGTAAAAGTATGAGGCAACAATGGTGGGTGGGGTGCAGTGCAGTGTAAAACTAACCGCAAAGTATGGAAGGGTGATGACGTGGGTAATCACGAGCCACTGTAGGCCGTAACCGAGTAGGCCCATCGTGGCGGCGATGAACATAATCGACGATACAGGCAAATACATAACCGCAAGTCCCGATGACCAGCCCACAGCCTTTCCGAGATCGGAGGCGGTAGCAAGATAGTTTAGTTGTACCTGAGATATACCGAGGACGTTCTTCATCTCCGATGAGTAGGCGGAGAAATCAAAATTAGTTCCTGTGAATGCCTGAATCCAAATCGTCGCAACAAGAATCATCCATTTCCGCGATTGCCCTGCCATCGATAAACCGGCGTCCCGCCTTCGAGGTGAGTGGCACGAGTTTTGTAATGTTAGTTTATTTTTTATGGTTCTCNATTGAAACAGCATTTGAATCATAAACCATTGCAGCTAAAAAACCATAAACAAGAGAACCAATTGGTATATTTGTTATCAGAATGTTATGGTTTACACCTGCACTTTCAGGTCCAAATAGCTCTGAAGTTACTGACACTGCAGCTGCAAATATGTAACCTGAACTGAGTCCTATGAGACCTGTTGCTACTTCAACTGCTAAGAATTTGTCTCCTAATGCACTCACTAAAAAAAGGGCAATTGGAGTAGGCATTAGTGCAATGAATAGCCATCCAGTTCTTGGGAAATAAGCCTTCCTGTTTACCACAAACATGTTAATTCACAGAAAGGTAAATAAATGAATGGGTTCAAGCATCGTCTATATAGAAATTCAAGATTCAATGGACTGGGAGAGTGTCCGTGTAGTCTAATTCAATTACTTGTGATATCAATCCTCTTATAGATTAGAATTATTTTAGTTCCACAACATATGTGACACAATGTTTCAACACTCCCCCTCAAGTCGAATTGGTCTGAGTCCGGTTCAGACTTGCTTCAATATGCTCAGTAGTGTTAGAATCATAGTTTTTCTATGTCCGATGCGCTTTTCTACCAAAGTTTTTTTTGTCTAAACCGGTACAGACCAACGCGAAACCCATCCTGCAACTCTGATACCATATAGAAATTTAAGATTCAATATGTGTGTATTCTTACATTCTTAGGAAATCTGGAGCGGCTGAAAGCAAGCGACCGAAGAATGAGAACGAAGAGTATACAGTAATGAGCATTGAGTTTAAAGAAGTGTGTCCAAGTGACTGAGCAATTTGGCCAAGATTATTGCTATACACAAGACCAATAGTACCTCCACACAAGTATGCAAGATAATATAGCCAGAAGTTCATGCTACCAAGAAGCATTTTCAAGTCATGTTCATGGCCAAGCACTAAATCATTTTCAATGATACTTTTAAACGAAGTTCTAAACGATAAACGACTATCTTCATATAGATCAATACCGTTGTTAAGACCATCAGTTTCAGAAGTGAGAAGTTCTTTATGTAATTCAAGGTTCTCATCATCAACAAGTATAAATCCAGAGTCACCAATATGAAAGCTAGAGTAAACTGTACGTTTAAACCAACTTCTAGCATAAACAATGCCTGGTATTCCTAAAGGAAGCATTAACAAAACAAGTGCACCAGCAAATAGAATAGTAGCTATCAAAGGTTTTGTGGGATGGAGAAAAAGTAGATAAAAGCCAGTTATGATAGCCCACAAGTTAAGGATTAGAAACGTTAGCTGATCACGTTTACCAACATCCGTATCGGTTGGTTCATCGGATGATGGCTGACGAAGAATTGGTAGCAAAGCCATTATTGAAGCTAACATGGGAACTACAGCATTTAGGAGGAGATAAATACCAGATGAAGAGCTAAAAACATTAACTGAGGTGACTATAAGGTTGTATAAGGTGGGGCTTAATCCATTGAAGCTTATCGTAAGAGAAAGAGCAAGCGGCCTCGTGGCCGGGAAGTTCCTTAAGCATAGAACAAAGCACACTGTGTTGAACCAGCAGATACTCAGTCCAGATAATAAGCACAGCATGAACACCTGAAAATCTGCAAGTCAATGCTTTGCAGATTAAATAAAAAAATTAAAAAAACACATCTGATTTTTTAATGAAATATATTGGATTTGTTTGCTTCGTTCATCTTAATACCATAATCGCATCAATGTTTTTTACATACGAAATGAAACACATTACAAATTACAATCACGTGAAAGTAAGAACTTTTAAATCATTAGCGATAAGATTTACTACCAATTTCCCTATTAACCAATATTCTAATAGCATGGAGTTCGCCATAAAAAAGTAAGAAGTTAATGAATAAAATAAAGTATTCAATTAATATATTTTATTTTATTTCAAATTGAATTTAAATAAAGAGCTAGTAGAAGTATGAGGCGGGCAATGGTGGTTGGAATTTTTTTCCAAATTAACCCATTTAAAAAAATATTTTCATAAACCAGCACACTTATTATTATTTTGTTCAAACTAACTCTACTTATCCAGCAGGTTGCATATTTAATTGAAGAAATTGTTTCATAGATGAAAACAGAGTTGTATCGGTATTTCAATCGGTATCGCCTGATATTGGATTTCAAGGTCATAATTTGAGTTTTTGGAGTCTACCCGAAAAAAATAGAAAAATATTTTTTTAAAAAAAAACAAATTTGTGTACCTGGTTATACCAGTCGTACCCATCATATCAGTCCGAACAAAAACGATATGGTGAACCAGTATGAAAACATTGCTTGAGCAAAATGAATTATGATAAAAACGGTATGCCGAACCAGTTTTAGGATGGAACCCGTTCTATTTGGTCACACAATCAAAATAATACAATATTGTTTTAATTATTTTTTATAGAATAAAAAAAATGCCAATATGTTATACCGTTATGGATGGAACGAAATTCTAAATGGGTAGGAAAACATTGATCACTAGTCATTTGAACGATTCCCAACTTGTTTTTATCTTAG
Organism: Utricularia reniformis; assembly: GCA_009725065.1. Lineage (NCBI taxonomy): Eukaryota > Viridiplantae > Streptophyta > Magnoliopsida > Lamiales > Lentibulariaceae > Utricularia > Utricularia reniformis. The sequence goes on from RWGZ01001072.1 coordinate 285,610, forward strand.
GTCGAGTCTGAATTCATAACGAAACGAAAATCGAACCTTAATATGGTATACCGGTAATTTCGGTATATCGGTTCTAGCCGGTATTTTGAAATATAGACATTGTCATAAATTTTTGGTATTCCGGATATTTCGGATGTACCGGTTCTAGTCGGTATTTTGACAAAATACCGACCGGTGCGGGTTTTGAGAGGTTCGGGTCGAAATTAACTTGTTGTATTTAGGAATTAAAAAAGATACGAAACTTTTAGGAATTTTTGTTCTTGTTTTTTTGAATTACGAACAATATAAATTAAAAATTTGTACATTTTCGGTGCGTATTAAATAAATTAAATTAAAAAATTAATTTATTATTTCGGTGCGTATTCGATATATATCCAATATACCGATACACATCCAATATATCGATGTCATTAGTTTGTCCGTTATATTGATCGGTATTATATTTGAAATATTGAATATAAATGACTTTTTTGTAATTTAGAATTGAAGGTAAAATGGGTTACTTTAGTTAAAATAATAAAGTGGAAAAATATTTTTGTGGAAAAATGGGTTACCCCACATCTATGTTCTAAAATCGGACCGGAAATACGAACCGGTTATCCCTCCGGTTCGATCCAAACCGGTTCAAACCGATTGAGAATCGATTTGACTCGTTTTTGTTATTTTAATATTTTTTTAATTATTTAACTTTTCTATATTGTTATATACATTTATTCAATACAAACATCTAAAATAAAAATTCTAAAAAATTATCATTATTCATATTCTAACACAAAAAATGATGACTTACCAGTAGTCAAAATCGTTACTATCCAAAATTATGTCTTCAAATTCTCTTGCAAATGATTCAAAATTCATTATTTTGTCATAAGAATTTGTTCGTATAATACAATATAATAATAAAATGAATATATTGTTTAACGTTGTTTTTATCTTTATATTTTTTTGGGATAATATTATAACAAAAAATTTAAGATCAAAATATGAATGTTTTTTCATATGTAAGGCTTTGAAGTATATAAAATGATTGATCTTAAACCGAATCGATTTTCATATCAATTACTTTCTCTATGAAAAAATAGTTTTATAAAATTAATTAAAATTAATATATCTTCTTATTTAAAATTAAACATAATTATTGTTTTTTAAAAATAAGAATTAAAATTAAATAAAATTGGATTTGTTACTTTACTCAACCGGACTAGTCAAAATCGATCCGATCGGTTTGGATCGGACCCAACTCAAAACCGATCCGGTTTTGGAACACAGCCACACGTTACCCCACTTTAGGTACCCCACTTTAGGTAAAGTGGGGTAATGTGGAAAAATATTTTTGTAATCGGGTTAGATCGGGAAAAATCCCGTCGGTGGGGGTGCGTGCAGTGAAAAACTAACCGCAAAGTATGGAAGGATGATGACGTGTGTAATCACGAGCCACTGAAGGCCGTAACCGACTAGGCCCATCGTGGCGGCGATGAACATAATCGACGATACAGGCAAATACATAACCGCAAGTCCCGATGACCAGCCCACAGCCTTTCCTAGATCGGAGGCGGTAGCGAGATAGTTTAGTTGTACCTGAGATATACCGAGGACGTTCTTCATCTCCGATGAGTAGGCGGAGAAATCAAAATTAGTTCCTGTGAATGCCTGAATCCAAATCGTCGCAACAAGAATCATCCATTTCCGCGATTGCCCTGCCATCGATAAACCGTGCTCCAGCCTTCGAGGTGAGTGGCACGAGTTTTGTAATGTTAGTTTATTTTTTATGGTTCTCAATTTTCGGTAAATTAAATGGGTAGTAAGGGTTAATTTTGGAAATACTTAATGATTTGGTAAATTGTAACACGTCATCAGTAGTAATTAGTAAAAACTCCTCTAATTATTTTATAATAGTGTATTTATTATGACATAAGTTTAACCTCTAATAATCCGTGTAGTGATGATATACTAATAAATGTAAGTATTTTTTGGTTATCAATAGTTATTGAGTACATAAACTTTATAACTTAAAATACTACTAATGTTTTTAATAACCCCAAATTATAAAATAATGAAAATGAAATATCTCAAAAGTTTGTAAATTATATGTAGAACCCAAAGTTAATATTATTTATGTTCTTAATTTCACAATTTTTAAATTTGTAAAGATCATACCTTCAAAATTTAAGAATTTATTATAGAAATCATTGTTTTTTCTCGATTTTTTTAGGGTTTTTCATATTAAATCATCTATGTTTACATTATTTCCTAATTTTAAATTGTCTTACTAATAACTCCTAATCTAAAAATTGAATTTTGATCGTTATCTCGATTATAATTCGATGAGTATTGTTACCCCAAAAAACTACATATGCTACATAAAAACAAATGTTAATTTATTAAAAAAATAATTTCGGCTCCATTATTGACCTGGATAGATCAAACGCGAGAAAGGAAATCAAGTATAGAGAGCGACGTGCAATAAGCGATCGCCTGAACGGTGACCATCGGATTCACTCCGAGAGCTGTCGGAAAAACACTAGAATCCGCCACATAAAGACCCTCAACTTCCCAACTCCTCCCCGTCGGATCCACCGCCGACAACCGTGGATCCACACCCATTCTGCAACTACCCATCTGATGTGCTGAGCATATCGGAGAAGACAACTTTTTAAACGGCCGCCGGCTCTCTTCCTTAATAAACATCTCAATCTCTTCTTCATCAGCTTCATTTACTTTCAAAATTCTTCCATTTCCGTGCTGTGTTCCTATCTCTTCTGCTCCGGCGGCTTTCAGAATTCTCAAAACTTTCTCAATTCCTCTGCTTAGGTTTTCGTGATCCAATTTTGATAATCTGTACCCAATTTCGTATTCCGAGATTATTGTACCTGATCCTGTGTCTCTTGCTAACGCGAAAATATGTGATGTTCTTGAGAATTTAAGCATTCTGTCTTTGATATCTCGACCGGAGATCCATGGCGTTAGAATAGAAAATACACCGGGATGCAGAGAAGGTGTTTGTATAATTGCCCCATAGCCTGAGCTTTCGAAATTCGCTACTACTTTAGTCATAGCAGTCATTATTCCACCTTCATAGCTCTTTTTCTCAGTTTCAGGCCATGAACTTGTTTCAGGGAAATATCCCCACGCCATAACAACCGGATGAAGGTGAAGATTCCGACCAATATTCTGATTCTTTAACCCGCTCCGTTTAAGTAACGGCGGCGTGCAGACTGCACCGCCGGCGGAAACAACCACTTTTGATTCCACAACCGCTATTTCTCGATCACCATCGTCGTTTTGAAAAGCAAAAGCTACTCCGGTAGCTGTTTTTCTACCATTTATCTTCTCTGTGAGAATTTCTATAGCTTCGCATTTTGTAAGAATCAACCCATTCCCAGATTCAATAAGATCTAATAGCCATGTTTCTGAGGTACCCTTCTTTTTTCCATCTTTACATCCAAAGCTGCACCATCCACAGTAATGATCAGAAGGTGCGTTTCTAGGGATATTTTCAACTGGGTACCTTAAATTCTCACACCCTTTTCTAAGAACCATGTTTAAGAATCCTTCATCTTCAACTTCCTCTTGAACTTTCATCTTCCCACAAACTGTATCTAGAGCATGATCATATGCTTTACTTTCGAAGAAACTTAACCCATAAACTTCGCTCCATTCTTTACGAACATGGGTCGGGGTTTTGATCGATGAAGACCAGTTGATTGTGGATCCTCCACCTACAGTTGATCCAGCAAGCAACAAAATTTCCATGTCATTAGTTGCTAGAAGTCCATTTTCAAGGTACATTTCATCTAATGCTCGCCCTTCATTTAATGTGAGATTTGTTCTAGCTATGTAGCTTCCTTTCTCGATCACCAGCACTTTATAACCTGCTTTTGCTAAAACTCCGGCCACAACTCCGCCGCCTGATCCTGATCCAACAATCACTACATCGCATTTGATTATGAAGGAAGGATTCAGGACTAAATTCCTCAGAGAGCTAACCGATACGGTAAAGCCTGAATTCTCTAGCAAACGAAACGCTGTGTTTTGCTCCTTAAAGGTGATGATCCCTTTGTAGAGTGGTCCATATAATAATTCTTCAGCATTTTTGTTTTCCTTGGTTTGGATTGTACGAGCAGATGGGTCCGGGCCTTTGTAGCCTATAGCTTTCCATGATAGGTTGTCGTCCTTGTTTTCCCCGTTCACCTGCAAAACCAAAACAGAGAATGCTGCTTCTGCATTACTTTACTATTAATAAATGCTGCGCTTCCAAGTTCCAGCCCACTTGTGAATCTCTCAGTTGAGTGCAGTTTTCAACATTAATCATGATCCACAAAGTTCTAATCAGGTCAATTACTGTGATCGTGATTGAAAACGGACTTGATCGAGATCTAGATTCATTCTAAAGAAGCGTTGTGTGTTACCTTAGTGAAGTAAAGGAGGTGAGTGAAGATCTTGAGAGAAGTGTACAAGACTCTGTAGAGATAAAACCAGTGATTTGCCCAGGAAAGCAATATCGCTTCCCTTTGGTTGTACGGAAGTTGTGAGAATCTTTGAAAATAAGGAGAACTCATAGAGAAGCATCTTCTCCCGCACAGGATTACCGATCCTAAGGCTGTGGACAAAAACCATAGCGCAGGCCGAGCCAGGGCTATCTTCGGATGGCGAACTTCTCCTTCCACGAACTCCGTAACCTAATGTTAATCAATACAATGCTGTAGTTCAATCGGAAGAAGGTTGAATGTATTTGTGAGCAGTTAATCTTACGCGTTTTGGAATCCCCGCCATTGAAGCACTGGTACTGTAAAATTGAACGACGGAGGGGTCGGAATCATCGGAGAGTTGAATTGATGGAAAGAATGTGTCGCAGACGGCGGTTACAGTCTCCATTACGCCGCGTGAACTCCAACTCGGTTTCAGTAGACCTGAAATCTCACTATTTACTCTTCCTTCTGCCATTTTCTGATGCTCAAGAGATGTGCGCATCCCGTGTGTTTGATTTATAGCTAAGTAGGAGGGAAGAGTAAATACAAATTTGTCAATTAAATCGAAAGATTTTAAAATATTATTTTATATAATAATTAACTGATCCTTTCAGATATTTTATTTTGGTGCTCTTTGCTCAGTGCCCCAAATTTGATGATATCTTCCAATTATAAAATTAGAAATATAATATATTTTCTGAGTAAAAATATATATTTATAGTCCTCTAAATTCAATTAAATACATATAAAATATCTCAAATTTCTAATATCGTTTATTATTGATATTTTAATGAATTCGTAAATTTTTAATATTTTATGCATAATTATCGAATATCAAAAGTAAATTTTGTATAATTTTTCAAACGTGTCTTATTTACGTACTTTGTAAGGGGTTTTAATTTACGAAAAACCAAATGTTAAAATGTTATGGGTAAAAAACAAATAGTATTAATAACTTTATGTGTCATTCTTGTAATTTCGTAAGTTGTAGGACATACTTTTTATAACACTTATAAGTTGGGGGCTAATTTTGTAATTTTCTCATTTTGTTTTGTTAAATAATGTGACAACTGTTTATTATTATAATTGATTCTTTCAAATATTTTATATTGTTAAATAATGGAGAACATTACGAAGATGGTTCTAATATTTAAAATAATGTAAAGTTAATATCCCTAAAGTTTGTAAATTGTATACAAAACCTCCAAAGTTTCAAAACAATTAAAAAAAATGATCCTCGAATGAATAGTATAAGTTTTCATCTTTTTTAGTATGAGTAATTTTTCATTTACATGTTATTTTTAAAATTTTAAAATTTGAAGATATAATAATTACATCTTTTTAAAGTTAATGGTCATATACAAACTATATATCATTTAAAATATTATCGAGACTTATTATTAAATATAAACGATTCTGAAACTTCGGGGTCAACCACATAATTTTAAAATTTTGAGAGTATATTGTTTACAACTTTATGTGTAATATTTTAAAAGCAATACTGTATAAACGGGTTTAGTGTATCGATATATAGGATATAGTATCATGTATATCATATCTGTACGGTCATATGAGGAGTAATAAAAAAATTAAATTATTGAAATATATAAAATACACCTTTTTAAATAATTCTAAATTTATATTATTTTTTCTTCAAAATATTATTTGATTTTTTCTAAATCAAATAAATTATATATAATCTATACTGTTTAAAACATGTAATGATTGAAAAAATATCTACCAAAAGGGTATGTGGGGCATGTTCATTGATGTCAACCGACAACTGTAATGATTTTATTGTTGATATCTCTTATGATTAATGATTTACATAGAAAAAAACTCTTTATTTATAATTATATGTTGTTATTTTATTTATGACTGAGACACAAAAATTGTTGATTTGATATTTTGGTCCTAAAAATTTCATAATTATATTAATTGTGGTCCCTACAATTTGTATCTGATAAAATTGATTATCAAACTTCAATATGTGTCATGAAATCGATTAATAATATTATCATTTGTTAAAACTAAACTCTTATGTAAAAAACAAGTTTGGGGTGATGTAGTGTCGGTGTATCCAAATATATAAGAGAAGTGAATTATATTGAAAATGTTAGATAAAATCAATTACTCACGATATCACTTTCCTTATAAGTAGAATATTTTTATTTTCACAAACGATGTGGAATATATTTCAATATGAGGCGCAAAAATCAAATCCGGTTTTTATAATAAAGTCTTTTTTTGTTGTGTTTATTTAGGGTGATGCGCAAAAATGGTCCCCGTGGTTTTGGGGTTTTGACAAATTGAGTCTTCATAGTTTTATAATTTTTGTAATTTATAACCTCAAAGTTACAGTATGGCAAAACATGTCCTCGTCTTTTGTATGTATTTGCAAAACTAGTCTCTAATTTTTATCGCATTTGGTAATCTTAGCCCCTAAAGTCTTCAATTTTGATAATTTTAGTCTCCAAATAAAAACAATGGCATATTTAATCATTGTAATTCCATATGGGTGAGATGCAAAAGTATCCACGTAGTTTGGTTCGATTTGATAATTTCAATCCAAAAAATTTCATAATTGTAATATTATGGTCCCTGTAGTTTGTAATATTGGATAAAAATATTCTCAAACATTTACAAAATCGATCCATTTCATATTTAGTAAATGAAGTATTCAGCGAAAAAATCAAATTTTGGGACCCTTTTACAATTTAGGAATCGCATTTGTCTAATTTTGCAAACTTTGAGTATTGATTTTGCAAAAAAAATTGAGAAATGAGATTGGGACCAATTTGCGAAAATAATCATTTATATTTATTTTATTGAGTTTGTTTTATTTGCGAAATAAATTGAAAATGAAATAAGATTTTTAAATCGTGATTTTTTTAACATAAAAAAACAAAATTAATATGCGTTCAACGCTAAAAATCAAGGTTTCATCACTCATGCTTAAACAATCTGTGTCATCATGACAATTCAAAAAATAATTAATTTACCCTTATTCTAATAATTATATTTATTATATTTTATACATAAGAGTATATTATTATTTTCATAAATCATGATAAAAATATCATAAATTTATATTCAATTTACAAACTTTGATGATTATTATTATAATAATAATAATCACATTTACAAACTTTGTAAATGATAAAAATAATCCTCGAATATTATTTTAACAAACTTTACGAATATTAATATACCTTTACGATTTAAAATGGTTCACATTTACGAATATTATTATAATTTACATTTACATTAAGATGGTTCTGAATTGTAAATTATAATAATAATCATATTATAATAATATTATTATTATAATAATAATTTAAAAATATATTTATAAATTTATTATTATTATATTTCACCAACTAGAAAGACAAGGAAGGTTGGGAATTATGACAAGTCACTTGTATGATCGGATATATGAAAGTGACTTCAATATGAAATAACAATGGTCTTATACAAGTTGTAAAGTCCCGTTACATCATACATTGAACCCATGATTTGACGTATTAATATCTATGTGGCATGACTCTTCAATTTTTCATATTCTCCCGTGTCGGATCGAGTCGGACTTTCCGACTCGCTCGAACACTTGACACTTGTTACAAAACGATGTCGTTTTGATTTCTTCATTAATTTGATTTTTTTCAACATCGGAAACATATCTTATATGTTTTCACGACTTTCTTACGTTGTCCATCTACTTGTAAATTATTCATGCAAGCGATAATGGACCGAAAAATGGTTATATTTTGGGAGATAATAAAATCGACGAACAATATTCATTTTTTATAAGTTAAATATTATTATATAATAAATTGGTAAATATTTGTAGTTTTAAACTTAGTTTATGCAAGTTTCTACAAATTATAACAATTATTTTATTTAATTTGTTTTTATTTAATATTATTTTATTTAATTATTCGAGTCGAATAGAAAATCCGACTATTATACTCTTGCAGAGTCATGTCGAGTTGAGTCGCACAAAATCGATCGGACTAGTTGGTGACGCATAGATGAATATTGGGTTTGGTTGGTATAGTGGTAATTAAATGGCAAGGTATGATGAGGCGTTGTACAATAAACTTTGTTGAGTTAAATGCATTCATAATAACCTTAAAAGTTGGATAAAAATAATGATATGCTCAATGTAATATTAATAAAACTACACATTTACTATTAAGATCAATAAATATAATTTACTCAAATTAATTTATTCATACATCTTAATATTCATAATTACATTAATTGAATTTTATATCAATACCAAACTATATATAAAATTGACACTTATTGAGTTATACATCTAGAATAAAAAATTATATTCAGATAATTGAAAAATATAAAAGAAAAGATGATCACATCTGAAAAGTTTTCGAGAACGAGATATTCTACTGCTATGCGATAAATACAATGTTTTTGCATTAGTTGGAATGGTACCAAAATTTTGTTTTGTTTGCTTTTTATTTTACAAAATTTTAAAAATATTAATAATATATTAATTTTAGGGTTAGAAGAAAACACGTGGTTCGACCCTAAAACCTAATACCGGGTGGTACTGATTAGAACCTAGGTTTTGATTAGTGGCCAATATAAAAACATGCCATAAATATTTTAGAATGAAAACACTAAATGGAATGCCATAAATCATAGATGATATTAACAACAATGAGAAAAACGCAAAAAAAGAAGGATAAAAGCAATGCGATTTATCTTAAATTTAAAAAAATCTCATTTTTTGAAATTACACTGAACGTACTTGGTCTCTCACGGCTAACCCAAACAAACTCATCAATTCGAGGTCGAGACGGTAATTTTGAACGATAATCTTCACATATTTCGTAGTTAAGTACTGTTCACAATATGTTGAAAAGGAAACTAACAAAGTTTTGAAAAAGTTTGGTATGATTGTTGGATCATTAAAAAAACCAACCAAGCTATATCTTTTATAAAAACGGCAATTTTGTATAGACGATAATGTTCATGTTTTTTAGATTTATATTTTAATATACACATATATATATATATAATATAGAGCATTGTTTGTAATTGACCCCTAAACTTTATAATAGTGTAAATGTGGTACCCTTAAAGTTTGTAAATTGCATATGAAACCCTCCAAGTTGATATAATGTGTGCGGTTGGCCCCTAAACTTTTAAATGTTGTAAACACCATACCCTCAAAGTTTAAGAATTGTGTTATTGGTCCCCGAACTTCCAAAATCGTTTATATTTGACCCTTATACTCGTTGATATTTTAAACGTCCCCAAAGTTTATATTTAACTTATTAACCTTGAAAAGATGTTATGATTATGTCTCTAAACTTTGAAAATTTTAAAAATAACACATAAATTATCAAAATTACTTATACGAAAAAAAGACGAAAACCACAACTATTCACCCTGAGGTCATTTTTGAACGGTTTTGAAACTTCGGGGGATTCTCACGCAATTTACAAACTTTGGAGGCATCACATTTACACTATTTTAAACATTAGAGGCTAATTACAGAATTTTCTCATATAATATATGTATATTTATTTAACTATTTTAAAATGTTACATCATCAATTTTTAAAATCTTACATATAACATAACAAACATTTCAAAAGTTCGCATTAATGTTTAATTTGAGATGAATTTCAAATCTTGGAATGAAACCAAATAATTTTTAGAAATTATCTGTATTATTATTTAAAGAATAAATTTATGAATTAAGTTTATATTTAAATATATTAAATATAACCACAATTATTTCAAGTTAGAATTGAATATTTAAAATAAATATTCATTATCAAATCCAGAGTTATCATTTGTTTGATTTCCATATTCAAAATATTATTATTTTTTAAATTATAATATAAAAATAATAAAAAATCTTGATTAACAAAAATAAGTGGATGCCAAATTTATGTCGAAGTGAATTTAATTTTGCACTCCACTTAAATTCAAAAATTTCACCAAAACTTCGGAAAAATTTAAAACTATAATTTAGATCTAATGTAAATAAAAAACAAATAATTCTTCCTTTATCAAACATCCATTTACCACGTTATATAGAATTATTGAACTATTAATTAAATATATTATTAGTGGAATATAAAACAATTATAACAGTTCTAGAAATGGAATCGCACTTTTCATTATCTTTGGTATAATAATAATTCTTTACTGTTGATCTAGTCTAAAAATATCTTGGGTATTTATTTTTAGATCAGTCAATTTATAATTAATTTGAAATTAGGTTGTTGTGGGGACACGAGCGATATACGAGGTTGGGCCCACAATGTGCGGGCTTACGTCCTCGGGAGAGCGAAGCTCTACCTTGGTTTTCACTATAATAATCAAGCGGTACAAATACAATGAGATGATAACGATAATACGGGCGAAAACGGCTCGAGAAACGATCAAATCTGCAGTCGCGCTCCACTGGACGCGAGTGAACAGTGCAGACAGACAGGCTGGTCGCGACCAACGCGGTTGGGCGCGAGGAAGGCACTGTTCGCAAGGATGGTGATTGGTCGCGACGGATGATGATTGGGCGCGGATGGAAGGCACTGTTCACGAGGATGGTGACTGGTCGCGACTGATGATGATTGGGCGCGGATGGAAGACTGGTCGCGACTGGTGATTTTAATCGCGGCTGGGCGCGTTTGGTCGCGAGTCTGGGGTTAGGTTTTGCCCTGAGAAGTGCGATAAAAGTCCGAATCCTTTCTCAATGCCTTGGTGCTCCTATTTATAGAGAAATGCAGCCCAAAACCCACTCACTTGAGCCCATAAGCCTATTTACTCCACTAAGCCCAAAATAATTAAATATTCCAAATTACAATATAATAAATACCATGTTGATGACGAAGCTTCGGGAACCACTTCGGACAAGATATTAGTCGGGAATACGATCAGAAATTTCCCGAGAACTTCGTATATTGGTCCTTTGCCTTTAGATAGCGAATAAGCAACCATATAACATCATTGCACCTGACCGGTGCACTCCCGGGTGAAAAATGACGAAAATACCCCTGGCCCCGTACGGGGCCGAAATGACCCAAAACATCTCAAAACACTTACAGAAACCTTATATGGGGTCCATCATGCCTGAATTACGAAAATACCCCTGGAATACGACTCGCAATAGACATATAAAAATACCGAAAATACCACATAGCCACGTCGGACGAGCCCCGAGGTTAACAAAATTACATAAATAACCTCGGGCAATATCAATAGTCCCCTGGTTTTCAGATTCAGATTCTGAGTCGTAAACCATATATCATGAGCTCGTCCCGAAAGCCAGTTATCGTTCTGGGGCCCCGACGAGGAAATCCTTAGCACGGTTGAAAACCTCTCGTCGATACGATCGTTTTGACACTAAGTACGTCAAATTCTGAGCTCGGGTGAAAATTTCGAGGTTTTTCCGTCTCGGGATTCTGCTCCTATAAATACACTGTTCGCTCCTCACAATTCATTCTCTCGCGCGGACTTCTGAACTCTCGCGACCAATCAAGCTCTCGCGACCAACAGTCTAACTGTGCCACTCGCGATCAATCACACCTACTATACCACTCGTGACATATCGCTTGGTGGACTTCTCGCGACCAAACATAATACTGTACCACTCGCGACCAAACTCGTAAGTCGCGACGAAACGTGTAACTTAAACCAGGATCACTGTTCTACTCGCGACGATAACTCGCGAGTACTGTATCATTCGCGACGAAACTTCCACTGGTCGAGACTCGGACTTAAAACTTTGTAAAAATTAATTTCAAAAAGATAAATTTGAATTTAAATTTACCAATGTCTTCCGATCGCACCGAATCTTCGGGCTCTGCTACCTCATCTTCGAACCATTCGGACTCCTCGTCCAATCCGGGGAGTTTCGATTCGATCTCAGCCCCGTTTCCTCCTTGCCTTTCCACTGTAAATTCTCATTTTTTCGAGAGGGTAGCTCATCTTGAAAACACCCTCGGCCCTCAAAATTCCGCGGTTAAAGCTCTTAAGTCCTTTAACCAACCTCATAGCATGCATTCTCGGAAGTGGAGATATATTCTTGAGCAATATTATTTCCCTTCCGACTGTGTGCTATGTCAACCTGAAACTAGCGACCGTCTCTTGACGCCTCCTATCGCCACCCATACTATCTCTCTCGAACACTTAGAATGTGGCCTTCGCTTCCCTCTTCATCATTTCCTTGTAGAATTGCTCTCGCATTTACAAATTCATTTTTTCCAACTAACTCCAAATTCAATTTCTTTTGTCGTCGCCTTCATAATATTTATGGAGGTGAATTGTATTCCTCCAACCATAGACCTTTTCTTCCAAATATTCTATATCGGTGCTGCCGTCAATTTTGGTGCCCAGGGTTGTATATATTTCCGCCCGCGGCACAAGACGAGCCCGTTTCCTTTTTCTGCACCCCACTCCAACCACGACTGGAAGAGACATTTCTTCTTCATCTGCGGGGTGGAGGAAACGAGGTTGTCTCCTTTGAGCCTTCCTTGGCGGTTCCCCGTTGAAGGGGAACCATTTTTTCCTGAGGCCTATGGCCCTAAATCTCGGACGGCCCTTCCGAGGCCCCTGAGGAAGGCACTCCTTGACTGCTCTAGGTCTGACGGCGCTGACTGGACCGTGAAGACCTTACTTTACGCTCCGATCTTGGTTGCTTTCAGCCACCTTCCGGTCCCCCCCCCCCATTTTAGTAGAGAACTGCTAGGTACCTCATCCGTATATTCATATAGGGGCTAAATTTAATAATTCTTCTTTGATAGGATCAACGCTTAGGAACCTGATTCAACTTGTCTTTAAATTCAAACTCCGCGTTTCTCACTTAACTTGCGTATTTTGCAGATAACATAATGGCTCCCGCTCAGGATCAAACCAAAAAGGGGGATCGGCTGAATTTCCTCCGTGATCTTCTCACGGAAGACGATGAGCTCATTTTTGAGGCGCCACCGGGGACTCGGAACCGAACTGCTGCTTCCGAGCTGGCATCAAGTCTGCGAGAATCGGCGTCCCCGACTGAAGGAATAAGATGTGACACTCCTCCACCACCACAACCTGCTGCAGCGGTGGCCAATCCCGAGCCGGTAGAAGAGGATCCGGCTGCAACAATTACTGAGAGCCCCGAAGACCTAATCCCGTTGTCTCGGCGATTAGGATACACGGTTGAGGAGCCCACCCCTGATGACGGCATGTACGACTTCGCCGAGAACTTAGTGGATATCATCGGGGATGATGAGGAGGGCGAGATAAGTGGGGATCAACCGACGGGATCCGATGGTGGAGGAAACACGCCAGGAAGCCTGCTCGGAGGAGGGACCAGTCAGGTGCCTCGCTTGGACAAGGGAAAAAGACCGACGGAGGAGCCCGCCGTCTTCGAGATCGCGGAACCCAACAGAAAGATTGGGTTAACCGACAATTTTATCGATGCCTTCCGTATACATGACATCCCGAGGCTGACGGTCAAGGAATGGCTCGATATGGGACTCCGGGCCGGCTTTGTGTTGATAAAGGATGGACTCACTTTCCGAATTCCGAGGTGCGACAATGTGTCGAGTCGGCCGGCCCTGGCATACTTGGAGCGGAACCCAGAGTTACCGCCTCGTGGTCGGGATGACCACACAGTGTTTACCGACGCCGGTCGGTTAATGAGTCAGACCGCGACGATGCGTCGCGCCATTGGGGTGGTTCGTCGCGACACTAACGATGATTTCTTTATAACTTTATCCTTTACACTGTATATACTAACCCTTCTTGTTTTCATTTCAGATGGAGCGCACTATAATCGAGTTGGGCACCGCAGCTGCAGTAGGGGAATACTGTATGCTCAGACATTCGGAGCTCGACTCGCCAGACATTATCGGGGAGCAAACCAAAAAGGCGGCGGAGAAGCTGATGCAGAATCAGTGAGATAAGCATGCCCAGGAGGTGGCAGCACTCCGAGAAGAGCATAGCAAAGCAATTGACTCTTTGCTTCGGGCTCACCGCAGCGAGCTAACGAAGAACTCCACCTTCCACATCGGGAAAAAGCACGCCCTTGAGCAATCCATAGAAACCCTCAAGGTCAACGAGAAGTACGCACAGGACAATTTGAAGGAGATCCGAGAGCAAACTGAGGAGAAACTGAGGAAGGCCAAAGAAGAGAACGCGGCCAACAAAAAAGCTCTCGGGAAAGCCGTGGAGGAGGTCAAAGAACTCACAACAAAGACTGAAGGCCTCCAATCTATCACCGATCGACTCCGGGCACGAATCTCCAAGCTGCCGTCCCAGATTAACGACTGCTTCCGAAAGTTAATCTGGGAGTACACGGTTCACTCCCCTACTTTCCGGAACCTGGGGGCGGTAGCTCATGCCAAGTCGAACGTCATGTACTTCTTACGGGGGAGTGTCCAGACGCAAAGAATCCTGGGCATATCCATGACCGCTGAGGAGAAAAAGAAGCTCGATCCCAAGCTCAACGGGAAGTTCGAGCCTATACCCGATGAGGACATGCTGGATTGCTCACAGGATCCGTTCGGGGCGCTACATTTCAGCTTAAATGAAGATCTTCACCAGCAACTTTACTCGGAGGATATCGAGACGGAGGAGGGTCCATCTCCGGATGCGTTTAGGAGGTTGGCTACTTTATTCTTGGAGCCAATGGGCCGTGTCGTGGCAGAGCTCCTGAAAGACGACGATGTAATGGCGGCGTATAATCCTCATATATATACCCCCGCTAGTGTGACTGGAGCTCGGGAGCGTCACGAAGATGAAATGGCGAGGTTTACGGCTGCCAAACCTCCATCTTCCCAAAAAATAAAGCTGGTGAAAAAGCGCCCCAGCGGGCCTGGTGAAGGCTCAGTCTCCCTGAAGAAGTAGAAATAAACTTCTACATCTGATTTCTTCGATTTTTGTATCATCTCCTCATTTTGTATTCCCCGTGTATATAAAGTTTTTTTTTTATTTACCTTTCAATTCTTCGGCTGTATTTTCGAATAAAGAACCATACTCTGAATAATGCAAACTCTCCTCTTCTCAACTTTTTTTTCTCGCCACATTCTTCAAGAAATATATAATTCCGAATAATCCACCTCAAGAAATAACCCTTCAAGTTAATAAGAATATATGTGAAACTCCGATATGGATGCGCAACAATAGCGCATATAATAATAATCAGGATGCGTAGAAGTCCCCAGTGTGGCGGAGCTTGTATCGGTCTGCGATAAATTCTAAGGCGAACGCCCCAATGAAATGAGTGGATACTCAAAATAAGTCCACCGTTCTGCATTTACCAATATATCTTTGCCACCGGTATATACTTACACCCGGGGCCGTCATACTTTCGCCGCCGGTATATACTTGCACCCGGGGCAATCACACTTACTCGGCCCGTCCATAAGACGGCGCCGTCGTACATTCGACCCGTTCATAAAACGGTGTCATTCGGCCCGTCCATAAGACGGTGCCATCGCACTTTCGACCCGTTCATAAAACGGTGTCATTTGGCCCGTCCATAAGACGGTGCCATGCGGAAAAGGACCAGCCTCCGGCTAGGGCGCGACCCCCGTCGGCGTGTCATGGAGGAGTCAGGTATATACTTGCACCCTGATTTGCCACGGAAATATACATCACAACAAACAGGCCTCTTAACATATTCCAACAGTCATTATGTACAGACGGTTCTGCCGCGGACAGGAAGACTCATCATGTTCAAAATATTTTGACACAGTATTTAGTTTGACGAGTTTGAAAATGATCGACTATAAAACCGATGGTACATTGCGTTTCTAATCTAACTTATTTAATTTATTCCAACCTCCTTCGTACTAAAACGCAATGGACCTACTCCTACCTTACCAGTCCCCTAGTCGATTGAATTCATGTCGTCAAAAAAGATACTTAAAAATTTAGAATATGACCACCAAAAAGAGGGGAAATTTTTATTTTCAAAAAGATCGATGAGTCACGTCTATACATAATACTTGCGCAAATTGGAAATATGCCAAGTCCGTGGCAGCTCCTCCCCGCTCATATTTGCGATTTTGTACGTACCTTCCTTCACTACGGCCGTTACTCTGTACGGTCCTTCCCACTTTCGATCCAACTTGCCAACATGCTTTGAGACTTCCACTTTCCTAAGAATCAAGTCTCCAACTTTTAACAACATAGGTCGAACGCCTTTATCATGCTTCTTAACCATCCGCCTTTTACATACCTCCATTCGTATTGCGGCTCTATCGCGGATATCATCAATACAGTGAAGGTCCAACTTTCTCATATCCTCGTTCAACACCTCGTCATAAGCGATAACTCTTTCCGATAAGATAGTCACTTCTACCGGAGACACGGCCTCAGAGCCATATACTAAAGAGAAAGGGCTGAATCCGGTAGTTGACCTCTGTGATGTCCGATATGCCCACATCACATTATGCAATTCATCCACCCAAGAGCCTTTGGATTCATCTATCCGTGTTTTCAGCTGTTGTAGGATAATACGATTGATAACCTCTGTAAGCCCGTTTGTTTCTGGGTGTGCCACGGAGGTAAACCGCTGTTCAATTCCATAACTCTCACACCATTCATTAACCCTCTTTCCGGCAAATTGCGTTCCGTTATCTGATACCAAAATCCTGGGAATTCCGAATCGACACACGATGTACCTCCAAAGGAAACTAATAACTTCATGTTCCCGAACTCGCGATACAGCCTCAATCTCTATCCACTTAGAAAAATGTTCCACGGTCACGATACAGAATTTCTTTTGGTTAGGTGCCTTCGGGAATGGTCCAAAAATATCAATGCCCCACATATCGAAAGGGCATGTCGTTGGCAGAGGCTTCATACTAGTTCTTGGCACATGATGCACGTTCGAATGGAACTGACAAGCAGAACAAGCCCGAAAAAAATTCACACAATCTTTCACCAGTGTTGGCCAAAAATAACAGGCCCTCTTAACCTTGTTCGCCAAAGATCGACCTGCTGAATGATCACCACAGTCCCCAGCGTGAACTTCTTCTATAACGGCCTTTGCCTGTACTGGGGACAAACATCGAAGATATGGGCCTCCGAAATTCTTCTTATACAGCTTATCATCCACATATACAAAATTTGTAGCTCTTTGCATAGTTCTTCGGACCTCGCCTTCGTCGGTAGGCAATTCTCTCTTGATTAGATAATTCACAATAGCATCCTTCCATGATGGCTCGTCGGTTACGGCATCCAATAAAAACCATGTCTCATTCGAAAGTCCCAAATTAGCCATCTCGGCCGTCTGTTTCTCCAATGGACTGACAGAGGGCTAGTAGTGGATCATTGTTGTTACATTCGACTCATCCGAGAGTTCCAAAATCGTCGCTGCCTTTGCAAGACCGTCTGCACGCGTGTTTTCCTCCCTTGGGATACACGTAAGCGTAAATATCTTAAGATTCTTAGCCGCCTCTTTGAGCTTTTCCAAATACATGCACAAATGGTTCCCCTTGGTGGAGTAAGTATCTGCAAATTGGTTCACCACTAACTGCGAATCAAAATGAGCATGCAAACGAACGATTCCAATTTCCACTGCCAAGTTAATACCAAATATCAAGGCTTCATACTCGGCGACGTTGTTAGTTGCAGGGAAGCGCAACTTCACAGCATACTCATGTTCTTCACCAGATTTCCTTTCTTTAAAATAAACACCAATATGGCTCGCCCGGCAGATACCGATCCATCGACAAAGGCGTCCCAATACTCCTGAATACCCAATTCCTCCGACCGAGTCATCTCTACTATGAAATCCACTAATACTTGGGCCTTTAATGCTCGCCTGGAGATATACTCTATCTGATACTGGCCCAATTCGATATTCCACTTCGCTAGCCTACCAGAGGCATCAATCTTTGATAACACGCTTCGGATAGGCTGATCTGTCAAGACTGCAATATGATGTCCTTGAAAATAGTGCCTCAATTTCCTTGAGGCGACGATCAGGGCTAATACGAACTTCTCTAAATCAGTATATCGGGATTCCACTCCCTGCAATTTCTTGCTCACATAATATATCGGTCTGTGTTCTTTGTCGCTAAGTCTGACCAACGCGGCGCTCACTGCCTCTTTTGTCACTGACAAATATAAACCCAACGGTTCTCCCGGAGATTGAGGAGACATAAACGGTGGTTTACTCAGATAATCTTTCAAACTCTCAAAAGCCCTGCTACATTAGTCGTCCCAATACAAAAGATTCGTCTTACGCAGAACCTTAAAAAATGGCAAACTTCTCTCTGCAGATCGTGAGATGAAGCGATTTAATGAGGCTAACCTCCCAGTTAGCCTTTGAACTTCCCTAACAGTCGTCGGATGGGTCATTTCTTGGATAGTTGTTATCTTATCTGGATTCATCTCAATTCCTCTTTCAGATACCATAAAGCCGAGAAATTTACCTCCTTTCACACAAAAAGCCCACTTGAGCGGATTCAATTTCATTCTATACTTTCTCAGCACCCCAAAACAATCATTCAAATACTGGATGTGATTATCCCCATGTTTACTCTTTATTAATATATCGTCGATATAAACCTCCAAAGACTTTCCGATCATATCTTTGAACATCGAATTCATTAAACGTTGGTAGGTGGCCCCAGCATTTTTCAACCCGAATGGCATAACTCTATAGCAAAAAACGCCTTTNGCCCGATCACGCAGACCACGCCTCGGTCCCAACCTCGTTTTACATCCCGCGATAACAACCTCTAACAAACCTGTCAGAGGCGGTTACAGAGCGTGATTTACACACGCCGTCAACTCTATAAATACAGGGCGCGACGACGGAAATAGCAGGACTTTTTGGATGCGTAAGAACATGTCGTTACCCTGCCGGAGTTCTTACTGCTTTCTTTTCCTTGTCATTTTCATTAAGCATCTGCTGTATTGATTATGAATTATTCGATTAGTGAACAGGCTAAGAGCATAATCTGTTCTTAGTCAAGTGGTTTTCACCCCAATTCCTGGGGTTTCCACTATACATCGCTGTGCATTTACTTATTTCCAGCTTTTATTCGTCTTCCACATCTAAAACAAATCAGAACCGAGTTTGTTTGCTAAACGAACAGGACGACTGTTGGTACCCCCTAAAAAGGGACCATAACAGTTTGGCGCCGTCCGTGGGGACGATTCTCTAATCCCATTTGAGTTTTCTACCAGGGATAGGATAATCAAAGGCATGGCGACTGGAACTCCGACAAATAATAGTGACGTGCTTCTCGACAGTCTCCCAGCACCAACATTCACTTTACAGGATCTGGAAGCTGTCGTCAGGAAGGTGGTAATGGAAATTACGTCGGACAGAAGTGGAACAGAACCACCGGCTGTTTTAAGCCATGTTCCCAAAAGCAGAGGATACGAGAGTGACCCTGACGAGCGCAGTACTGATGAAGAAGAAATCATCAGGCGTGGAGTGACAATGGGGAGGCCTAGATATCGGTCTACACCTCCTCCTCCAGCCAGAGCTCTAACTCCCGCTCCTGGAAATGATCAGGAGCAGATGCAACGACGAATTGATGAGCTCACCAGGGAGTTGGAGAGCATGCGTGCGCTGAGGGATTGCGAACCTAATCTGGGACGCAATCCTGGTTTATTTAACAGGGTCATGGAGGCCCCTATCAGGAGAAATAAGAATGATGACTGGTGGCATAATTTGCATGCGGTCCAGACATCGTCTCATCAATCTGAAGGCATATCAGTCGCCTTGGGAGATTTAATGCTCCCCTTTTCTGAAGAGATCTGGGCAGCAGTCCTAGATCGGCATTATCGCAACCCCGAGGGGTTGCCGACATTTCGTGGTGATGGTGATCCAATCGATCATGTTGCCGATTTTGAATTGCCCATGGGAACGGTTCGAGCCTCGGATTCACTGAAGTGATGCATCTTCGCGGCAGGATTACAAGGCGATGCCCGAACGTGGTTCAAGAATTTGCCGGCCCGATCCATACAGTCGTATGGAGGATTTATTTTGGCTTTCTCAGAGCAATTTGCTCCAAATGTAGGACTGCCCCGAAGCAGACAGAAACTATATCATCTAAAGTATATCCCGGCAAAGATGAGCCTTCGATCCTTCATGGAGAAATTCAACAGGACCGCCCGGGGTATCAAGCTCGAGCTCCGGGATAAAATCGATATTCTACAGAAGGTCCTAGGACCGTGCGACCTTTCGGCCAGCTTGGTGAAGAGCCCACCATCCACCTTGGGAAAACTTCTTCAGAAAATAAACAAGTATATTAAGGTGGATGAAGCGTTGGGGCTTGGTTATCGGAAGCCTAGCGGGAATTCTGAGCCCGCAGGTGATCATAGGGTTTCCTACCCTAAGGAGCAGTCGCGAGAGGTAACGGATGTAAGCGAAAAAGACGTCCCCCCGAAGCAGGAGGACAATCGGGTGTATTGCGAGCTCCATCATAACCGCGATCACCCGACCCTGAAGTGCCCGCTGTTGAAAGAGACAGTAGAGACAATGAGTAAAGAAAAGCCCGACCGGAATGGTCAGAAGGGCAAGCGAGCATAATCCCCCCGAAGGGGCCACCAAGGTGACGATCGTCATAGGCCGCGGGGAAGAGATAATCGGGGACAACCCCGAAACTACAACGATCGGACGGAGGACCGAAGGTCTCCTCCGCCAGAGCAAGAAAGAGGCCAACACGGTCGTGAGAAATATGGTCATGGCCGAAGAAGAAGAGGGCGGGGCCACGGCGGTAGAGCCCCGCAGAACGAGGGTGGAAGACAGGGGCATGCCGCTCCACCACCTGCGGTAACTGGTGCCCAACCTCCTCAAAATGAGGTGGCACCGAGAGAAGTAGCCGGGGATATTTATGTTATCTCCGGTGGTTTAGGAATAAATGAATCGGTCCGGTACCGAAAGAGGATCGCGCGCGGAGACTCCGAGTCTATGGCGTTGGTAAAATATGATCCCATGGAACGGTCCTCCTTCTTCAGAGAGGACATCACTTTCACCCCGGCTGATCGGGAAGGGATCATCGACCCATGTGACGATCCCCTTACCATCACTGGATCATCGGGAATCGTCGTGTCCATAGAATTTTAGTGGATACTGGGGCTTCGTGCAATCTAATGAAACGCGAAGTCGCCGAAATGCTGGGAGCGGCTGTTCACGATCTCCCGATCGCTAACATAACTCTTTGGTCGTTCGACCAAAGGAGCGTTATTCCAAGCGGGAAGATGCTATTCCCAGTTATCCTTGGAGAGCCATCCAAGGACCGATCGGAAGACCTGGAATTCATTATCGTTGAAGTCGACTTGGCTTACAACGCTATTATCGTACGGACCGGCCTTAGTAAGTTTGAGGCGGTCCCTTTTACTTATCACATGATGCTCAAATTCCCCTCTATTCATGGAGTTATTTCTGTCAATGGGGATCAGAAAGTAGCTAGGCAATGCTACATGAGCTCGTGCCGAACTTTGGCACCGGTTAAAAGGGTCCGGGTGGATCTGCTGGGAGAGTTGCCGCACCCGAGGCAAGCAATGGAACCCGTAGGGTTCAAATTGATCAACATGGTTGAGGATGACTCAACCAAGACAACTCGCATCGGGGCACATCTGGCCCCTGACTTTGAAAAAGAACTGATCCACCTACTGAGAAGCCACGTGGATATATTCGCATGGACCCCGGACGATGTTCCGGGGATTGATCGATCCGATAGCGAACAAACGAGTCCACCCAAGAGAATTCTTTGAAGGCGATCTCGTCCTCAAAAGCATTAAGGTGCAGAGGAACATTGGAAAGCTGGACAGAAATTGGGAGGAATCGTATCGAATATCGAAGAAATTGGAATCAGGTGCGTATAAACTTGAAACATTGGATGGTATAGAGGTCTCCCGAACTTGGAATGTCATGAATTTAAGGCGATATTTCTTATGAATCTTCGATTAATATGTTTGACTCAATGAAATACATTCTCTTAAACGTAAGTAGAAACAAGTAAGTACAAATACAAACTATTTCTAATGGAATGATGGACCGATCTTGAAGTTGGGTGGAGTAGGACGAATCTGGACTGGTGACCGAAGCTTCTTGTCCGCAAGGCTCCCAAGTTGTAGTGACCGCTCTNTCTGAAGAGATCTGGGCAGCAGTCCCAGATCGGCATTATCGCAACCCCGAGGGGTTGCCGACATTTCGTGGTGATGGTGATCCAATCGATCACGTTGCCGATTTCGAATTGCGCATGGGAACGGTTCGGGCCTCGGATTCACTAAAGTGCCGCATCTTCGCGGCAGGAATATAAGGCGATGCCCGAACGTGGTTCAAGAATTTGCCGGCCCGATCCATACAGTCGTATGGCGGATTCATTTTGGCCTTCTCTGAGCAATTTGCTCCAAATGTAGGACCGCCCCGAAGCAGGCATGAACTATATCAGCTGAAATATATCCCGGCAAAAATGAGTCTTCGGTCCTTCATGGAGAAATTCAACAGGACCGCCCGGGGTATCAAGCTCGAGCTCCGTGATAAAATTGATATTCTACAGCAGATCCTAGGACCGTGCGGCCTTTCGGCCAGTTTGATAAAGAGCCCACCATCCACCTTGGGAAAACTTCTTCAGAAAATCAACAAGTACATTAAGGTGGATGAAGCGCTGGGGCTGGGTTATCAGAAACCTAGCGGGACTTCTGAACCCGCAGGTGATCATAGGGTTTCCTACCCTAAGAAGCAGTCGCGAGAAGTAGCGGCTGTAAGCGAAAAAGACGTCCCCCCGAAGTAGAAGGACAATCGGG
Source organism: Utricularia reniformis (assembly GCA_009725065.1). Lineage (NCBI taxonomy): Eukaryota > Viridiplantae > Streptophyta > Magnoliopsida > Lamiales > Lentibulariaceae > Utricularia > Utricularia reniformis. The sequence continues at coordinate 308,825 of RWGZ01001072.1, forward strand.
TGTATTGCGAGCTCCATCATAATCGCGATCACCAGACCCTGAAGTGCCCGCTGTTGAAAGAGACAGTAGAGGCAATGAGTAAAGAAAAGTCCGACCGGAATGGTCAGAAGGGCAAGCGAGCAGAATCCCCTCGAAGGGGCCACCAAGGTGACGATCGTCACAGGCCGCGGGGAAGAGATAATCGGGGACAACCCCGAAATTATAACGATCGGACGGAGGACCGAAGGTCTCCTCAGCCAGAACAAGAAAGAGGCCAACACGGTCGTGAGAACCGTGGTCAGGGCCGAAGCAGAAAATGGCGGGGCCGTGGCGGCAGAGCCCCGCAGAATGAAGGTGGGAGACAGAAGCAGGCTGCTCCCCCACCTGCGGAAACTGGTGCCCAACCTCCTCAAAATGAGACGGCACCCAGAGAAGTTGCCGGAGATATTTATGTTATCTCCGGTGGTTTGAGAATAAATGAATCGGTCCGGGACCGAAAGAGAATTGCACGCGGAGACTCCGCTGAGAGCTCCGAGTCTGTGGCGCTGGTGAAATATGATCCAGTGGAACAGTCCTCCTCCTTCAGAGAGGACATTATTTTCACCATGGCTGATCGGGAAGGGATCATCGATCCATGCTGACTGGTAAGGGATCCCTTACCATCACTGGGATCATCGGGAATCGTCGTGTCCACAGAATTTTAGTGGATACTGGGGCTTCGTGCAATCTAATGAAGCACGAGGTCACCGAGATGTTGGGAGCTGCTGCTCACGATCTCCCGATCGCTAACATCACTCTTTGGTCGTTCGACCAAAGGAGCGTCATTCCATACGGGAAGATGTTATTCCCAGTTACTCTTGGAGAGCCATCCAAGGACCGGTCGGAAGACCTGGAATTCATTATCGTTGAAGTCGACTTGGCTTACAACGCTATTATCGGACGGACCGACCTTAGTAAATTTGAGGCGGTCCCTTCTACTTATCACATGATGCTCAAATTCCCCTCAATTCATGGAGTTATTTCTGTTAAGGGGGATCAGAAAGTAGCTAGGCAATGTTACATGAGCTCGTGCCGAACTTTGGCACCGATCAAAAGGGCCCGGGTGGATCTGCTGGAAGAGTTGCCGCACCCGAGGCAAGCAATGGAACCCGTAGGGTTCAAATTGATCAACCTGGTTGAGGATGACTAAACCAAGACAACTCGTATCGGGGCACATCTGACCCCGATGTTTATACCACCGCATTATTAGAGCCGGATATTTTTGGCCAACATTGCTCGCTGATGCCAAGTAATACACTAAGCGTTGCGTCATATGTCAATACCACGCTCCACTCCCGCAATTGCCTGGGGCTCCCCTATCGATTACCCCATTACCTTGTCCGTTTGACAGATGGGGGATCGACATCCTCGGACCTTATCCCCGGTCCATAGGGCAAAGAAAATTTTGTATTGTAGCGGTGGAATATTACTCGAAGTGGATCGAAGTAGAAGCTGTAGCCATTATCTCAAAAAAGGTGGTCAAGCACTTTATATGGCGAAATATTGTGAGCCGCTTCGGGGTTCCTCGAGCGCTCGTATCTGACAATGGGACTCAGTTCCGTGGAAAAAGCATACGGGATTTATGCACCAAGTTGGGCATCATTCAGCATTTCTCATCAGTAGCCCATCCTCAGACCAATGGACTTACGGAAGTATCTAACAATGTTATCCTGAAGGGATTGAAAACCAAGTTAGAAGACTTTGGGGGTAAATGGCCCGAACACATCTATGAGGTCCTATGGGCATACCGAACCACACCTCGCTCAACAACCCAGGAATCACCTTTCTCATTGGTGTATGGGACCGAAGTTGTTAGCCCGGTGGAGGTGGCCATCCGATCACCTCGGATATCTCAATACGATGAGCATATGAATGGTGAAAGGCGGTTATTGGACCTCGAGATGATCGAAGAAATGAGAGATGCAATCTATGCACGGATGCGTGCTTATCAGCGAACTATGGAACGAGCCCATAACAAACGAGTCCTCCCAAGGGAATTCTTTGAAGGCGATCTCGTCCTCAGAAGCATTAAGGTGAAGAGGAACGTTGGAAAGTTGGACAGAAATTGGGAGGGACCGTATCGAATATCGAAAAAATAGGAATCAGCTGCGTATAAACTTGAAACATTGGATGCTATAGAGGTCCCCCGAACTTGGAATGTCATGAATTTAAGGCGATATTTCTTATGAATTTTCGATTAATGTGTTTGACTTAATAAAAAATTCCATTAAACGTAAGTAGAAAACAAATAAGTACAAAATAAACTATTTCTAATAGAATGATAGACCGATCTTGGAGTTGATTGACTTAGGACGAATCTGGACTGGTGACCGAAGCTTCTTGTCCGCAAGGCTCCCAAGTCGTAGTGACCGCTCTGACGAGTCAGATGCTCCTGCACTTGCCCAGCCCCATGGATGAGTTGTCATTCTCCCAGAACTCATTACAAACTAAGACACTCCCTTCAACGGCATTCAGTCTTTAGTGATGACTTTTTGTACATATGAAATCTACTACAAATGGATGATAGTCAGCATATCGAAACATAAGATCAGTATTAACATAAGACGTATTATAAGCCAAGCTTAGCCAGCAAAACCTAAGGGACTCTATTAGAACCAAGGTTCGGCCAAAGCTCACAAAAACTCATAGTTAATGCAGATTACGCCTATCCAATCGAGTAATGACTCCAAGGACGGAATAAGAGTGACCCATACACCATGTCAAACGACCGATCCAATCAGAGTTAATATGAATAAACCAAACATAACGTCTGGGACCGATGGTTAACACCCTATAAGAGTCCCCGATCTTATACTTAGTGATTAAAACAACTTCGTTAAAGTAAAACTTATTAGTTTATTTAGAAGTTAGTTATGTCACTTCGTTCTGGTGATTAAAATAATCAGAGCTGAAGAAAAAAAAAGATTTATACTGAATAAAGAGTAAGACAGATACAAAGTAATGACTAGATCTAACTAATCTGTCCTTCCTCTTTATCTTCCACTTCGGGCTCCTGGGGTTCGGTCCGGGCCGCGAGCCGCTTCAATTCTTCTTCTTGATCGGCCACCTTCTGGTTGACCGTTCTCTCCATCTCTTCAAAGAGATAGAAGAAAGGGTCTTCTTCCAGAACAGGTTCTTCCAAGGTCGGAATAACTTGAAACTTGCCATCTCTTTCAAGTGGCTCGATCATCTTCCATCGCTCGTCCGAAGGGGAAAGCCCGAACTGCTGAATAACTTGCTCTCGCATGTTATCCAAATACTTTACAGTATAAACCCAGTGTATGTTATCCGCTAAAGCGAATAACAAAGGGGAATGAGCGAACCCCAGAACCGCTTCCCGGACCGAACCTTCGGTCGAAGTGCGGGCCCTTGTCAACTCCTCTTCCAAGGCCGTCTTGTCTTCTTGGGCCCGAAGGAGAAGCTCGTTTAGCTTGATTCTCTTCTCCTGGGCCTGAACTTGGATTTCGTTGATTTCTTCTTCTTTGGCCCGCAGCTTAGCCTCCAGGTCGGCAATATGCCCCTGAGCTGTTTGTCCCGTCTTCTCCAGCTCAGAGACTTTATCAGCTAAGAGTGAGATCTCCGTCCCGGCTCTTAGCAACTCATTGTCAAGTCGGTCACGGTCCTCCCGTACCATTACCAACTCAGTATGCTTTATTTCAACTTGCATTTTTGCAAGGTCAAGTTGATCTTGTACTTGTTGGGATACAACGCTACCACCCTGGTTCTTCTCCACGGTGATAGCAGTTGTGAAAGCTTTCCTCAACATCTGCATAAGACAACGTATTCTTAAGTAAAAGTTCGGGCCTTCATGTCAAGTGAAATTACCTTAGTGGTGAGGTCGAGGAAGACTTCCATGATTTCTTCCTCAGTCACGAGACGTTCTTTGGGTTATGCTCTCCATAAAGGTGGAAGTCCTTTAGGAAAGCAGTCCTCCAGGAGGTTAGCTTCCTCCCCTTACTGAACTTGTCCAGGAGGCCCAGAGCAACTCCCCAGTCGGAGTTAGTCTTCGGGCTCGATCCAGGCTCCTTCAAAACGATCCCCTTAGTGGGGACCGGAGCGCCGTCCCCCTTTCTCAGCTTTTTCAGCTCCTGCGGGGCTTCCGCTTCGGTCGCCCTTTTCCCTTTTCCTAAGGGGACCGGCGGCAGGGAGACGTTCACCTTGAGCTGAGGAACGGGGAGAACCTTCTCCACGGGAACGGCTCCCTGCAGCAACAAAGTAATAGTTTTAGCACTAATGAATGAGGCATTACCGATTTGATAGAGGCTGGATAAGCTCAAAGAACGAACCGAGCCTTTATCACCTCCTCTACCACTCCAAATACCCGAAACGCAGGCCCGTCCCCAGATGAAGACTGCCCTGTGCAGCGAAGGGTCAGCGTGCCCGCGCCGGTTGTTTGGATCGGGGGGTTCCCGGACCCCGAAGGGACCAGCGTACCCCCCGTTGCTGATTCACTTCCTTCAGCGATGCCCGCTGCTTCCCTTTGTCCCTTAGAAGGACGGACCGAAGCAGCTGCCATGCGTTTAAAGTGCGAGCTCGGCATTGTCTCAGTTGAATCTGCAAAACAAATGCATAAGGATCAGGAAAGATTTAAATATAAACACTACATCATACCCGATCTTTCTGATGGATCTGAACTAGAAAAAACCCCCTTCGGGGCTGGGGCTCCGGTCCTACCCGCAACACCTATTTCTATCAATCTTTTCTCTCGAATCAGATCTTTTCGCCTAAGGCGTGCTTCGGGAGGGGGGAACATCGCAAGCGTATTTGCGGTGTCCGTGCGGGAGGGGTTGAACCTACTTCGGTCCAACTGACCTATGCGTGGGTGGGTGAGGCGCGGCCATACTTTCAACAGATCCTATTTGGGGACTGTTATCCACACATATCAGGCCTCCCACGCATGGAGAGATTCTTCCTTATCTACAATTGCGCACTATTTGGTGCCCACCGCTATATAATATAACTTGCGGCAACCTAACACACCCTTCCCCTTTCGGGATCCTACCAAGAACAGGTTAAAGAAGTGTTCTAGGTTCGAGGGCTGATTCTGTTGGTAACAATAAAAAATGAACGCTATTATATACACATAACTGCCCGGGAACAACGCGAAAGTGGGGCAGTGAATCTCCTTAAGCACGGCCGTTTCAAAGGGATGTAGCGGAAAACGAAGCCCGCACTTTAGAGAGGCATAACTGACCGGAATGGCCGATGCCGGCACATTCATTTCCGCCGGAAGGAAACATGGAATATCTTCCCGTCCCTTCCAGATAGAGTAATGTGCCGAAATTGAAAACCTAGACCTAAAATCCTCAATGTCCAACTCAAACATAGAAGGGTAACGCATTTTGTGAGGAGCCATGAGTGTATACCTTAGGAAAAACGGATTGAAAGAGGGTTGGACGTAAAATCGATTGAGGGCACAGAGAACTTGCTGCGATTTCTCCTTCTCGATAATGACGGTGAGGAGAAACAGTGCCCAGAATCCTTATTTAAATATTAATCTCCCAGCCAATGGTGTGCCGCCACGTAATACTGCCCAAGACAGCGACAGTATGGAGCGCACTCATCACGCCTCTTGAACTGTCAAATGTGAAGAGGAGCGGGTCGAGATATTAATATTTAAAGAATAACAAAGATAAAAATATAACTTAAATATACGTTGTTAAGTTTCAAATGTAATTGGCTCATACACTAAGGGAAAGATCGGTCCCCTGGACTCTCACTGTCTACAGGTACGGTCCCTCGTTCTCATGAGTGTGCAAACATCATGTGATCGGCCTTGTATCACCTCTGCGATTGGAAATCAGGCCCGAGGGGCTAGTGATGAGAACTTTAGGATCGGGTACCTTGTGATGGGTAAGGCCCAGCAACCGTTGGGCGGATTCAAATAGTGAAAACAAATTCCTACAGCCCATTTACACACTTAAGGAAGAGCGGCCCGATGTTCAATGAGAGGACCGAAGATAACCTTAACGAAATAAAGCGTTTTCTGCCAGCTGGCTTCTGGGTTCGGTCCGAACGGTTACAGAACGGTTACAAACTCACGTTTTCCACGCTTCGGGTCTTCCCACGCTTCGGGCCCGATCACGCAGACCACGCCTCGGTCCCAACCTCGTTTTACATTCCGCGATAATAACCTCTAACAAACCTGTCAGAGGCGGTTACAGAGCGTGATTTACACACGCTATAAACTCTATAAATATATGGCAAGACGACGGAAATAGCAGGACCCTTTGGACACGTAAGAACAGGCCGTTACCCTGCCGGAGTTCTTACTGCTTTCTTTTCCTTGTCATTTTCGTTAAGCCTCTGCTGTATTGATTATGAATTATTCGATTAGTGAACAGGCTAAGAGCATAATCTGCTCTTAGTCAAGTGGTTTCACCCCAATTCCTGGGGTTTCCACTATACATCGCTGTGCATTTACTTATTTCCAGCTTTTAATCGTCTTCCACATCTAAAACAAATCAGAACCGAATTCGTTTGCTAAACGAACCGGACGACTGTTGGTACCCTCTAAAAAGGGACCATAACAATATCTAATTGTGATTCATCATTCTTTTTCAAAATAGCAAAACACAATAAGACTTTGATCAACGAGATCGAGATCGAGATTGGGTTATAGAATTATTGTACTATGATATAAAGTCCCAAAAGCACAAATTTGAGATTTTGCACTATACATTTAACACAAATCATTTCATTAGAGATTAGCGTTACTAACCCAAACTATAAATTTCTACAAGCATACATACATATTCAATTTGTACTCCACCAACTATTGAAAATAATCTCTGATCAAATCCAAAACAATAAAAGTATAGCATGGAAACTCACTAATAGAATCAGACATCAGTAGTAAGTGCTAAGCATGACATGCTAAAATCTTCATAAGAACACCAAAGCAAGAAAATCAAGTAGACTTTGAAAGAGTTTCTGAAGGAAAATAACACACAAATGTATGTGGATTATGATGAAAAACTGAAATTTGCAGTGAATAGATGCTGTAAAATCACAAAAACGCAATCTAAAAGATAAGAGAGTGAAGGAAAAGCTTAACTTTCACTCGCCAATAACAAAATATTTATATAATGAAAATGTACAAAATCACGAACTTCATGAACACCACGATCAAATTAATGGGTACAGATAAGAGAAAGGCAAAGTCTTCATCCAAATCACAAGCAAAAAAACGAATAAGAACAAATGCAATAAAATAATAGTTTTTTGGGTCTGATTATGAGTCATAATGTGCCAAATAGAGGAAGCCCAAAACATAAATTAGGTTCCAACATAATTAACGTCAATTTATGAGGGATGCTCTCCCCTTCCCTCCTAAGTTGAAGACATAAATCATCATTCACATCGTCATCAAACCAATAATCTTCCATTACTGACTTGTTTCATTGGCTTCTTCCTTCTCATCCCACTCTAAGAACGCCATATTTGTACACATCACAAGGAAAAAAAATGTTAGCATAAAATGGATTTTTCGATCCTTTTCCTGATTAAAATTACGAACTCATGCACACACACAATGGAATAAATAGATACCAAAAACTTTACATGGAACATGAATAATGGGAGGATCGCTGAAGTCAAAGAGACCAAGCTTGAAAACGAGAAATATGAATCCTTAGGCAACCATACGGTTGGTGAATATGTCAGAACTAGGTGATCCTTGCTGGCAACAAAACAGAGATTCAAGAAACCATCTCTATAGCTGTCATGAACTAGATGGCGTTCGTTTTCCAAATGTTTAGTATGTTCTTGTACTATTGGATTTGAAGTGATCAAGAGAGAAGATTGATTGTCGCAATGCAAAGGAATATGTAGCATGGAAGGCAATTTCAATTCCAGTAGGATATATAGGAAATCCATTTTAATTCATATATGATTAATATGATGCTGCAATACTCATCTTGGGTTGATAAGAGGGTGACCGTGGATTGTTGCTTGGTTTTCCAAAAAATGAGATTCGAGCTAATGAAGATGCGGTATCCAGTAACACAACGACAATTCTGCGTGCAAGATGCACAATCACCATCACATAGCGCATTGATATTAAACGAATTGGCTTTGGAATAAAATAGGCCATGAGATGAGCAACCGTTGAGATAACGTACAACATGAATACCAGCATACCAGTGACATTTTCATGGGGATTGCATAAATTTATTGAGAATATGAGTAGAGTATGTAATGTCCATGCGACTATAATTCAAATAAAGAAGCCTCTAGATAAGTCTCTGATAGCGCCAGGGTCATCGAGCAAGGAGATGTGATGTATGTCTGAGAGAAAAAACCAAGCGGAAAGGGATTAGATGTGGTTCGCGCATGGTAAGTTCCATATAGATGAGGATATCCAATATGTATATGCGATGATTGAAAAATATCCCATCAGAAGAGTACGCAATTTCGAGTCCCAGAAAAATGATGCACGGGCGAGATCCTTGATGGTGAAGAGTTTGTGCAAATGTTCTTTAACCAAGATACCGTCATATGTTTAAGTGTTGTAAAGGAGAACGTCATCAACGCATACGAGTAGCACCAAGAAGCCCATCTATGGTCCATGGTAGATGAATAAACAATGATTATGATCGGATTGCTTGATGCCAAATAGGAGGAGTTGCTTCGTTAATTCAAAATTTCATTGTCGGGAGCCCTGCTTTAATCCATATAACGAACGTTGAAGGAGGTCAACGTCTTCTAGGCGATGGTAAGGAGAACCATCATGAATCTTAATGTAGACATTTTCTTCGAGATACCCATAGAGAAAGACGTTATTTATTTCAATTTGATGCATAAATAACTTTTGGCTTACAGCCAAAGCAAGGATCAAACGGGAAGTTGTGGCCTTGGCAAAAAGGGAGAAACTTTCTGTGTAATCGACACTTTCAACCTGATGAAACCCTTCTCAATGAGGCATAACATAAACTAGGCGAAGAACCATTATGATTGAGCCTGGTTTTGAAACCCATTTGCAACCAACGGGGTGGTGGTCATGAGGCAGCGAAACGATCGTCCATGTATTGTTCTTTTCGAGAGCGTTAGGTTTGACTTTCATGGCCTCAACCATTCAGGTCGGGTGCCGACCTCCATGTAATTTAGTAGTACTTGGATTGTGTTGACAAAATCATTGAGTCAGGTAGGGGTGGAGTGAGGCGAGTGCTTCGATGGGTAATAGTTTGATCCGTAATGACAATTGGAGCATTGTAAGTGGAACAATGGAGGGAGGTATGTGGTTAACAAGAGATGAAGGCGGAGAATGGATCGGACTAGGGGCAGAATGTACCTCGAGTGGGTCAGGAGTATAGGTAATGATAGCCAGAGGTTGGGGAACAGAGGTGTATGTGTGGGTGCAAGATCAACGACAAGTGGGAGATGCCAACTATCATCACGAAAGGGAAAAATCTGCTCATAAAATCGAACGTCTCGGGTGATAACCGTTGTAGGTGGAGAGATCAAGGATCTTGTATCCCTATTGGCCACTAGCATAACAAAGGAAGACACATTTGTGAGCTTGTGAGCAAATTTGTCAAGATATGGGTAGTGTTCTTCACAAAGCAAAGGCATCCAAAGGTTCGAAAGAAAGGTAATATGGTGAGCGGCCGTAAATTTGAAGGTATGGTGTATCCCAGTTTAAGACAGCCATAGGGAGGCGATTGATAATTTAAGTTGCATTGAGTCTGCAATCTCCCCATTATTGCAGCGGAATGGATGAGTATTGAAGAGCTTGGACCGTCTTAAGGAGGTGTTTGTGTTTTTGTTTGACGACATCTTTTGTTGAGGAGTATTGGAGCAAGAAGTTAGATGGATAATGCCACGAGAAGCAAAAAGGTGCTTGCACTGGAGGCTTAAAAATTCAGCGTTGTTATCGAAACGAATGGATTTTACAATGGTGCAATGTTGTGTGAAAACTTGGTTTAGAAAAGTTTCATCAGGTATGGAGCTTGGGATTTAGTTTTCATTAGGAAAGTCCAAGTGGATTAGGGTCCAAATGTAATGAGCATTAGTGGTGGATGAGGTGTAATAAGAGGCTCAAATGCCTAAGTGGATTAATTCAATAGGTAGAAAATATGAATGGAAGAATCATGAAATGGAAGGTGTTGCTTAGATAATTGGCAAGCATCACAAGGATTGGTGGGTGTAGAAGATTCATCGAATTTTAGTCTTAAGTATCTTAAAGGATGTATGGCCAAGTCGATAATGCCATAAGTGTGCATTTGGTGGAGAAGAAGATAAAATGAAAAAAAGGCATCGTGTGGAAATCCAACATTACAAAGAGTAGAGGAATCAAAACGGTAGAGTAAGTTTGAAAAGTGTTTCAACAACAATGTATCAAATGATGAGTTATCAATGATGTATAAGTTTCTAGCAACATGTCCAACTACCACTAGTGATTTAGTTTTTAGATCCTGAAATATGTAATTAGAGGCACTGAAATAAGAGAAAATTGTATAAATAGCCCCCCAACTTACGAGCTGTGTAAATGCTATGCCCTCCAACTTATGAAATTACAGGAATGACCCCTCAAGTTATCAATACCGTTTGTTTTTTACCCGTGGTATTTAGCACATGATTTTCCGTTAAGTTTGCAAACATTTTTCGTTGGCAGTATTCGTTCTCAATGTTCACAAATTATGCAAATAAGTCTTTTATACGTAAAATTATACAAAATTGATACTTCAAGTTTGAGAAATGTGCATCCGGACGTAAAACAATAACAATGTCGTAGATAGTCAATATTAAACGGTATTGTTTACTTGAGGTGTCGTACATGCATTTAATTAAAGTTGGAGGGTCATATGTGCATATTTTTATTAACTTGAGGTGTTATATTTGCATATTTTTGTTAACTTGAGGTGTCATATTTGCAATTTCGTAACTTGGAGGGCATGCTCTTTACACCACCCGAAAGTTGGAGGCTCACTGGCAAACGTCACCCCTGAAAATAATGGTAATATTGGACATAGTAGTAAATTTATTTACATATAGCTGATTGAAGTGGAATGAAAGAAGATAGGACACATTATCCAAAGTTAGGCTGTGGGTTAAGGATATAGTTCTTATTTTTGTGACGAAACACATAATTCCATCAGACAACTTGACAAGATTATTGGACAAGAGTTTGGTGAGGTTGTTGAAAAGACTATGGTTATAACAAATGTGGCTAGAGGTTCTTGTATGCACAATCCAAAATCTTGACTCCATGTTATTTGAAATTTTATGTGGAAGAATCTTACATGCAAAATGTTCTGTGCAAAATGCATTTGATGAGATGATCCAATGCCTTGCCATTTTAGTTTTAGCGGAATCTGTTGGATGTCTGGCAACATGCCTAATATGGATTCATGGTGTTGAATCACATCAGAATCATTTTCAATCCCAAGTTGCATTAAATTGATTATATGTCGTGGAGTCTAATAATGATCACTCATAGCTGTTTCTTTAGGAACTTCTATTCTTGTGTATTTTTAAGAGTTTTATACCAATCAGAAACACTTGTAATTAAAAAACATCATTCCTTTGCAGCACTTGCAAAATCTATCTCTTTTTTCAATTCAAAGATTATCACCAAGAGAGAATCTTTATGTGGACTAGATATAGTTTTCTTAGAATTTCCTCGAGCTAACAGGGTCATATATGCTTCTTATAGAAGTTTGTGTATTCCAAAAGTTATCTTCTTTCGTTAATAATATTCGAGAATGGAATGAATTCAACACAAATATGTAGGTACACCAAGGCAACAAAGCAATATGTTTTTTTGCAACCCGATTCCAAGCTTGAGTAATCAATAATAACCAAGGTGAGGGCAACAATTTGTGGAGTTCATCCATATTTTGAACATGTAAAAACCTAGCGTGGATTAATAAAAAAATCCAAATCTAATCCCTGAAATTCAAAACAAAGTGGCCAAAGTTGGATTAACACAATACCGTTTAGACTTTGTCAAATCCAATCTTCAGTGTTTTAAAGATTGAGCAAAATTAACCCTTAGCACATTTAAATAGCAATAGTAAGTCCTTATTAAAAAATAAATAGTTTTACACAAATGCTATGCAATCATGTATGTACTTACCTATAGCAAAACAAAAATCAAAACCAATATGAAAAGTCGTCATCATTTTAAGGAACAAAATTAGTCAAGACAAAATATGAGAACTATAATTACATTGTTTTATAAACTTTGGGCACAAGTAACAAAATTAAAGACTATGGAAAATGGGGAACAACAAATTAATTGTTTTTTTGGAAAAAACATGTATTGGGAAACAACTATCAATGAAAATTTATTTTATTAAAATACAATAATACTAGGATTTGTTTTCCTTTGACATACTTTCAAGATAGAGATATGAAAACAATGAAAAAGAAATCTAAAAATTATGAAATAAGTTAACGTATTATTGCATCTAGCCATTAAATTATGTAGTATCCGACACATTTTTGTTAAAAAGTGAGGAATATAGATGTTGTACAAAGCTTGATCAAAAGAGATGTTTTGTTTCATTTTGTTCATTGATTCTTATAATGAAATAGTTCCAATAAAATAGAGAAATTAATAAAAGCTCCCGGTAATTTTGCCTTGATCATTATTTGAACCAACGAACATAATGAAATAAAACATCTCTTTTGATCAAGCTTTGTACATCATATGTATTCCTCCCTTTTTAACATGGTATCAGAGCAATATGAATCAATTCAACTACACCGATTGGAGATCCCACGGAAGAGAACAAAGTACCCAACATAGAACTAATCTCTGCAAACGCATACGATCCAATGCGTTTATGAGGGCATGATGTCCCAAACCAAACAATGGTGACTACGTTGTTTAGCGGAAGTAACTACCGAAGCTGGCGACAAGCAATGGAGATGGCACTGGATTCACGAATAAAGTAAGGCTTTGTTAATGGCGAGATCCTCGTTCCAGAGACAATATCTAATGATTTTTGAATTTAGAAATCAGTGGATTCAAAAGTTTGATAATGGTTTTGAATTCAATAATCTCAGAGATTTCTGAAACTTTTATTTATGTAGCATACTCTCATTCCTTATGGTTGGAGATAGAGGAACGATTCGCAAAGGCAAATGGTCCACTCTATTCGAAAATACAAAGAGAACTCCACAATCTATCACAAGGGAATATGGGTGTGACTATGTACTACATCAAGATGAGTAAGTTATGGGAGGAATCAAATCACATTATGCATGAACCGATTTGCAATTGCATCGCAGCTAAAACTTGCACATGTGGAATAGGCAAAAGATATATGGAACATGAACATTTTATCAAAGTAATACAAGTCCTAGGGGGGTTGAACGAATTCTTTGGGACAATCGTTAATCATATCCTATTGATGGAGCCACTGCCTACCCTCAGTATAATTTATGCAATAGTTGGAAAGGTGGAGCAACAGAGAAATAATCAAATAACAATTGAAACAAATATCCGAGTAGCCAACCAAGCTAAGAAGCCACGATGGATCAACACAATGCAAATATCCGAGTAGCCAAACCGAGGTAAAAATTTGCACTAAATGTCACTGATGAGAACTCCGGAATCCGGTATCCCGAACTAGTGAAAGCCCAAATCATTCTGGGCCTGCCCACGTGATGAAAGACGAATTTAGAAGACCCAAGATCCAACAATTGGCAAGGGCCGACCCAATGAAGATAACAAGACCCAAAGGCCTACTTAACTAAAGAAGTGTGCAAGTCCAATTAACTATCACGACTGAAGGTTAGAGTTGGACATAAGTCGGCCCTTCGAGGACTAATCTCATGGATCGGTCCAAACGGTTACAGATGGTTGTGGGCATGCACACGTGTTCTACGCTTAGGGTCCGCTCACGTTGTCTGCACTTGAGGCTTTTCCACGTTTTCTGTCAAGGGAAAACGACTATTTCAGAGACGGTTACGAGGTGTTTTCCACCAGATTGGCCGCAAGTATACCAAATATAGGACCGTATCGGTCCACATTCAATATCGCCATTTGGTTGAGATCCCAGTGACCGAACATTCAATTGAAGAAATCGGGGCTTTATGCCATGAACTTCAATGCTTGAACATGGATGTTACTCATACTTAGGGAGAACCCATGTGGATGGATCCTTTCGTAAAGTATTTGGCTAATGGCTATATCTTTGAGAACACATCGGAAGCCAGAAAGATTGAATTTAGGGCTTTTGGCTAATGTCTATATCTTTGAGAACACATCGGAAGCCAGAAAGATTGAATTCAGGACCAAAAGATATATCTTAAATAATGGGCGATTGTTTAAGAAGAGTTTCGAGAGACTGCTCTTGCAATGTTTGTCCCATATTGAGGCTAAAGCTGTAATGATTTATATTCATGAAGGAATATGTAGTATCCATTCTGGGGCTCGATCTTTGTATCATCGCATTATCATGGCCGGATACTTTTGACCAACTTTGCTCGAAGATGCTAAGTACACTAAACATTGCGTTGTTTGTAAGTATCATACTCCGGTCGCACAACAACCAGGGGCTCCCCTATCGGTGACCCCACTCCTCCGTCCGTTTGACAGATGGGGAATTGACATTATGAGACTGTTCCCTAGATCGGTAGGACAACAAAAATTTTGCATTGTGGCAGTAGAGTATTATACCAAGTGGATTGAGACAGAGCTGTGGCCATAATTTCAGAGCGATTTGTGAAAAATTTCTTATGGAGAAACATTGTGAGTCGCTTTGGAGTGCCCCAAGTTGTGTTATCACACAACGGACTCCAATTTCGCAGAAAAACAGTTTGGAATTTCTGTATCAAGCTGGGTATTACCCAACATTTCTCGTCACTGGCTCATCCTCAAACCACTGAACTCATGGATGTATTCAACAAAGTCATCTTGATGGGATTAAAGACTAAGTTGGAAGATTTGGGAGGAAAGTGGGCGGATCATATTTATGAGGTCTTATAGGTCTACAGGACTATACCCCGCTCGACGACCATTGAATCTCCATTCTCACTGGTATACGACGAGCAATTTGTCCGGTGGAGGTGGCCATCCGATCACCACGAATAACCCAATACGACGAGCATATGAACAATGATAGGAGATTGCTGGACCTCGAAATAATTGAAGAAAAAAGGAATGCGGTTCATGCGCGATGTGTTCTTATCAACGAACCATGTAACATGCACATGATAAACGTGTGCTACCCATCGAATTCTCTGAAGGCGACCTCGTCATCAGAAATGTAAGAGTTCAGAGGAACGTCGGGAAACTAGGTAGAAATTGGGTAGGGCCCTATCGAATTCTTAAGAAATTGGAAGCTAGGCTTATAAGCTAGAATATTTGGATGGCGAAGAGATCCCCTGAACATGGAATATCATGAATTTGCGAAGGTATTTCTTGTAAATCTTTGATCATTAATGACAATTTCGAACCAAAAATATGTTTCCTCAAATTATGGAAGGAATACAAATGAGCGTGATATAATTTATTTCTAGCTAGATGATTGACTTATCATGGAGTTGGATTTTTTGGACGAGTCTGGACTGGTGGCCGTAGTTGTTCATCTGTAAGGCCCCCAAGTAGCAGTGACCGCTCTGACGAGTCAGATGCTCATGTACTTGTTGAGTGCTTTGGATGGATCGCAAAACTCCCTAAACTCACTACGACCTAAACATCTCCTTCAACGGTTCTCACCCTTCGGAAATAACCCTTGCGTTCTTGTATTCTGCCATAGGAAGAGATAACATGGACAGAATTAGTCAATCAAAGTACAAACTTCAGCCTATCTTGGGACTTATGTAGAACCGGGGCTTTACCAAAGCATGACACGAGACTTATATAGAACCTCGGCTCGGCCGAAGCTCTCCATGAGACTAATAAAGAACCGGGGCTACGCCGTTTGACATTATCATGATCGTAGGTATGGAATAAGAGTGATCCATACATACATCTAAGTATTCCCAACTTATTGACCTTAGTAAAATTCAAACCAAAGTTGAAAGAGGTCACCGAAAGGCTTAAGTTTAATAGCTTGCCCTGAACTTATACTTAGGTAAAATACCAATAGACAAGAAGAATTACTAACAAATGCACTGATAAAAAGCGTTTTACAAAAGGGATAATACAGAGTAGAGGAAAGTTGTCTTTCTTCTCTCTCTATTTCCCTAGACTTCTCCGCAATACAAGCTTTCAGATCCTCTATCTTCCTTTCCATCAAGTCATTTTCCTCAAGAGCTAACTCATTTTCTGATTTTTCCATCAAGTTAAATAAAGGAAAGTTGTGATTCTTATCTAATGAAGGCTCCTCAAGAACTGGAATTTCCTTGAAGTTTTCATCCTTGGTCAATGGATCTATTAGCTCCTATCGCTCATCTTCGGGGTCCAAGCCGAATTGCTTAGCAATCTGACCCTTCATGTTGTCCATGTATTCACAAACGTTGGACCCGTAGACGTTGCTTGCCAGAGCGGGGACCGGGCGAAACCTAAAAGAGCTTCCCGGATCGCTCCCTCTATTGCATCCTTACTTCTGGCCAATTCTTCCTTCAAGGCTTCCTTCTCTTCTTGGGATCGAAGGAGAAGTCTAATACTCTCGTCAGACAGTTCTTGTGCCTGACGCTCCTATTCAGAAATTTGGACCGTTGTGGAGGTAGCAACCCCTTGAGCTTCTTTGAATTTGGTTTCTAGCTCTTCTACCTGAGAAGTTAGAAATCTGGGTGTCCGCCCCCAGAAACTCTCCTTTCAAACGGTCCCACTCCTCCAAGATCGATATCAGCTCTTGTTGCTTTATTTCAAATTGCCTCTGAGCTAAGGCACATTGATCTTTAATTTCCTTAGAAGGCGAAGCAGAAATTCGTTCAGCTGGATCGCAGAGGCTAGATTTAAGCCTCTTCTACATGCCTACAAGAGCAAACTAAAGTCAGCGAAAGTCATGTTCAACAATAAAATATAAGAGAAAGCTTACCAAGGTCGTGGAATCCAAATAGGCCGCAACCAGGTCCGGGATCGGGCCATCTAAATCGGTTGGGTTCTTCTTTCCCAGCAGCCTATACTCCTCTAGCATGGCATCCTTCCATGATACCAAAGTCTTCTTCGGTCCCCGAGCTTTCCTCACTGAATTCACCATCTCTTGACTTGGCTCTCGGGCAGGTTCAGAACTAGATGGTGCAGGGGCCGTTTCTCCAATAGTGATCCCTTTCTTCGGGATCGAGGCTGCTGGTTGATCTCATGCTTTCTTCAGCCATTTAAGTTGCTTCGAGGGCTCTCCTTCGGCCGCCCGTTTACTTCTGTCCAAGGGCACTAGGGGTCATGAAGCGTTCTCCCCAAGGTTCGAGGTCGGGAGAACGTCCTCCACTCTAATTGACCCCTGCAGCAATAATCGCACGATGTTAAGATCTATGGGAGAACTATTCCTGATCCTACACATAGCAGGCAGGCTCAATTAGTAAATTTTCACCGATTTCACCTATTCTACATCTGCCATAGTAGGATCGGGCCTACGGCTACTGGAACCACCCACAGATTGCGAAGACCCCGCGGGGGTGATCGATGCAGAACCAGATGACCCAACCGAGCCTTCCTAGCTTTCGTAGCAGTGGCCATCTTAGCAATACGGTTTCCAGACATTGTATCTGTGGAATCTATAAAAGAAAAATGATGAGGATTAGGATATTTGAACTAAGTTAAAGTTATATTTCATAACCGATCCTCCAGACGAATCGGAGCTAGAAAATTTCCCCTTTGGGGCTGGGGCTCCGGTCCTACCCACTACCTCTATCTCTATCTCTATTAACTTCTTCTCCCGAAGTATGTCTATGCGTTCAAGACTTTTTTTGGAAGGAGGAAGTATCGCTAAGGTGTCAGCGATATCCTAGTGAGAGGGGTTGAACCAGGATTGGTCCAACTTACCAATATTAGGGTAAGTAATGATTGGATACACCTTGAGCAAATCCTCCTTCGAGACTGCTATCCAAATATAACATGACTCCCATTCATGAAGGGAGTCATCTTTATCAACTATGGCGCTTGTAGCGGTGCGAATTGCTATATAATATAACCTACGGCATCCTAATAACTTCTTCCCCTTTCGGGACCCAACAAAAAACAAGTTAAAAAATCTTTTAAAGATGGCTCTATACTCTGTTTGTGGCAATAGCATATAAATGCTACTATATATACGTAACTTCCTGTAACAGGGCATAGGTTGGACAGTAGATTTCCCGAAGCATAATTGCTACAAAGAGATGTAACAGAAACCTTAAGCGACACTTTAGGGACGCATAGCTAGCGAGAAGGGCGTTAGAAGGAACCATAATTTCTGCGGGGATGAATCATGGGACATCTTCCTTCCGCTTCCAGATGGAATAATGGGATCTAATGGAGAATTTGACCCGAAGCTCTTCCGTGTCAATCTTAGAAATATTGAGATACCTAGCCTTTCGAGGAGCCATTAGTGGTTACCTTAGAAGTTTTTTTGAAAAAGAAAGGTAGCAATGACGAGAACGAAATTGTGCAGGGGTTAGGGCTGAAGAGATTTCCTTTGCAAATAACGACGATAGTTGTACAATACCCAAAACCCCAGCTTTTATTCTTTCTCTCGACCGCTCACCAGTCGATATGTGTGATGCTGCAGGTGGCTGCAGTCTGATGACCTGTCTGTTAGCAGAATACGGAAAGGCGCAAGCTATTTTCAAATTTTAAAATTATAATTTTGCTTATAGCCGTTACTTTTTTTATGTTTAAATATAACCTCAAATTCGCCAAGTACATGATCTGTCTTAGGGATGCTGTCACAGCTGGTTCGGGTACGGTCCTCCACATTCTTGATTGGGCATTCTGCCCTATGCATTCTCAGTCAGATGGTCGATCTTATATCACCTCTGCAATAGCGATAAAGTCCGAGGGGCTAGTGATGAGAACTCTGAAACCCTGTATCCCGAACTAGTGAAGTCCCAAACCATTTTGGGCCAGCCCACGTGACGGAAGACATACTTAGAAGACATAAGATCCAGCAATTGGCAAGGGTCTGACCCAATGAAGATTACAAGACCCGAAGGCCCACTTAGCTAAAGAAGTACGCAAGCCCAATTAGCTATCAAGACCGAAGGTTAGAGTTGGACATAACTCGACCCTTCGGGGACCGATCTCATGGATCGGTCCAAATGGTTACAGCTGGTTGCAGGCATGCACACGTTTTCTACGCTTCGGGTCCGCTCACGTTGTCTGCACTTCGGGCTTATCCACATTTTCTGTCAATGGAAAACGACTTTGTCAGAGGCGGTTACGATGTGTTTTCCACGCAGGGTTTCCCTCTATAAATACAAAGCTTAAAGGCAAGCTCCATAGGACATTTTGGACGCCTAAATTAGCCATTACTCTGCTGATTTTACTCCCTGCACCTTCTACTTGCCTTAATCATTTTTATAGGCCTTCTTCGTTTGTACTGTGAACTATTTGATTAATATATCGGCTAAGAGCATTTTCAAGCTCTTAGTCAGGTAGTTTTTTCCCCTTCTCCAGGGGGTTTCCACGATAAATCAATGTATTTTATTGCTTATTCTTCATTTCATAATCGTTTTCCCAATTTAAACAAATCAAAATAAGGTTCTATTTATTGCGAACCGTTTGACTGTTGGTATCTAGGCCTTTTTGACCACAATAGTCACAAAAAAGGGCATACAGTGGATGAGTGGTTCCTAATAAGAGAATACCATATTGGTACAAACAACTATGGAAAACACACGGAAGAACAATTCCGAGAGAATATGCACACTTGGTTTCTACCCCTATGGATTCCATCGAAGAAGACGAGAATGATGCTACCAACATGGAAAATGCGAACTTTATGGTACATAAGGATTTTGCAGGTATGTCACATTCTACTAACATTGATTCTTTGTTTTCATAGATAAGTTCGAGGTCTTGGATTGTGGATACCGGCTCTAAAAACTATATGTGCAATAACCTCATTCTATTTACCAAGTTCGAAACATTAGCCAAACCAATTCCTATCTTCTTACCGGATGGGAGGACTCAATCAGTATCCAAAATTGGGACTGTTTTTTTTTACCCCCGACATTATCCTCGAAAATGTTTTTTTGTGCTCACTTTCAAGTTCAACCTTTGTCCTTAACTAAAATACTCGAAACTTGTTCGGTAAACTTCCAATTCTCAAAATCTCATTGTTTTATACAGGACCAGAGGACCTGTAAAACACTAGGAGTTGGAACTGTTAGGAAACGCCTCTATATTTTAGACCAAGAAGCCCAAAGCACAACCAATAAAGCGCAACCTAGTAGCCATGACAAATCTCTATTTTCTGATGTCTTATTTAATGTTTCAACTAGTTTGCCTTCATTAGATATCAATAAAAATTCCTTTTGGCTATGTCACTCAAGGCTTGGTCATCCAAATGTAAAAATCCTAGAATACCTATCACAATAAAATTTCCAAAATATTCCTATGAGCAGCCCTTGTGAAGCTTGCAACCTTGGGAAAATCCAAAGACTACCTTTCACTCAAGTTATCTTCATAGCAAAACCATCTTCAAGCTTATCCATATAGATGTTAGGGGACCATATTGACATGCAAGCATTCAGGGGGGCCACTACATGCTTACAATTGTGGATGACTGTAGCTGAGGGACATGGACCTATTTGATGAGCCACAAAAACCAAACTAAAGCCCATTTGACCAACTTCCTAAAAATGGTGGAAACCCAATTTGCAACCAATGTTAAGTTCGTATGATCCGACAATAGAATTGAATTTGTGAATCACTCTTTCCAAATCCTCTTCTCATCACTTGGGATACTTCATCAAAAAAATGCCCACGCACCCCACAACAAAATGAGGTAGTTGAAAGAAAACATAAACATTTAGTACAAATGGCTTGAACCTTACTAATTCATGCCTCTTTACCTAATTCTTTTTGGGGAAGCTCTCTTGACAGCCACATACCTTATCAATAGAATCCCTTCACCCTTGATCGAATGGAAAACACCATATTATCGATTCTATAGGAAGGATTCTACCTACCAACACCTCCAAACCTTCGGTTGGCTGGGGTATGTATGCACCAATAGACCTTATCGGGACAAATTTAAAGCAAGGGGAATCAAATGCATTTTTTTGGGATATTCTCAAGATCGGAAGGCATACCGAAAGTTTGACGTTGAACGAAATGAACTTATTTATTCTACAGACACAATTTTTTGAATTTGTTTTCCCATACCATTAACATTCACCCTCTAATCCCAACCACCATGAGTCTATCTATAGCCATACTTATACCTCCATCCACAATTGATATATCCATAGAAAACACCCCATCCCAAAATTTGGTTAGTAATCCTCTAGAAACCATTCACTCTCATGATGTACTAACCACATCAGATACAACCATTCCACAACATGAAAACATCTCTAATGACCCAGAAAACCTTGAATCCCAACCACATGACATGTTACCTCGAAGAAGTAACAGACAAACAAAACTACCAGCATGACATGCTGACTTTACCGCTAATGTGTTAGTTTTACCAACATAATACACAACACCATCATTTCCTTATATTGTTCCATCTAACATGACCAATGAACATATGGCTTTCCTTGCAAAGGTTGATGCGATCCAGGACCCACGAACTTATATTGAAGCAAAGGATCTACATCATTGGAACGTAGTGATGAAGGAAGAATTAGACGCTCTACAAAGGAACAAAATATGGAGCCTGATGGAATTTCCGCCAAGTAAAAGAGCAATCGGATGTAAGTGGGTTTACAAAACTTCATGCGGATGGATCAATAGCAAAATACAAAGATAGGGTCGTGGCAAAATGGTTCAATCAAATAGAAGATTTGGATTTCACTGACAATTTTTCTCATGTAGCCAAACAGGTAACCATAAGACTATTGATGACCTTAAGTGCTGCATATGAATGGGAATTGCATTAACTAGATGTCAACAACGCCTTTCTTCATGGACATCTTGACGAAGAAGTCTATATGCTCCTGCCAGATGGGCTGGATCTACCTCACCCACAATTGGTATGCAAACTCGATCGTTCTCTATATGGGTTGAAACAAACGTCAAGGCAATGGAATGGAATGTGGAATTCACTCGATGCTTGGTATCTTATGGATTTCACCAATCCAAGCACGACTATTGCCTATTCATTAAGAAAAATGCAATAGATCTTATTGTACTAACAATATACATGGATGATGTACTGATAATGGGAAGCAACAGAAACAAACTTGATGCAGTAAAAAGACATCTTGATAAGGCATTCACCATTAAATATATGGGAAAAACGAAATATTTCTTAGCCGTTGAAATAGAATTTAAGGAGATATGCACTAGATATCATTCATGATATGGGCCTTGATGGAGCCAAGCCTACTCAAACACCCGTACCTCATGGTCTTCATATGAAGGCTGATGACTCTATTATGTTAGAGGAACCGGAACGATATAGACGACTAATTGGAAGATTATTATATATTGGTTGTACAGGACTAGACATAGGATATGCGACGCAACAACTTACTCAATACATGCAAAAGAATCAATTTGTTTATGAAAAATTAAAATTTGTATAAGGGGTTGATGTATATGAAAAATTAAAATTTGTTTTTGAGAAGTTGTGTGATGCAGACTGAGCATCATGTATTGAAACACGAAAATCACTCACCAATTATGGAGCTATGTTGGGATCCTCACTTATATCATGGAAGACAAAGAAGCAAACAACAATTTCACGATCGACAGCAGAAGCCGAATATAGAAGTCTTGGCGCACTTGTGTGTGAATTGAAATGGATTTCTCATTTGCTTGAAGATCTTCCAATCACATTACTGGTTGATGTTTATTGTGATAGTAAAGCTGCAATTCAAATAACTTCAAACCAGTATTTCACGAACGAACGAAATATTTACATGTATATTGTCAATTAGTGAGAGATCATTATAATTCTGGTTTTCTCAGGCTCAACCATTTAACTTCACGAAATCAACCGGATATATATTCACAAAATCTCTGCCTCCCAAGAACTTCTATAAAATGCTTGCTAAACCGAAACTCACAAGATCACGAGTCTCCAATGTGTGGGGAGAATGATAAGAATTAAATCCACATTGAATAAGATAAAAGTATAAAGAGAGTCGAAATTACACAATTATGGAGATTCATTCATTTATTGAAGATTGGAAGCTGCCATATCAAACCACATAACAGAATGAAATAAGAACCAACTACCTAGAGCTTTTATTACTTTTCTTATTTTATTGGAAATATATCATTATAAGAACCAACTAACAGAATGAAATAAACATCTCTTTTAATCAAGCTTTACATAGCATCCTGTATTCCTCCCTTTTTAACCGTCTCTCATTTTTCAATTATCTTATAATTAAATAAGCAACATTTAGATAATCCGAATACCATATTGACATCTTTTGGACAAATGAATAAACAATTAAATTCTAATTATAATTAATAACCAAATCGACGGGCAAGTACAGTAATTTTAGGGCTAAATCAAACTCATTATTTCTGGAAAAATATGTTTGTCGATCTTCTGCAGAGCTCAATCGACGCATGTCATAAACCCAAACACAGACAGCTCCCAGTAGAAATGGAAGAAAGATATGAAGAAAAACATTGTAAAAAACCACTTTACTACAATGGCTATTTATAATTCACAGCCAAAGTTGAAATAGAAAATAAGAGAGCAGAAAAACTCATCTGCGTTTCAGTGCGGAGAAGTAACTGTATTCTACTTGCTCGTTTATGTCACGCCTTGAGATCTTCAGATATGGCTGATGGTATACAATGTGTCAAGAGAATGTCCAATGTTGCAGCTTTTGCATTCTTTGATTGGAGAACTACAATCTGTGATAACAAAAGCAACAGCCAAACCAAACAATCACGAACTGGCCATACGATAAAAGTGATTCAAGTTTTAAGTTCCATTCATGTTTATAAAGTATCTTGTGCGAGTTTTCAGACTAGAAAAACATAATCATGTCGGATTGGTGCAAGAAAAAAAAGGATGACCTGCTGGTATTCCAAATCAAATTTCAAGAACTTGTCCGTGCAACTCTCTACCATCCTAGCCAAGCTCTTCAGATTCTTCACGGGTTGGCCATTGAAGGCATGAACCTAAATACGAGCAGGAAAACCGAGGGACATTGAGAAAGTAGCAGAAGATGGAGGCATAAATCTAGGAAATACTAGAGTAAAGTCATGATGTAACAACATAACAGTATCAAAAACAAAACCTGAGTGTTTACAATGTCTTCGTAACCAATATTAATGTCTGCCACAAGCACCTTTAAAAATTTCACAAGCAGAATGTTTTTTAGCGAAGAGTGCACTATTATAAGTAAAATAAGCATTCAGCTATTGGCATGCTAGATTTTACCTGGGAAACAACAACGATTTGTTCATCTGGAGATTGTGGCAATTCATGCAAAAGTTTTTCCATCAGTTTAACTGGAGCTTCATACTCATAATCTTTTCCATACTGTAGATGACAAACAAAGAAGAGAATTAATTACAACCACATGCCGCAGTTGGCATCTCACCGT